>CM053790.1:662614288-662856788 GCA_028749045.1 Cupressus sempervirens | reverse complement strand
AGAATTTGCAAACTTCTATGTGAAGAAATATTAAAATAATGCACATTAATTAATTTAATATTCACTCTACTTTTTTCAATTTAATTTATTTATTATTTTTAAATCTCATGCACTTACTTTAATAAATCCACTTGTTTTTATCTTAATATATTTATATTTTAATCACATTCAATCTAGAATCTTTTAATAATTTTAATATCTTTTCCAATTTTTAAATTCATTTTCGAAACTTAATTGCTAAAATATTTATTAACTTTAATAATAATATTATTTAGTCATTTATTTAAAAATGAACTCTAAATATTATCATGTTCCAACTTTAAAATTATAACTTTTATCTTCAAATTTAATTATTTTATTTAATTAATTTCTCAATTAATTAAATAAAAATAAATATTAAATTATCATATTAATTTTCCATTAAATCAAACCATTAATTAAATCTTTTAATTAGGCTCAATTAATAGAAAATACTCCAAAGACTCACAAAGTAAAATACGAAAATCCATCATAGCCAAAATACATACAAAATCAAACCAAGGGTTAATATCACGAATTATGTCATCCAACATATTCAGAGGGTACTCAACTTAGATACTTGTCCTAATTTCCAATTAGGAAAAATGGCTTATAGGGTTGGGATTTGGACTTGAGAATTTATCTCCCCTCTCTTACCATTGAGATAATGTGATAGGGTACGGTCATCGTGGCAATTTAGGGAAGTCGATACCCGGTACCTGCAACCTACATAAAAACCATGCATGTACATACAATATATACTAAGCTAAATAGGCAATGGCAAGAAGTGGTGCATCGTGTAGATCCTGACCAATAGGTGACTACGACTCCCTTCCTTAACCACATCAGAAACACCATACATAAAGGAAACAAACATGCACACCATACACATGCAAGTATGGGGTAAGTATCCATAAGGAAACACATATGATAATAAATCATCTAACTAATCATCATCAATAGCTAAAATCACTGAATAATCATCATATATACATGAAATGTAGAGTCTAAGTAATCTCATCACATATCAACTGAATCCATAGCACAATATCTGATAGTCTCAAAACAATGTTGCTAACCATCAACATAAAACTAGCCCTAAAAGAGTTCGACAATAATAGCAAAAATGTGACCTAAGGGCAAGCACTACAAAGAGGATATAAGTCTAGGAGTAATGAGGTTGTTGAATGTCTAGAGGTGTTGCTTCATATGGTGGTTGAAGGAAATAATCTACAATTGGCAAATCTAACGAAATTCAAGATAAACCATTTAAAGGCAAATCTAAAGAGGATTGTAAGAGAAGTTTCTAGAGGGACTAAAATAGAAAGAAGGGAGGATTCAATGAATCTAACCTAACCCTAATATGGATGATTTTAATTGAGTGGAAAAAGATCAAAATTCTCTATATAAGAGGATATAAGTCTAGGAGTAATGAGGTTGTTGAATGTTTGGAGGTGTTGCTTCATATGGTGGCTGAAGGAAATAATCTACAATTGGCATACTAAGCATGAAGGCTTAAGGAAGAGAAGGCTTGAAGGGTGAAAAAGCAATTAGAAACAAAGGAGAATGAATTCCAAGCATAATGGAGGACTGAACCAGAGATCTATAATTTGCAAGTGAGTTTTTTTGTTATTAGATCAAATCCTGCTACTACTTTCTAACAATTGTATCAGTCTCGATAAATCCTTTGGATTAAGGTTGACTTAACAGTCATGTGTAAATCCTTTATCTGCATAACATTATAATAGAATTTTCTAAAGTCCTCTTACAAGGCTCACTTCTAATAGGGTGATTGAAATCCTTTAACTAGGTCACATTTAATAGTGTGCATCATAACCTTTAACAAGGTTGGCTCCTCACAGAGCTCACTTTAGAAGAGTGAAAATTGGTAGCATGTTACTGGTGGTTTTTCCCAAATTGGATTTCCACGTAAAAATTTTGTGTCAAATTGTGTGAATGATTTTGTGATGTTTCATGTTTACATTTCTACAAAGTTATTTTGATGTAAGATAGTAATATACTAAGTTATGGACTTATTGGATGATTTAATCAATGCATGCACATATATATTTTATGAGTATTGAAAAGTTTTATTTGTACATTTGGACCTTGGATAACTGATCTAGCCCCCCTCTTAGTTATTCAAAACATTCCAACACTATCATCCACCTATAGTCTAGAAGGCTGGTGTCCAAATTAGATTGAACCATATCTTATGAGTAGTTGATTCAAAAGGATGACTTGAAAATATCCTCCTAATAAGAATATCCAAAATATATAATTCCTCCTAATTTATGACCTTTCCTAAGTAAACTTAATATGAGATTGAAATGGAAAAGAATCATGTATTCTAACAACCAATGATATTTTAGTTATTGATGAATGTATTAAAGACATTAGACAATGTATTGTCGAAGGAGATTTGATGTACATAGCATGTATAAAGTCACACCATTATGTAGAGGATGTCTCATAGTGCATAAAAGAAGATGAAGAGAAGTTAGAATAGTTAGCCACTGAATTTGAGTAGAAAGAGTTAAGTGTGATTGAAATGGATAAAGAAGTAAGTGAAACTTTTGATGTCCTTTACAATTTTCAGCATGACATAAATAAAGTTTTGAGGAGACTCACTCTATTGAGGAACAACTTGATCCCTAAATTAGATATGTTGCAAATGGAGTTTGAGACTTTGGAATCCTCAAAGAAAACATATGAAATGTTTAATCCTATGGACCTAAATAGATTATAGATAGAAACATATGCTATTTGTGTCACTATTCATGTTATAAAATCAATTAAGAAGACATGGGATGCAAAATGTGAAACTATAAGGAGAAATTTTGTAGATATTCTAAGGTATGTAGATTAAGGAATATTTTTGGCACTACAAATTTGAATTGTATACAAGTAACTCACCTTGTCCATTGATGTCAAAGGGGTGGTTCTAGACTATAAAAAATAGATAAGAAAGGGGAAGAAACATTTTTAAATTTATTTTAGACATAGATAAATTTTTCATGACCATAATTTTGTCAAGTTTTGAGATTTTAATATTTTTGAACACTTAGCCAATTTTTCACTAAGTGTTGCCATCAATGCCAAACGGGGAGATTATTGGAAAGTTGAATAAGTTAAGTATTAAAATGTTGTCATTAATAAAAAAACTATGCATGATTAAGGATTCTTATGATGAATCTATAGTTGATTATACTAGTATGAAAAAATTGACAAAGTATGATAAAGGGAAAAAGGGTGTAGTCAGATTATTTTCTTCAGTGAACTTCATTGGAAGTAGATATAGGGATTTAATTATGGAGTATGAAATAGTGAGGAGTATATGTGATGTATATGTGTTTGCTAATGTTAGTATGTTATTTAGCACAAGTTTTGGTTAAATAATTAGTTAACAATTTGTTATCATAGAAGCATAGCACATGGGACAGATTGGTTATTTTGGTTAAGACATTGAATTGAATTGTCAATTCAAGGACTTGATAATGTAGGAACACCATCCTAGATGTTAACCTTTACTTAGAAGATTGCCAAAATATATTTTGGAAACATGTGAGTTAGTTATTTTAGGTCAACTAAATATTAAAGAATTGAGGAAAAGGCTATAAAGGAAGGATTTTTTGGTTATGTGAAGTAATAAATAATTGTGATATGATATGTTTATGACATGTGAGCTTTATTTATGTTGGTTAGATCATGTTTTTATGATTAGAGAAAAGAAGAGGTATATGGGCATAATCATATGCAAGGAACAAAAAAGGACTATTAACATATTTGAGATATAAGTAAAATCATCTTTAGTATTTCCCTAGACTACTTGTAAAGTTGTATATTGTTATGGAGCTATGAGATCATTTTGTAATGAAACTTGTAACAAGGTTGAAGCCTTTAACAAGGTCAAAGTCCTCTAAAAAAGATAGATACACTATATACATGTAATAGACTCCTAACAAAGTCAAAACCTTTCAAAAGGTACTTTTGATTAGTGGATCATTTTTCCACCTTGGGTACCATCCCCACCAGAATTTTCCATTGGCTAGGGTTTCCCTAGTTTAAAAAAAAGGTGTTATGAGTTTCTTTGTGGTAAGATTGTTATTATTATTTAGTTCATTGATATATAAAAGTTCATGGTTTATTTCTAAAATCCATTATTGAGCAAAATGTATTGGGATATTGATTCACCCCCTTTCATTATTCCCTATTTCTAACACTTTTGGTATCTTAAGGAAGTGATGAACTGGAATAAATACATTTTAACATCAAGAAACTATCCACAAGAAAAATCCAATCTAAGAAAGAGAGGTCACAACTCCTATGAGACCATGGAAGTGAGGTATGCAAGAAGATACCATGCAAGAATTGCATAACGAAATCCTTCTGAACAATGACTCATTGTTTAGGCTCCAAGGTAACGGGTTCATCTAAAATAGAAACCCAATTACAAAAAATGGATAAGGTTGCAATAGAGGATGTGTATCTTTAATGTAAACCAAAATGTTGATATAAGATTGGATGTCACATGATAAACAAATAATGCATAACCAAGGGAATAGTGGGTCCTTGAGAGAATGAGAAAGAGATTGATATGATACCCTTGCCCCCTAAGTGTAGGAACAAGGATAAATAGGACCTACTACACTACTCACAAAGTGGACCATGCATAACCATGAGCCCCCAATAAATAGACTAACAATGTTACACAGTGTGGAGGAACATAATAGGGAGTTAAATGTTATTTATAAAAAATAGTATTGAAAAATAACTAATTGTGAGAGGAAATAAAAATATAAAGTGATTTGAATACAAATTTTAGTTGATGAAGAAAAGGTCTAGACAAAGAATAAGGTTCAAACTTTTATTATGCACATTCCAAATTATGTTTTGAAGTGTTATTAATGATGGTGTTAACCATTTGTGGTTGCTTCTAAGAATTGAATCATAGTCCATAAAAGTTCCTATGCCCCCATTTCCTAAGGGTGTTTTAATTCCTTGCTCTTGCTTACCACATTCATTCCTATTGAATTCGTGTTTTTCTAATAATTAATAACTAGGATCATAACAAGAAGCCATGTTAGAAAGGATTATTTTTATAATTATTTATAATTTAATTTAATTAATTAAAATACTAATTATATTTTTATTATAATAAAGAAAAATAAAAACTAATAAGTAATTTTTTGAAATAAATGTCATTTTAAATAAGATATGTGATTGCAAACATGTCCTAAAATGATATAAACATCAAATTTAAGAAACAAATGGTTAAGTGAAAATAGATATTAAATAAATTTGATGCTTAACTAATTAAAAGTTTATACATACATGAGTAATTTTTTTTAAAATGTCTTCCTTTTAAAAATTATATATCTTAAAAGTAGTGTACATGTTTTATTAAATCTATGTAAAATATGCAAGAGGAATTACATTAATTATGTTATTCTTTATTTACATTTTTTTTCCCTTTACTTTTAATTGAAAGATTATTTTTATTAAAAACAATATTGATCAATAAAAAGAAAAGAACCCTATAAATTATATTCAAAATATTTTACAAATTATCCTCGTTCAAAGTATAGGCACCTAAGGGAAAAGAGCCAGAAAGAAAACCTCCAGTGTAGCCTAAGATATTTATGTCATGATTTCATGCAAATACATTCACCTTTGTGACTTAACAAAGGTCTCTGAGAGGGTATACCCTACCTTACATTTAAATCAGTTTAGAAGTATCTTTTTTGGGAAATATACAATAACACCTTAATATTAGAGTGTAGGATAGATAATTATTTCCTGTTACATAATTGAATATCATACAATTGGTGTTTTTCTTGCATGGATTTAAAAGAGGTTAATGACCTCTGAATTAAATTCTTTGAAATGTCAGTGCTTCTTGTTTGGAGTTATTAACTTGTTTAGATTGTATTTTAAGCTTTTGTTATACATCAACCCATAATAACTCTGAAACTTCATTTACACTTCAAGCTCACAAAAAAAGATAGTCTCTAAAATTCTATAATCATGGGTTCTTTATCCTTAGTTTAAGAGTTTCATTAAAAGAATTAAGATACCCTAATTATAATATGATAATATGTAATGATTGCTAATTTCTAAATCTTTAGTTTTTTTACCTTGATTTTTTAGGATGAAATTTGAAATGCCTTATTAAGATAATTATTAGTGATTTCAAATTATGTCTTTTTGATTGTGTTGGATAGTTCTTTACCTTCTAAATATTGAAGTAAAGACACAAAAACTTATATGTGATCTATCTATCTAGAATATAAGAATTCTAGAGCTAGTAGATGTGTTGAGCTTTAGTTACTTATGGATAACTAGAGCATTTCTAATAAAAAAGTCTTTGTCATCAACTTCTTGATTTTCTAATCTATCTTCTTCTTTGTTTCCTTCTTGGAATATATATTGAATTTTAATTTCCTCAAAATTTTCTATTAAATTTAAATCATATTCTAATTTGGAATTAATATTTTCAATGTGGCATACTACTCTTTCTAATTGCATTTAATATTATCTATGAATCTCCTTCTATTATTAGTATTTTTATACCTAAATCCAAATTAGTATGGAGACCTTCAATCATTACCTTTAACTCTATTATATTATTTGTAGAAACTCCTAAATACTTGGCTCTTTTTAACTTTCCAAGATCCATCTTCCAAATAAATGATACATCCTATTCCTATTTCTTCTTGATCGCCCTGAGATGGTCCATCGAAACATAAATTTGTCCATCCCGATGGGGGAGGTTCCCATTTACACTCTTCTCTTTATTTTTTATTATCTTTTCAATATGTCATCATTGGATTAATAAGATTCTTCCAATTTTTACACATGTATGCATCTCAATCTGAGAAGGTTCCTTCTTTAATGAACATATTCCTTAAATTATTATTGATTGCCCCTACTATGTTGGCTTCCACTTTGTTTAGAAAGAAGGTTATTATCATTTTTTCATTAGTAAATATTTTCTTGTTTCATTTCTATTGAATTTCCTATAAAATGATAGAAGGTGAGATTTTCCATAGGTTGTTGTAATGATTAGATTTCTCATTTCACGACCAATTTGTTATATGATTCGATATATTGTTATGTAGAGTTCTTGACCAATTGAGTTTTTGTCATAGCTCCAATTACAAAACTGAGTGGTAAATGAATGTCAGAACAATAGATTATTCACCATCTTTTAGTAATCTTCATATGATGGACATCTAGAAGGCCCCTTGAATCCAATCTTAGTAAATCTATCTTCTGTAAGGATTCTATTTTTCAATAAGACCAAAGAAATATTCCTACTTTGGGTAAGCATGTTGAATCCTAACATAAATTTAGGGGGATTTTGATATTTTCTCATCTTTGTGAGTTTATAGTCAAATTTTAGCCCCTTTTAACACTGTATCTACCACTTTTAGAAGCTCCCCATATTAATCTATCCCTTCTTTCTTTATGGTTGACTTGTCTTTGATTTAAGAATGGCTCAAAGATTTTATTTTCTTGCTCTATCAAATTTGTCTCCTCTATAGATCTCTCAACTTCATTCTCTAATATGATTATGATTTATTACTTGTTTATAGTCACATATTTCCCCCAAGTATTTGTTAGAGTGCTTTTAATGTTATTGGGTAGGTTGTAACTATTTGCAAATGGGAGGTCATCCCATGCATCTTCCCAAAATAATGCTCTTGTGCCCAGTCTAATATCTTGTGTTAAATTGTTGCTAATTAAGGGTTGACATTGCATCATAAAGTTTCATGTTTTTAAACCTTTAGGTGGGTTTTTGGTTCAAAATAAAGACAAGGGATTAGATTTAGTTAGATATTTATGATATATAATTTGATCCCATTTATTTTTGTCTTTATTATACATTCTCAAACTAATTTGGCTCCTAATGCTTCATTTTTCCAATTCACATTCTTAATTCCTAATCCACCAAACTCTTTTGGTTTACAAATTTTGTCCCATTTAATCAATTCTTGTATTTTCCTATCTTCTATTCCTTTCCAAATGAAATTCCTTAATTTGTTGTCTAAATTTCTTTTAATACCATTTGAGAGTGGTAAACATGACATTTGATAGGTTGGAATGGTATTTAGTATTGATTTTGTCATAGTTGCTTGGCCAACCTTTGTAAGCCATTTACCTTTCCAACTTTCTAATTTTTAATATAGTTTTTCTAATATTTGGTTCCAAAATTTATTATCTCTTGCCTCTTTTTTCAACTAGATACCTAGATATTTGCATGGGAAAGTACCTTCTATATCCCATAAGTTGCAGATTCTTCTTTCCATGTCTAGATGATTATTCGAAAAGAAAATTTTTGACTTTTTAGCATTTACTTTCTACCTCGAAGCTTCCATTTATTATTTGATTATTTGTTTGAATTTTTGTGCCTCCTCTATTGTGCTCTCTTTGAAAAATAGTATTTTCTACAAATTGTTGGTGTGTTACTTTAGGTACACCTTTTTTTGCTAACACACCTTGGATTTTATCTTTTGCTTGACCCTTGTTTGTAGCTCTGCCAAAAGTCTCCATAATGATGAATAAGAAAGGTGATAATAGATCTCCTTGCATTATCCCTCATGATATATTGAATAATCCTTTAGGTGTTCCATTAATGAGTAGTGATATTTTTGGTGTTGAGATATAATTGAAAATAAGATTTATCCATTGATGAGAGATCCAAAGGCTTCCATTATCTTGCCTAAGAATCTCCAGTCTACTTTATCATGTGCTTTTTTGTAATATCCAATTTTATTAGTATACTAGGTTCCTTGTTGATTTGTGTTGAGTGGATGATTTCTTGAATTATAATTCTTTCACTGAGAATTGATCTATTATGTACAAAACCTATTTGTTCTTTAGAGATGATTTTAGGAAACATTGTTTTGAACTTATTAGCTAAAGCTTTAGTTAGTATTTTATAAATGGCATTACATAGTATAATAGGACGAAGTCCCCAAGTTCTTCATGGTTAGAATTCTTAGGAATTAATGTAGGAAATGTATTGTCAATTTTTGTAAGTAGAGATCTTGAATTTCTAATAGCCTTGATTGCTTCCATAAATTGTAACCTAAGCTATCACAACATTTCTAGAAGAAGAAGGCTTGAAATCCATCTAAACTTGGATATTTATTTGGGTTAAGATTAAATAGGGTTGGTTTTATTTCTTCTAATTAGAATTTTTGGTTAAGAAACTTATTATCTTCTTTTGTTATTAATTTAGGAATATAACTTTTTATTAAATTTTGCGCTAAAAGATTAGAATATTTACAATTGTTGAAAATGTCTTTAAAATATTGCACAAAAACTTGTGCTATTTGAGTTGGGTTTTACATTATATTTCCTTTGTCATCCTTTATTTATGTTATTTAGGGTACTTTTGTGGAAACAAAATGTGTTTCATTCTCCTTCTAATAACCAAGTCTCTCGAGATTTTTGTTTCCAAAAGAATTCCTTTTTTGCTAATATGATTTTCTTGTTGCAATTAGTTATTTTTCTTTTGAATAATTTTTATTTTCCATTCCATTTGTTATCACATCTTCATTTAGTTTTTCTAATTCATCTTCATTCTCTAGTTTCTCTTTAAATATATTATTGAAGTGATTTTTGTTCCACTCTAATATGTTTTTCTTTTAAAGCTTTAGTTTAGATACAAAACAAAAGATCTTGGATCCTTCACACTTTCCTTCTTGCCACCATTATTTAATCTTATTCATGAAATTATCATCTAGAAACCACAATTTATTCACATTTGAAGGGATTTCTTGGGGCATTTTGTTGTTCTACTATTTCTAGTTTGATTGGGAAATGATATGATCCAACTTTAGGTAGGATTGAAGATTGGATTGTATAATTTAAGGTACTTAGATCTCCTTTGAATACAAATCTATCCAGCCTTTTTGCTATGTGAAAAAAAAATTGTCCTTCTATTATTCCATGTGTATAACCTATTAGTTGTCAGGATATCAATTAAATCATTACTTGCAAACCATTCTCAAAAATCTATCATCACTTGAGTATTTGTGACCCTCATTACTTTTCTTCTAAGTTTAATAGGCATTAAAATCCCCCCCCCACCATACAAAAAATAAATCTATAGGATTTCTTTCCATAAAATTGCCGATTTCATTCCAGAATACCCTCTTATCTACTATTGGGGTAGGACCATATACATTTATAAGTGTGAAATGTGTTGAGATAATGGGTGTTGCACACATTGCATAATATTGTTATATTTTATTATTTTATTTTATCATGTAATGTTCCACCTAGATGGACGTGCAACATGTAAAGATTCCCATGGGATGTACTTGATGAGTTGTATTGTAACATTGTGATAATATTTCATGTAATTATTTAATATTGGAGAAAAGAATTAAATGCCCAATATTAAATGTGGGGTCAGTGGGTTAGGTAGCACATGGTTTAAGCACATGGTTTATGTAATACCACTTGGTGGTTTTGTGGGACTTGCTACTATATAAGCAACCACAAGTGTAGTTTTTGTAGAGTAAGAGTGAGAAAGGCAAGAGTCGAGCAGGACAAGGCTTGACAGGTTAGCCAAGGGAGCATTTATGAAGGTTAGAATCATTGCATGGGATGTGTGGATTCATGCTTGTTCACATAGTTTGCTTGGTTGTGGCTATGGCCATGAAGGCTTCTAGGGTTGTATGGAAATGGTATTTTTTGCTGAATAATACATGGTGATGGATGCTTTTGGAGGCTGCATTTTTCCCTCAATGAGGGTTTCCCAGGGTATATCTCGTGTCACAATTTTGTGGGTATGTTGTCTATTCTCTTGTATGTGGATTTTAATTTCGTGTTTATTTTAGATCTATTATGGGTTATGTGGAAATGGTTATATTCTTTGTTGCCAAGTTTCCTTACAAAATGAATATCACTTCTAAAACTTTTAATTCTCCCTCCAATTCAGTTGCTTCTTAATACCATCCAATTAAAGATAATCTTTCTAGGATCTCAAATAATGTCAATGAATTTCAAGGCCCTTGTAGCCTCTACCATATTAGTGTTCCATAAACCAAGTTTTTTACTTAAAATATCTCCTTCTTTATTTATCTTAGTTTTCTTGTATTATAATAGTTTATAATCCAAAGAGGGTTAAATTTTAATTCAGAAAATGCTTCTATTTAGAGGCATTCAATCCCCTAATATTCCTTATTGTTATCCTTATTGCTTTGTGGGAAGGACTTTCCCCTTCCCAAAGTTGAGTGTGTTTTGAATCTTTTTTTGATTCCCTAGTTTCCCTGTGGAAGTTCTGAGTTCATCTAATAATTTCTTACCTCACTTTTTGAGTTTTTTGCCACAGTTTGAAGTCTTTGACCTTCCATGGTTGTGGCTAAGCCCAATTTCTCAATATTTCCATTTTCATTTTGAGTAATATTTGCAATTGATTTGTCTACTATATCTTCAATTTCTTCTCTTAGTTCTTGAATTATTTTTCCACTAATGTTAATTTTCTCATCTTATGTTGGTTGCATTTGTTATTTATGCTCATCTTCCCCAATTTCCTTTATATTTAATTGATTTTGATCTAATGGAGTTAGAATTCCAAACTCCTCCCAAAGATGATTTGGAGTTGTCTCACACTTACTTATTATTTCTATTTCTATAGGGAATTTGCCAACTTTTGTCCATATTGTTCAATATTTTCTTCAATGCTTGTCTTTGATACCTTATTGTCAAATGGATTATCCTTTCCTATCAAAGTTTTCCAAAACTTGTAGGATTTTAGTTTTAATACCTTTGATCTCTTCCTCATACCATTAGGAATGATATCTTCTATATTCTTTTCTAAGATACGTTCCATCTTGAGGTGTTTTAAATCATTCAAGTTGAGAGTCTCTGCTATTATTTCATTTTTGAAAAGCTTCTTCTTCTTGATCCTTGTTGATATACCTTGTCATGCCAACATTTTCTTCTTCTACTATTTTATTCTCCTCATATGTCTTGTTATGTTCCATTATTTCTCCACTTTGAGATTTAGTTATCTTATTTGTCTAATTTTCAATTTTTGGGATGTTAATTGCCTCTTGATTATTTGATCCATCCTTGTTATTTTTCATGATTCTTATTTAGTCTTTCCTCTGATTTCAATGGTTGGTTTGGATCCATGCTTTCTTATTTTGGACTTTTGTCTATGTTTTGTGGCTAGGAGATAATATTATCTATTTCATCTTTCTTACTCTATTTGAAACCATTCTCTGATATCTCAATTTGATTGAGTGCTTAGAAGTGCTCTTTATGGGCATCATCCCATAGAATTTACTGATCACTAATATCATTATGGATAAGCATTATGTCATGAATCATCTTGTTGTGAATGATCAAATTTTCTCTAATATCTTCTATATATATATTTTTTTGTATACAAATTTTGCATTGTTGTAATTTGTTGATATTTTCCTCAATTATGTTGCTTTCCACTATAATTGTGCATTCTCTTGAGAAGAATTAATTATGCTCTTTATTTAATCCTTGTGTATTTGTTGCTCTTGTGACTAGGTGATATCCTTATTAATGACTATTTTCTCGATATCTTCTACCACTATATCCCCATTTTCTATATTCACTATTAGGTAGCATATTTCACTAGCAAGATTCAATTTTTGCATACTTTATTTTTTTATGCCCTCTCTATTTTTGGTACGTTTTGGTGAGCCAAGTTGTCAAATAAAGGTTTTCTTGTCTAAGGTTTACTCCTTTTGTAGACTAATGGAAAGACATGTTCAAGAATTGTGTTCCTTTTAGTAAACCTTGTGATTGTTGTCCTATTAGATTTCATTACCATTATTTCTTGGATATCTCTCTCATATTTTTCAAATTTTACACTATAATTTGATTGGTTTGTGATAATTTTAATAGGCTTAATATATATTTTCCCTACTTTAGAATTGATTAAAAATTTGATGTCATTGGAATTTAAATAGTCAGATTTGATGCTTATGAGTTCACCTATGGTGGAACCTATATATTTTAAGATTTGGAAATGAACTAGTTCTATTGGTAAAGATTTGGTGTATACCTATGTTGGAGATCATATTTTATTTACTAAAAACTCACTACAATTTGGTTTCCATTTGAACAATTTAACATTGAAGCCTTTATAAAAACATAAAGATTTTGAAAGAAATTCATCCCTAATAGATTTAATTTTACACTGAAGATATACCAAATGCTTGGACATAGTAGAGATACTTTTGTTCCTCGTAAAAGTATTCCAACCTTTTTGCTATAGTAGGGTCACTTGAATTTGATCCATTCTAGAATGAAAAAACCCCTCATTGTACTTGTTACTTGTTAGTGAATATTTTTTCCTTCCCAGTTATTTAAGTCTATATTAACAAGAAAAATAACTTTCACCACAATTGAGTCTTGAAAAAAACTTGGAAAGTCTCTCTATGTTTTAAAGGCACAACTCCCTTCTACAATGATTTACCAATATAACTCTTATTGTGAATGAATTATAACATTTGCTCTTTTAACCTAAAAGAACTTAAGTAAAGTGAAAACATCCTCTCATAAACACAAAATAATGTTGCAGATTTAGCAATTAATATTTGATACATGTCACACATACTTAAAGATTCTAGATTTGTGATCAGGCTCACCAAACTAAAACAAAGGAAAAATATAAATTCAACATAGTCGATGAAACAACATGTATGCAAGAATGAACTTCATAAAAAACCACCATCAAGTAAGATAACCACACAATTATCGAAGAGATGCACCAGAAATAACCATAAGATCAATTCTATTATCATTAAATTTATTGTCCATCCAACAAAAAGGAAACAACTACTAACTTTAATTAGCAAAATAAAGTTTCTAAATCCATAGAGCTAACCCCTCAGGTCAATCAAAACAAAACATATATAGCCATGCAGGGTTTTCCAAATTAGTTTTAAAAACTAACTCCTTAAGGAGTTGCTAACTATTTTAATGGAATTGGGTCTTAAAGTGAAGCTAACTAAAATAGGAAAATAAGACATGTTACTCATTGATCATTTCCTAAGCTCCAATTGTATAGCTAACATTGGCACGCAGATCTTGGGAGTTAGAACAATTTCCACCATTTTCTTTTTAGGCCTTGTGTGCTGTGAGGAAATGAATCAATTCCTATTGTTGTGGGATGTCAAGCTACTCCAAGTGAAGCTTCCACATCTTCATAATCCTATAGATATGATCAAGCTTTTTATCCTATACATCCAAATGTTCAATGCAAATTACCATCATAGAATCTACTCTAGTGGTAATGGTTAAGTCCTTGACAGAGACTTCACTCATTTCTTTCAACAACTTTACCTTGGAGAAAAATTTGTTTCCACCTCTTTCGCAAATTTCCCATTCTGATCCTCATTTTCCATAATTTTGACATCAATGCATTTAATGTTAGTTGCTAGGATTTCTTTTAGATACCCCACTTATTTTAACAGTTTAGAGCATTCTTCTAATCCCTGTTCAATCACTTTATTCCTCCATTCCATGTTAGTTGAGGTGATGAACATAAAATCAACATCAAACTTAGCTTTTGAATTTTTAGTCAAGAATCTATCTATGTCATATTCTTGAACCTCTAAAATATTGATGACATATTCATCCCACTTAATCTTTTCAAATTCCCAGGTGATCATCTATGATTCCAAGGTAGTCATCAATATTATCATCTCTTGCATTAGTGTTTGTATAGTGAGAGAAACAACTGGTTTCCTAGGCATGAACTATGTTCAACCACTCACCATAGGCTTAGGAAATGGAATGATCCCTCTTGAACTATTCAATAAAACTCTTATTGGAGGGAGATTCAACATTGATGATAGAAATGATAGTAGGCAGAGCTTCTATAGTTGGATTTTGGATTTCATGAATATATTCTACCATTTTCTGCAGCAACTGCTTCAACTCTTGTTTATCCCTTTGATCCTTCCATATGTGATGGGAAATCCTAGAGTTTTGATGGTTCAATTGATAAGCATAAGGCTCGTCTTGTTGTGAAGGGTTCTTCACAGGTTGAGGGTATTGACTACATCGAGATATTTTCCCCTATCACCAAGCTGAACTCTATCCGCCTTGTCTTATCCCTCACATCTTCACAGGGATGGCCTATTTTTTAGATGGATGTGAAGAGTGCCTTCCTACACAGTGATATCACTGAGGAGATTTACATGGAGAAACCTCTAGGATTTGTGTAGGATTCCTCCTTGGTTTTCAGACTTTGAAGCTTATTGTATGGTCTCAAATAGGCCCCTCAGGCTTGGTATGAGAAGATGGACCAGTTTGAGATGACTGACCTTGGTTTGCTACACTATTTTCTTGGTCTCAAGATTGTTCAGTCCTCTACTAGGATTTTGGTTTATTAGTAGAAGTATGCTCTTGAAATGCTTGATTTCAATCCTACTCCAAAACCTTTTCAGTCAGGTGTCACCTTGTCTACCTCTTGCTCTTCACCTTCTGTGAATGCTACTTTGTATTGACAGTTGGTTGGCAGCTTCTTGTACCTAAAACACACTCATCTTAATCTCTCTTTTGCAGTTGGCCTTGTCTCTCAATTTTCTCAAGACCCTCGTGAGAGTCATTGGCAAGCTACCAGGCATATGTTGAGATACATTCAGGTCACACTCATGTATGGCATTCATTACACCATGAGAACTCCTCACATTATTGGCTACACTGACTCAAATTGGGCCGGTAATGTCGATGATTGGAAGTCTACTTCTGGCTTTATGTTTTGTCTTGGCTCTAGTCCTATCACATGGTCATGTAAGAAGCAACATGCTCATGCACTTCCATCTACAAAGATTGAGTACTGAGCCATAGTACTTGCTAGTCAGGAGGCTTTATGGTTTTGATAGTTGATGATTGAATTTGGTTTTCCTCTAGATCATCCCACTATTTTGTGGTGTGATAATTTGAGTGTCATTCAAATTTCTTGCAACCTAGAGGAGCATCAGTGTACCAAGCACATTGAGCTGCATATTCACTTCATCCGTCAACTGATTTAGGATGGTGTTATCGCATTGGAGTAAATTTCCATCGACCCATAGGTTGTTGACATCTTCACTAAACCTTTTGCATTGCCACATTATCTTTAGTTATGGTCTATGCTTGGGGTTATGGAAGTTGTCCTTGGGGGGTCTTGTTGAGGCTTTCCTTCATGTTTTTTTAGCATGTTTGTTCTTACCTCTTTTTGGGGGAGGGTTTTTCCCATGTGGTTTTCTCTCTTTCCCCATTTTCAAAAGTTGCATTTCTTTGCATTTGTTCATAGGTACCTAACATGGCCTTGTTTTCGGGACACATTCTGCATTTCATCTTAGTTTTTGTAAGCTTAAGTGCATTCCCCTAAGTTTCACTTAAGGGGGGGTGTTAGAGTAAATAATTATTATTTACCCTTTTACTTAAGTTTACTTAGTTAAATGCATTTATTTATTAGTTTTAGTCTAGGAGTTGTTGACAACATGTGAGTTTATTCCTATCTAAGTCGTACTTACCTTCTCACCTTGATCGAGGATATCCCACCATTTTTTGACGTATGCTTAGTTGTCAACCTTATCTCCTAGCACTTTCTAGCTTGTTCTACAAGCTTCCTATAGGCCTTTATAAATGGGCTCTCCCTTTACATTTTTGTACAACAATTTCATTTTCACATTGTTGCAATATAATTTCTCTTTGCTGCTTCAAGTTCTTGTTCCTTCCTTCTTCAATTTCTCTTCAGTAGGTTATTTGCATGCAGGTGATCTTGGTGCACTGTGAAGTTGGCCTTTATCAACTTCTACATTCTCTACTGTATAATCTTGGGAAAGTATTTCATCTATACCATTATCAGTCGTTGGTTTCATCAGTTCGGCTACCCATTGCCCTATATTTTCATCAATATTTAGTATACTCTCAACTTTTTCCTTTTTAGCTTAGGGAGTCTTCCTGAGATATTTTCTTACCATATCGCCCATGGAAGAGTTGCTAGCACTATGCTCCTTTTCTTACTCACAGACAACTGAAACCAATTAGGAACAAAAGGATTCTCTTTAGGATGAGGGGTTTGTAGAATAGGTGATGAACTGAGTGCCATTAAACTTTTATTAGCTCCCTTTATTACTTATTGATTTCCTTGTTCCACCCTACCACTTGGGGCTCCAACAAAAGTTTCCTCTCTTAAATCAAGATCAATTATTACTAACTTATCACAAGTCTCCTTCAAGATGCTTGGCTATTCCTATTTCTTTCTGCTATGAGAGCAAGTCCACTTGATAGAAGGAGGGAGATGAACTGAGATGAACTGAACCTTGAATAGGGAGTTTAGGTTCAACTCTTGACTTTAGTTTTCTTGTTGTGGGAGAAGGAACAACTTCATTAGTACCAAGAACAACTATGGGTGAACTAGAGCTAGCATGAACATTTTGAACACTACGAGCCACTGATTTTGACTATTATTTGTTTATGAGGCATTGTTCTATTTTTGGTCAAGATAGTCAAGGTTCTTATATGCAGTTCATCCTCCTCTAGTATTGTCCACTCAATTTTTGGCAATGGGTAAGCTTCCACTTGCTCAATATAAGTTGGGTCAATAGTTTCCTCATTTTCTCCTTCAATTACTCCAGAGGTATCTAGTGAGAGATCAAAATCCTTGATCTATACTAGCAACAATCTATACCATATCCTCTTCCTAACCTCAAAATTATCTTGACAATTAGCCTAGAAATCTTCTAAATGGGGAACATGCAGAGTAGCGGAACCTAGTTTGGAGTACCTTTGGGAAAATTCTTGGCTGTCAAAGTTAGGTCTAGCAGAATAGGTTAATAGGTTCATGGATTTAGTTTCATCTTTAGGATTTAGGACATCCTAGATTGTCTTGCATTTGTAATGCTCAAGTTCAACAAGGAAGGTGTATCTAGAGCCTTTTCATGTTTTACAACTCTTTTCTACCTTTGCTAGTTGTCTACATATTTCAATCAACACAAAACAATCTAGGCAGTGTTGAGGTAACCTTAGAGGCTTTCCTTCATATCCTTTGATCCTAAGGTAGGTGAATTTTGGAAATTGAGTAAAGAAACTACCATAGATATCAATCAATTGAGCAACTTCCTCTGTTATTCTTGCATTCTCCTTCCCTTGAAGTTCAAACACCAGTTTGGCCAGGAAAGTGTCTTGAACTATTTTGAAACCTTCTGGGTTTTTACTCTTGTGTAAGAGATGATACTATTCATAAATCAACATGCTTTAATTCTAGTCTAAGTGTGGTAAACCCTTCCATTCTTTGCCACAAGCCAAGATATAAAAAAAATAGGAAAACATATAAAAACCAAAAATTCTAAAGACTTGAGAAAGTTCTTCTCGAAGCCTAGGAGCTATGATATTTTCCCAATTGATAAATCTATCTTCTCCCAAGATTGTTTGGATGAAAAAGTACATCCAGTTCTCCTAATGCAAGGCATGTGGGTTCCCTTTCACTCTATTTAGCAGTGTAATGATGTCTTTAATCTCAGGGATCATATGTTGTAACGCCCCACCAAGGGATTCAAAAGAACTAACCTAAAATTTTCCTAAGTTTGCCAAACTTTTTTTTTAAATAACATATGACAACCATGATAAAATAGCAAAAGCAAAAACATACAATCATACATAAGTAGACATAATAGATTACATTCCTTAAGGATCCCAAGAAATTGAATCTCATTTAAATTTAAATAATTCTAAGTCCAATAAATAATGCATCCACATGAAAGAATAACTACAAGTCCAATCCATTTAAATAATATACATTTGTCCCAAATGCCACTTGGCATTAATTTGAAATGCACAATCATTCACTGTACATGTCACAAGGTATGAAAGGCTAAAAGAATATACATTTATAAAATAGATTACATCATCCCTTTTGAAACCATGAACAAAATACAACACAATAAGTAAAATCATCCATCATATAGATATAACCATCCATCATAATACACAAAGATAGAATGAAAGGAAATTAGAACAAGGAACTCTAGTCACCACATCAACGGACAAATCTCAATGGTAAAAGTAAAAGGCACTACCACCCAACTTCATGGTAACCCAAAAAGTTCCACTCCCACCGCACTAAGAAGATAGTCTCAAGTCCCACACAAGATATTAATCCCAAAATAATCAAAAGAAATATCTAGGTCAAGGAAAACCCTCAAAGTAATCTAACTCAAAGGTTTCAAGATAAAATGACATCTAAACCTAGAGGCAAACAAAGACACGTAGAAAATTTATACTGCTAGTGGGCAAGTGTCATTGCACAAACCTACTCCAGGGTTACCTAGCTAGTCTTTTAATCCTCCAGCCCCCTAGTGACTCTATGTGGCACTAGTATCCTTTTGTACTAACAAGGCATACTAACGATGCATGGTCGCAATCAAGCATCCTCTCTACTCCCATCCTAGTCTATACTAGTACTTGAGGCATGGGTGAGGAAAGACAAAGACTCTTATTAGGTTCATTTTAATCTCATTTAGGGTAGTGTTTTCACTTATTAATGACTTACAATGGGTTACCCGTCAACCTCTTTAGGGCCTTGGCCTCCATTGAAAGCCACTTCCCAAATCAACATACAGATTACCTACCCTAGGCTCATAAAAGTACAAATCAAAGAATCATAGTATTCACCTCAGCCCTATAAAAGTGATTGGAAAGCATCAAAAGACAATTCACAATAACACCTCAGTCCTTTATAAGCAACTAGAAAGCATCCAAAAATAACTGATCGAAGACTCAAAGTTTAATCAAATAGGGCATACCATTCATCTCAGTTTCACACAAGAAAATTGAAAGCAATAATGAACAATAGATCCAAACTCATCATAGAGCACACTAGACACATTACCATGGTTGAGTTTAAAAGATCAAGATCAAAACATCATCACAAAAACAGAACTCCCGAGCCTCCAATAAATATCCTAGGGTTGGTCAACACTTTAGTCCATCCCAATTCCAACATAGAAGAAAACACTTAACAAATAGTGTAATTTATAGTTTTGTTTGATTTTGAAGACACACAGTCTAAGTTTACAATTAGGTTTAAGTTTTCTATTTTGTTGTATATTTTTGGTCTGATAAAGTTTACTATATTTCCCAATAAGCTTAACCCATTTTCACATTTAAATATGAATACCTTATTACCATAAACTCACAAAATAAACATTATCTCCATAATGATCTTAAATTTTAAATAATAATAATTAAATAATTAGTTGGCAATTATTTAATATTATTAAATTTTAAATAAAGAATCCCCATAATCAATTTCTTTTATAACGTCCTATCAATAATTAATTAATTAATAACTAAATTTATTAAATTTATTATTTATAAGAATATTTCAATAATAATCCTTTAAATGATTTATCATATTTTAATAAGTTTAAGAGAATAATTAATAAAATCTTATTAAAAATTAACTTTTAAATAATCATATTTTAACTAAATTAAAATTTAATTTAATTTAATATAATACAATTTAAACTTTTAAATAAATAATTTTTTTTAAAAATCAAATATTAAAAAGGGAACCGCATTTTTAATAGCCCGCTGACCTGTAACCCCTGCAGTCGCAGGTGTTACTTCTGTCACAGGTAGCAGTACATAGTATTGTTGCTGTGTACAACAATATCACCCGTCGCGCACATCCTTTAATGGTTGTCAGCAGGGAGTGGGATGTGGGAATTGATGGTCTCGATCCACCTTAAAAAATTATATATATATATATATATATATATATATATATATATATATATATATATATATATAAAATTACCACCTTTAAAATCAAATCAAATCACATTCCCATAAATCCATTTTTAAAAATATATATATATATTTAAAGAAATCTATGCAATTACTTTGATAAAGAAATTCTGATAACCAGTCAAATTAATATTCCAAAATTTTGATTTCTTTTCAAAACTATTCATGATTAAGTTATCAACTTTTAATCTACAGTACAAGGATTTTTTACTGTCTTGATTCTCATAATATAGATAGAAATTTGATATGAATATCAATAAATCACAATAAAAGATGCATCATAGACAAACTTTGGAAAAAGAGATTCAACAAACACGATATAGACAGGAATATTGAATTACATAATGAATACGCAACCACCCAAAGACTGTGAGAGAATTCTTTTTCTCTCTCAAAACCTTCTCTCTGAAAATTCCTTCTCCAAAAATCTCGGTCCCTACGAAATGAACTCTCAATCTTTGATATGGAATTCTCACCTAAATTCGGGGCACTGATTGTGTGATCACACAAGGGAACTCATTGATCACAATCTTTTAACTGTTTATTTACTTTTTGGATATTCATGCACACTTTTTGTAATTTTAAATATCTTTAATAAATTAATTTCTCTTTCTTTCTTTAATTAATTTTCAAAGCATTTCTAATGAAATATTTATTAACTTAAGTAATAATAATATTTATCATTTATTTAAAAATGCGAGCTTCTAAATATATTATTATTGAATTAAATAAATATTATTACGCTCTAGAATTAGAACTATAATTTTGTCTTTAAATTTAATTCTTTTTATTTAATTAATTTCTCAATTAATTAAATATAATTAAATATTGAAATTATCTTAATAATTTTTCATTAAATTAATTCATTAATTAATCTTTTAATTTGGCTTAATTAATAGAAAAATCACTAAAGACCTACAAGACAAAATATGAGAACCCGTCATAAAATATAACATACAAGATCAACTCAAGGGTTATAATCACGAATTTACATCATATGACAAATTCGAAAGGGTAATCATCTCAGATACTTGTCCTAATTTTCTAAGACAATTGGTTTAAAGGTTAGGATTTGGACTCAAGAATTTATCTCCCCTCTCTTACCATTGAGATATTGCGATAGGGTACACTCATCCTGGCAATTCAAGGAAGTCAATACCCAATACCTACAATCTGCATAAAATCCATGCATGTACAAACACATATATTCTAAACTGAACAGGTAATGAAATGAAGTGGTGCATCGTGTAGATCCCAACTAGCAGGTGACTATGACTCCCTTCTTTAACCACATCAAAAATGTCATACATAAAGAAAACATACACACACACACACACCATACACATGTAGTATGGGGTAAGTATCCATAGAAAACATGTATAAATAATTCATCTAACTAACATCATTGAATAACTAAAATCACTATAAATAATCATCATCAAGGTATAATCATGCATATATGAAGTAACTAGTACCAAGGTAGTCTCATCATATAATCAACTGAGTATGAAGACAATATCCAATAATCTGGAATATAATGTTACTAATCAATAAGCAAAAACATAAACTAGCCTAAAAGAGTTGGGCAATAATAACTAAAAAGTAAACTAGGGGTAGGCACTACATATGTTCTCTGATTAGTGAACACGAAAGGCGAGAACCTCCTCTCTCAGATTTGAAAAGCCAACCTTTTGCAATTGTATTATTAAATTTAGTGACATTCGTAGAGAATTATGTGTAGGAAGAGCTAATAGTCCAGTCCTCATAGACTTCATGCAAAGGAATCCTTAGTGTACCCATTACAATAATTCAGTTAACATACACCAGAACTTTACCATTAAAGGCACATATACACTTTTCAGTTGCATCATACCTATCTCTACATGCTAGGACCAATTCAAGGTAGGGGAAAGCTTGAGGGAAAGCAGATGCTTGCAACAACCCACTATCTGAGACATTCTAAGATATAGAACTGGGTTTTGGGTTTACAAATCTAGCCAATTATTTACCCATGTCTTCTTTCACAAGGAATGTGTCTTCAATATCAGGTAGGACACTACTTATAATAGACTCCTTAACTTTATCGGGTAACTTAGGGCGAAATGCAGTAGCCATGGCAAGAAAGTTAACCAGAACATAACAAAACAAAAAGAATTCATAGCCCTTAAAATAATGCAAGAAAATAAAAAACACCTTTTAATGAAGGGCAAGAGACTCATCGTGCCCAGTGCATGCAAGCTTTGCTAAAAGAAATGTTGAAGCTACCTTCATGTATCTCCAGACAAGACTAAACCAGTCTTTACTAAAAATAGCAATGACAAAAGGAATGAAAATGAGATAGCTTCTTTTAAAACATAAAACCTAGATCAGAAGCATGTGAATGGCTGACAAGATCGGTGACGGGACAAGTACTTTCTATCATTAAAAGCTCATTCAGGGTCTGCACGTGCTGTGACATGCCTTGCAATCATTACCAGTAACTCCCAATTAATACATACCTTTCCTGTAGATTTCAATAAAAAAAAGTTGCACATTCGTTCAACTGCCTACCTAGACATGTGGCACTGATGGTATCATCTTTTCTAACCAAGTGAACTTGAACCATTGAACTACAAGAACAATTCAATGTTCAAGTCCGAAAGTCAAGATATATCAGGAACTAAGCTCTTGACAACAAGAATTGGACATGAAGGTGGACTCATGAACTTTGAACCTTGAACAAAGTGTTTAATGTTCATGTTCAACTTCAACGATGAGCAAAAGTATCCTTTGGGGACAAATGACTTTCTTTTTTTAAACTTTGAACTAACTTGACCAAGGAAAAATGATGAACTTATGAACTTTGAACTTTGAACAAAATGTTCAATGTTCATGTTCAAAGATTTGTTCGACCGAAAACTTGAAAACAAAGAATGCTAAACTAGTCAGTATTCACAATGGGGACTTCAATAGTAGACTTTCTTTTAATAGCTTAGACTTTAAAATACCATGACCATGCAAAAGAAAATGTGGACCATTCATGGGTAACATTACTGATGATTAAGATGTTATCCTTATTATTATAGTTGTTGGTATCAGACTTTGAAAAGGCATTAGCCCCTCAAAATGTTTGCTTATCGTTTGGAGAGTTTTCTTGAGACCCAGAAGCCCTAGATCCTTTAAGACTTCTTGATTGACTTGGATTAGGATTTTGATTCGGAAAATACCTCTTGTGCAATGGTATATATGTCTTTATAGCTGCCTCCTTATCCATATGAGTTGGGTGGGCTTCGAGAATTGAATGAAAGGACATACTCTTTGATTGTGCCTTGCATTAACTCCATTTGTTCCACCTAATGGAACCCTATTAGATTCTGATAAATGATTAGGGTTTCATTTGCTGTTAAAGTTGGATCTAGATAAGTTGGAAGAGATCTTTACATGATTCTTTCTTCATGTGATAGTGATCCATTCTTCTTTATTTTGTTTGTTGTCAAAGCCATCAAAATTAGGGCTTTCCTTATTTTGTTCATTTTCCTTACTGTTAAGGTTTAAAGTAGGAGCAATATGTTCAATCCTTCTTTAGTTATTTTCTTCCAACCCTTATTCTCTTCCTGAATTGGATATTGCCACCTGCCCACATTCAGTTTACCTCTAGGGTTTGTTGTCACAGGATGTAGGGCATATTTAGTGAGATTGAAATAATCTCTCTGGATTGTGCCAGTGCTATGATTCTAATTTAACGACGGCGTTTCCCTATTAAACATGTCGTCACTCTTGTTTGATCTTTATTTTGGACTTGCACGATGGGTTCTTTAAAAATGTCGATTGCTCTTGCATCTTTATTTTGGCCTTGCGCGATGGGTTCTTTTAAACTTGGATTTATTCTGATTAGCTTTATCAATTTCCTTGATTTGACTTGGGATCTATGTTCTAGAACCATATTCTTCCAAGATTGAAGTTCTGACTGAATATTTTGTCTTTGAGAAATGCTTTTCTCATAGATTACTTGTGGGAATATTTTGTCAAGATGCCTTCTTTCGCATGGTGTTTGTGTTGTCTGGCGTGCTAAGGCATTAAAAGTGTTGATTGCGAGTTCTCTTGCACAAATGTCTTCTATGATTGTTTGTTTCTCTTCCTTCAAAAATTTCCATTTCTGCTAATTCGAGGAGGATAAATCTGCTGGCGGATATGTTTCCTTATTGCTTGTGATGACACTTATGTCTTCTTCGCCGCTGGTTCAAATACATTGTAAATGTCTTTTTAACTTCTGTCTTTTGTAGAATGAATTTCTATTGTGATTTAGAATAGTTGCTAAAGTAGATATTTATCAGAACATAAGATATGATGCTCTTCTTATTCCATTAATGGCTGATTGATTCTTTAAAAGAAATTTGATCGTCTGCATAGACACGTTTACAGTCCACATTAACACCTTTGAATGACTAGAAGCCTGACCGAGGAATAAAAATGAAATTTTGATGACTCGCGTTGTAATTCACACAAAAATTTATTAATTTTTTTAGATGATCCCCCCTTCATTGCTTTCTTATGCCTACTTTGATCGTTTTCTTCTTTTTTTATTTTTATTTTTATGAATAGTCATTTTCTATTAATAAATAATATATTTAGTTACAATTCACAAAAAAAGATTGGGGATACAAGATCACCCAGAAAAGCCGAACCTAAAATCAACATCTATTCATAAAAAAAAACATATAAGAAGCAACC
This sequence comes from Cupressus sempervirens, assembly GCA_028749045.1. Taxonomy (NCBI): domain Eukaryota; kingdom Viridiplantae; phylum Streptophyta; class Pinopsida; order Cupressales; family Cupressaceae; genus Cupressus; species Cupressus sempervirens. Next base: position 662,831,249 of record CM053790.1, on the reverse strand, counting down.
CTCAAGCAGCTAAAGCAGTTTCAGTTGAGGGGGGTGGTTCATCTCGATCATGAAATCTCTAGTCATCCCTGGGATTGGCAGGCGGGTTGAGAACAGTCTAGTCTTCAGCAGCATTGTCGGGGGCTTGGTCAGCATCTTTGGTATCAGGCCGTGAAGGTGAGATGGTCAATTCTAGGCAAAAGGGCCATTTTTCATAAACAACTCATCGAGAAGCAAGAGGGGGAGCCATCGGACCCAGGGACTACCCTGTGACACCATGAGGCAGAGAAACTGAGTGGCGATGCCAACCACCATCATCACTGCTGGGCGAGCAGTGGTGGGAAGCCTACGAGTGAGGCGTATGCTAGTGGCAGCCAAAAAATCACTGCTTATCTGAAACCAAGTCACTACCCTTTTAATGTCAATAGTTTATATGCAGAGAATTTTTCGCTTCACTAATATTTTTATAATTATTTATAATGCAATTCAAAAATTAAAATAGTTGAAATAAATAAAATAAAAACTAGCAAGTAACATTTTTGAAATAATTAGGCAAGAGCTTACAACACAACGGTAACTTGTGAGCCTCTTATGTAAGATGTATTAGGTTCAAATCTACTCAAGCTTAACAAATAATAATAACTTATCACAAACATAATAATTAATCTTGGCTTCTATCTCTTAATCATTATATATATATATATATATATATATATATATATATATATATATATATATATATATATATATATATATATTTTAAATAAGATATTTGTTACAATTTTTTAGTAATTTTTTTTTAATTACTGAAATAAATAACAATATAGATAATAAAACTTCTAATGAAGATCCACGCTTATCAAAATTTATAAAAATGTAATTTCTTGTTCACACTAAATTTGCAAGAAGTTCCCACAAAATACATGGAATAGTTACAAATGTACATCATAAATGTTATGAGTACCAACTTTTCAACAACATAAAAAATGGAGGTCACAACCAAAATATTTAACAATTAGTGTCATTCACAGTCCAAAAAGCAAGAAGAGAAAACATGTGTACAGAAATATCAACATAAAGATGTGAAAAAACATTGGGAAAGGAGAAGGAAGAGACGAATGGTACCTTGGAGGTAACCATTAGTGTTGACCTTTCTCTATAGCTCTACCAATTCATTTCAAAAACATAGCAAACAGAGCATTTATTTGTGCTTCTGAGAAATCTCATTAAAAGATCATTTAACTTTTTAATAATGAGATAATAAATAGAAAATTATTTAAAAACATTAGTTAAATGTAATAATTCAATTAGTTATTTATTATTTTTACAGGTTCTTTGAAATATCTTTAATTCGAGTATCTATGATAAAACAAACATATATAGTCAAAGCTTTTATACTAGAAGTCAAGCCAAATCCACCAATGTCAAATTCAAAATTGAATAATAATAATAATAACTAACAACTAACTAATATATATTTGTATACGAATATTACTCTATAAGTTAAACCTCTTTGATTAAAATTGGAGGGGACTTAAACTACCCATGTGGCTCAATTCACCTATATAAATAAATATAAATATAATTTAAACAACTTGGAAAAACTACCAAGATTTGATATAGGTTCTCATTAGAAATTTCATCCCCCTCCTCTCAATCCTTTATGGGTCCTTTTTTGGCCCTTCCATCCTATGTAGAAATAACTTTCTTAATCATAGGCTTCTTCTCGCAACTAGAATAGCCAACCTTAACATTGTTCAGATTTAGCTATGTAATCTAAATCACATCCTCAAATAATTTTTTGTAATAACATCCCACTTACCATCCAAGAAAAGCCTTTTTGTTGATCACCCTTCTTCTCAATTGTATAATGTAGGTGGAAAACATCCTTCTTCCAAGAGATATACTTAACCAACTTTTGTTTATCGCATTGGACAACCATATGCCTTCTCTAAAATGATCTGCTACACCTAAATGGCACTACATCATAATCAGGTTGTACCTAATAATCTGTAGAGGTTTTCAGTGTGATTTATGTTGTAAGTCCATTAACCAAATTTATTTCCATTGAAATTAGAGCATAGATAGAATGCAAGAGATTTGAAGACTCTTTATCAACCACTAAAAAGATTCCAAAAGGACTTCCTATAACTTCTAAACAAGAATAAGGCTAGAAGTGTAATGGAAAATTAGGAAGTCTTATCCATAGAGGAACCTTATGAAAAATTTCCTTTGTTGGATAGAAATTTGGATACTAGGTTTCAATAATAGCCGGTGTTTATGTTCCAACTCCAAAATAAGTCACACAAAATCTTGTTCTTATCCTCCATACATTTAAAAAAATTACAATAAAGAAACCTTCAGTGCATAAATTAATTTGTATACATCCTTCCAAAATTGGCTTCCAATTATCCAAAGTCGAGTTGTGTAGCTCACAAAAGCTTGACTGAAGCTCTGAGAATGGCTAATTAGAAAAAGCTACAAAAAGACCACTACATTATGTATTACTTCCTTTTACCCTTTATCATCCAAGTCTACCATAATGGCCATTGTAGACACCTAAAATCTTTTAGAAAATAAAATATTTTTATTTTCTGAAAAAAGTCTCTGATGACATCATCATGTATTGATTAATTAATTATTTAAATTATTTATTTATTTTTATGCCATTAAATCCCTTTATCTTAATTAAAAATATTTAATTAAGGAATCCCTCCCAAAAATGTTTAAATCTTATTTAAACATTATTTCCTTATTTATTAATTATTTAATTAATAAATTGACCAAAAATCTCAAAATAAATAATTTATTTATTTTTTGCCCAAAACTTGGCCAATTTCCTTAAGACTACTAACCTCTTCCAAAATCTTCTAATCCTTCTTTAATTTTGATTAAAGGCTTATCCCATCATTTCCTATCCCTAATCCCAACTCAAAATATTTAATTAAGATTAAATATTAATCCTCATGTTTATTAAAAAAGTTTTAATAAATATCTCCTCAACCCAAACCCTTGAAATAAATAAAACTTTATTTATTTCCTAAAAATCTAATTTATCCTCATCCTAAGAAGTTCTAGACTCTTCTAGAAAGTCTTCATCCTCATCCTAGGAAGTTCTAGACTATTCTAGAAAGTCTTTATCCTTATCCAAAGTCTAGACTCTTCTAGAAGATGTCTTTAAACCTAATCCTAATCCCCTCCTAACCTTGTCACATTTTCTAAATATGGGTTAAGACTTACTAACTCAAGCCAAAGTTAACAAATATCTCTTCCTTCACCCACCCTCATTAAATGCCATCCACTTGCCTATCCCTAAGCTAATCTTAAACCATCATAATCCATCCTCTAATCATCTGCACAATCCTAAGCAAGCTTAAAACCTTCCTAATCAAGCCCAAGTCGAAATTTCGCTCATCTCCTTCAAAATATCCCAACCATAAAACTTTATGAAGCCCACTAGGCCATAAATGACTCTTCCAAGCCCTTTTATTACTCTTACAAGCCATTATGAGGGTCTTTATGAAGATTTTATCCCTTGAGCCTCCTTTGTTGACTCATCCTTCCCCTTTCCTCCATCCTCTCACTCTATGACATGTGTCACTCCCCGATTGACTGTAAGGAAGCACAATCCATGTGCTCTCCTCTCATGCAATCTAAGCCCTCCATGAGCTTTTTCCCATCCTTGCATCTTAGCCCTCAATCCCTTAAGCCTCTTGCCTATAAATTGGGTCCTTCCCCTTTGCAAAATAACACAATCCATGAAGTAAAGTCATAATGCCATTTTAAGAAGCCATTTTACATCAAAACCATACACTCACACCCAAATTCTAACTCCATTTGAAGCCCTTTTTGAAGCATAAACTTGAGCATACATCCTATCTATTTAGACAAAGCCACTCAACAAGAGAGCTTCTTATTGAGAGAGCCCATTAATGGCTCATATTCTTAATTGAGAGCTCATCTTAGTCTATCTTGAAGTTTATGAATTTTGTTTAGTTTGTAGAAGCTTTATTTAAATTTGGTTTCTATTAGCATACTAACATTGCTCATATACATTTTGGCACGCCCAGTGGGACCCCGCATTGGTCATCTTCATTAGCTTTTTTAGTCAAGTTTTGTATTTCATTTGCTAATTTTGGCTAATTTTGCTTATTTTTGTGATTGGTAGGATTGTATAAATTGGTTTTGTAGGTCCACATGAGCATAAAGAAGACAAAGGGACTCATAGTCTATCTCATAGTGTTTGTAGATTTTTCAAGCTTATAGGTGGACAAAGCACTTGGAATTCTTCTTCCTCTTCTTGTCTATATTCTTCTTATTCCATCTACTTCTTCTTCTTCTTCTTGTGAGAGATCTTGGCCATTTTTTTTTTTTTAAGGAAGCAAAATCATACACACTTCTTTTTAGTGCTTAAAATGAACCCCTAAATCATACTTAAATCCATTAAAAAGTAAAAATTTGCAAAAACAAAAAAGCCTTTTAACAAGTGAAACTAAACCAATCCAATCATTTGCATCCTTGCAACATTAAGGTTTTAGATGCATTCATGCAAAGTTAGGAACACTTCATTTTTGGAAATTTAAAAAGAACTTCAAGTTTCCATTTCAAAAGGTTCAAAATCAATACTAAGTGCACACTAAAATCTAAATCAAACTCAAAGCATCAATCAAGGATAAAATGTACCTCATTTGCAAATATTTTAAAGTTCTTTTAAAAATCTCATGAAAACTAAGAGTCCTAAATGGTTTCCAAAATTGTCCTAAAAGCTTTGTTATTTGTTCCAAACAAATGTCTTGTTGCAAAATCTTGAATGTTTCTTAGGTTTTTCATGCATCAAAACAATCTAAGAATATCATTTTTGGGCTTAAAACATGCAAACTAGAACACAGAATCTTGAATGAAAAGCAAAGTCCAAAGAGTCATTTTCACATTTGAGTCCAAAAACAATCTTGAATGATCTAAGGTTAAAACAAAGCACTTCAAAGTTCTTAAAACAACACACAAAATCTCAATCTTGAATGCTCAAAGAAAAATACACTTGAATGTTTAATCACTTGTCTTTGAATGCATGTTGCTAAAATCACTCTTGAGTGCCATGGATTAAAATCAAGTTTTTTTTTTTTTATGAATGCATGATTAAAACAACAAATCCAATCTTGAATGCAAAAGGTCAATTAACCATTGCAATATCAAACACTTCATTTGAAGCTTTTAAAATTGAACAAAAAAAATCTCTTTTCCACATGCAATTTAGACAAAGTTTGATTTTTGGACATTTAAGAAACTTCGTTAAGTTAAATACAAATTTGCAAAAATCAATTTGAGTAGTTCCTTGGACTCACCTCTTTTCTAATCACCCATCAATTCAACCATTGGTTGCAATCTCAGCGCCATTTATGGGGATGGGTCTACTTGAAAAATGTGTTAAATGTTTCACAATCTAACTCACTCACTTGGTCTTTGAACGTTTGCTTTAACTTTATCAAAATTCTTCAATGACCAAAACTCTAGATTAAATCAATCACACTTCAAGTTTGGGCACTAAAATTGAACAACTATTGACGTGGAGGGCCTCCGAGTGCGCGCTTGACAATCGAGTTTTACACATCTTTGTTTTGAGCTTAAAACAAAATCACACCAACTCTTGAATGCTTTAAAGAAAATTAATCGATACTTGACATGGAGGGCCTCCAGGCGCGCAGGTTTACTTTTTTGTTGACCCTAACTCTTCTTCTTGTATTCATTCTTCAATTGATTTTGCTTTGTTGGCATATTTCAAAGTTGGAATTAAACATTGTCTCTTAAACATGAGTGCTTGCAAAGTCTAGATCAACACACATAAGAGTTAGTTGGAAAAGGAACAAGCGTGTTTTTTAGCCCAAGGTCATCCAAGTCTTCTCTTCCCTTGTCATCTTTCGAGGCCATCTTGGGTGCATAAGATTAGGATCCAAAACCTTGTTTCTCTTTTTAGGAGGCCTGCTTGGGGATTTCATCACCCCTTGGGATGACCTCAACTCCAGTGTTCCAGTAGAGTATAAAGATCGGGAGGTGAATCAAAAGACACCTCTCTTGGGATCAAGATTTTGTCACTCAGGCTAAGCCTCAACGAACTTTATACCCTTGAGAAGTGAAAGAGGAGAAGTGGGTTACCGCTCCTCTCGGCTGTGTGACATATTTTTGGTTTCATCTATGGATTTGAGCCTCACGTACCTTGGGTATATCAAGGACTCCCTAGCTAAACCAACTGTCAGCCTTGTAGACAACCATCTAGGGTGTTAATGTGTTTGAAGTGACTAATCGAAACATTTTTAAAACATACACACTCCTCAGCGCAAGTATCACATTCTGAGAATCAAAAACTTCTATCTGGTTGTTCCTATCTATTGCTTTATTTTTTATTTGTTGAATGAATGTTTGCCAAACTTGGTCAATCCTAGCTTAGGGAACACTTAGCATAGTCACTGCCTATTCCAGAAGTTGAAAAATTTGAAGCAAAATAACCGAGGTCTCTCAAAGCCAAGCAGATTCAAGAATTCATGTCAGAACAACCCAAACCTGAACAAAAGTTTCACAAAGTTAAACTCAAACCATCTCAGGCATACCAAGAACTTTTAGCCAAGAGAAAGGAACTAACACCAAGTCCTCAAATTGCCAAACTCCATAAAGCAGAGGAAAAAGCTATTGACGAAGCCCTTCAAGACACCTGGTTAGATCGCACCATCCAATTTAACCAACATCCAGGAGTTAACAATGCTTATGCCTTACCAACTAGGCATGATTTCTATGATTAGAACCCCTTGTTTCTCCACATCTTCTTGCATAAGCTTCACTTTTGCATTAGAGTCATCTTTGTAGGAAAGCCAGCCATCTTTAGTCTTCCCCTTAAGCATTTTAGCTCATCCATCTCATTTAGAATCAAACCATCTAGCCAGCAATCAAAATCTTCACATCCAAGCCTTCAAAATTGTTGTCACCTTGCCAAAAGTTTTCCATTCCTAACATCTTCCAAATCCACCAATCTCACCTAGGTTACCCCTTTGATAGAGCTTTGTTTAGGGCAATTTAGCTTTGTCACTTGTTATCCCTCATCACCTTGAACTAAAGGTTGGGATCCACAAGTGGTCAATCTCGTGTTCTTCCTAAAAGATCATCAGTCTATCCTTAAGTTGACACAATCACCACCAAGCTTGCACATAGGAAAGCAGACCTTTCATAATTTGGCAACATATCTTTGAAGTTAGAATCCTCAACCCAATCCTCCTTAGGTTTTTTCATACAACTTTGCCTCAACTTAGGAAATAATTTTCATAGAAAAGCCTTCCTCTTTTGCCTCCATCAGCATTGTTGCATCTCATCCCTAGGAAACATTCTGCATTTTCATGCCACCCATCACTCGCTTAGGCAAGAAGAAGAAGGAAACAATGGAGCCCTATCATTTGGATCCAACAGCATCACTCCCCTTGAGCACTCAACCATCCTTCAACCCAGAGAACGCTATACCATCACCTACATGACATTGAAGCTTTCACGAACCAACCAGGAAATGCAATATTGGTGAACGCCATTATAGACAAAAATAAGGAAACAATCATGGCTAACTTTCGAAGGGACAACATTGGAGCCTTCAACTTTGGAAGACCTCCCCCTTTATCAGATCCATCTCACCCCTTGTTTGAGCAACTCCCAACACCCATAGGCTCTTATGATTCAAATTATTCTCAATTTGTGCCAAAAGAAGAGCCTCAACCCACCCCATATGATCCAACAGGCCCAAACATACCAGCCTCCACTCAAGTTGAAATCTCCCTTCCACAAGCCAATCCAACCACCACCACTCCAACATTGGTGCATACCACTCCATCCCAAACCCCCTTTGCCCAAAACACCTCATCATTCACTCCCTTCACTGTTGTTGCTACTGCTCTCCAACCCAGCCTTCCAAATCCACCCATCTCCCAAATTAGTGCTAGCATCTTTGGCCAACCTCAACAATATACAATAGGGATGCCACCCATGGGGCCAAGTAATCAACCCTTCATCACCCCTAGCTTGTTTACCTCAGCTCAGAACACAATTCCATCATTTCCACTAGGTCCTTGGAGCTCAGTGCCATCAACCACAAATCCACAAGCTACTACCCTCACTCCACAAAGCTATCAAACCCCACCAACTACTACCAATGTTCTGCCCAGCTCTCAAGTGACCAAAGCTCCTGCCACCACTCTACCAAGCTTTCAAATCCAGCCACCAAGCTATCAAACCCCATCAGTTCCATTTCCAAGCTTTCAATTCCCACCACCTCCACCATCAACTAATCCATTACCTCCTATTACCAACTATTTTTCTATGCCACTTCTAGGAGGAAATCCACCACCAACAACTACCAATTACTTGGCCTCTTTTTCCATGCAGACACCTTCCCAAATGGGGGCACAACCCACATATATTGGTCAAACTCCTCAAATCCAAAGTCAAGTTCCACAAGCTCCCTGATCCTTTCCCCAAGCTTCACACCCATCTTATACCTTACCTCCACAAAGAAATTCATTTATCCCACAGCCAGCTTATGTTCCTCAATCCCAACCTCAAATCTAATATCAGCAACAAGCCTTGCAACATATGCAACAATATGTGCCACCTCCACCTCAGCAACCCATCATCCACCATTCAGTTGCCCAAGCCATGTACAATCCCTACTAGCCCATACCTCAAATCCATCCATATTCCATTGCCCCATCTAGCACATACCTACCTTAGGCACTCCTACATTGGGGGCACCCCAAATGTCACCCATTAATTCAAAATGGGAAGCCATGAAAATAGCTTTAAAGAACATCCAAGAGGGAAATGATCCAAAAACCTTCAAGTTTGAGAATGCGTGTCCTTACCCATTTGACAGAGCCATTACCATGACACCATTTCCCAAGCATTTTGAGACACCCAAATTTGACAAATTCAGAGGAAAAGGAGACCCTATCACACATATCAAAGAATTTTACATGCACTGCCAAGAAGTGGCATACGATGATGTCTTCCTCTTGTGTCTCTTTCCCAAAAGCTTGGCCGGACCAGCTCTGGAATGGTTTTATAGAATCCCCTATGGCACAATTGAAAATTTTGCTGAATTGTCTGAGGCATTTGTAGCCCAATATGCCCATCTTGTTGAAACAGGGCTATTAGTAGTTGATCTTGTCCACACTAAGCAAAAAGGTGGAGAAAACCTTCCCGAATATCTACAAAGATGGCAAACCCTTACCACCCGAATATCTTGTACCTTGCCAGAGTGCCATTTGGTGAAAATGTTTATTGATAATGCCCATTCTAGCTTGGCTCACCACATGAACATGCACTGTTTGTAGACCACAAAGATATCAAAGAGAAAGGAATGATCCTTGAGCAAGGACTCATTAAAGATGGTGTGGTCAAGATTTACAAATAAGCCAACCAAAATCAATCACATTCCAATGACAAGTCTAGATATTGGAACAAAAACAAGCATGTTGCAATAGATGGCATCACTAACACCAGACATGTGAATATTGTTGGTCCTTCTCACAACCAGTCCAACCCACCATATCAACCAAAAAATCAACAAGATATCAACTACCAACAACAGAATAACCAAAGCTATCAAAACCACAATCCAAGACCCAACTTCCAAGGGTCTAGCAATCAAGCTAATGCCATCAATGTGGCTGTAGGATAAAAGTCCAGATTCCAACTTGCACTTAGAAATTATACACCCCTTGGTGAACCTTTGGATGTCATTTTTGAGAAATTAGTCAAGGAAAACCTCATCAAATTTCCTCCTACCCAGCAAATCGACCCAAGCCAATCCAAAGCTGCATGGTACAAAGACAATGAGTACTGCAAATTTCATAGGGTAAAAGGTCACACCACCCTTAGATGCATGAAACTGAAAGACTATGTGTAGGACCTCATTGATCGGAAGGAAATCACTGTTGGTATCCAAACCTCTCCCAATGTAGGCTTACAGATCTATCAAAATGCTTTTCCTCCTCACAACAATCAAAATCCTAGAAAATCACCTATCCAAACCAACAACAACAACACCAACAACTGTCAGCCAAACCAACAGCATGAGAAGAACAATGACCACACTTCATCCTATATAGACTATGGTAGCCTTATAGGTTGTATATCTGAGAAAGAGCCTTCTGTCAATGTTATTAATATCCAAGGACCAAACAATGAGTGTGCAGTCACCACTCGAAGAGCACGATTTAACATCGCAGGCCCACCCATTTCACCAGCACCATTAGCTCCATCAAAAAGCCAGTACAATATCTTGGAACACCTTGGGAACATGCCAACCCAAATCTCCATTTTAGACCTTCTTCGCACTAGTCCTGTGTACAAGAACATCCTTGATAGTGCCCTTATAGAATCCCGTGTCCCTTCAGATATCAATGCTACTAATTTTTGTAATCTTGTTGGACACCTATCCTCCTCATGTGCCCTATCTTTCAAACCCACCGACATACCCATGGTCAAGCCAGATCACACCCTTCTACTTTGCATAATCATCATGGTATCCAATTTTTCCGTGAAAAGAGTAATGATAGATAATGGATCAGCCTTGAATATTTGCACCCTAAAATTCATAAAACAAGCTGGGTATATTGAGGTAGATATCATTAGTGAGGTTATCACCATCAAAGCTTATGACAACTTGGAAAGAACCACAGAAGGAACTATTTTTCTGCCAATCAAGGTTGGGCTAGTCATCCAAGAGACACTCTACCATGTTATTGATCTAAACCTACCATTTAACATCCTCCTCGGTCGCCCATGGATTCATGCCATGAAAGCCGTTCCATCCACTTACCATCAGTGCGTCAAATTTTTGCATCAGAGCACTAAGGTAACCATCCATGTCGATCCAGAACCCTTTGCTTACTGCAATGTAGTTGAAGCCTCATATAAAAACCATTGCCCTAGAATTGATATCAGCACAGCCATCGCCAGCTCATCCTACACTTGTAATGACCTAGAAACCATCCTCGCCTCCACCTTATCTACCATGAAGATCAATAACAAAGGCTGTGGAGAGTATAGTCTATCAGATGCATTTGCTATCGGGGCACTCCCACTTGATCCACATGCCCATGGATGACCGACATATCACAAAGCTAAGGAGATTCCACCTCCTCGATACAAACAATTTGGCCCAACAACCTTTGTATCCTCAAAAATCCATCTTCATGAGGAGCTCACTTTGGATATCAACAATTGGTTACATAAGGATGCACCTCAAAGAAATCAGGCACACCTTGATCACTTTAGCCAAAAGTATCCCCAAGAACATAAGCTCATCACTAACAAATGGAACTATCAAGGTGGTGGTCTAGGACCAGAAGAAAGAGGCATGCAGTGCCCCATCGACGCACACAAGTGGGAATCGAAGTCAGGTCTTGGCTTTGGCATACCCACAATTGAGGGCACCAATACGGATGGTCACGCTTTTTCAAACATTCACCGCGACCTTGTCAAAATTGAAGACATTCTTGAGGAAGTTGAAAAGAGAGCCTACGATGATATCCCAGACCAAATCTCCCTCAGAGACTCTATTCTCCAAAAACTATCCATCTACCTCATTGACCTACCACTCGCCCATCCACAACTCATAGATTGGGACCAACCAAGTGTTATACACATTGATGAGTTCACATCAGAGGAAGCACTTCTGAGATTCATGGAAGCTGAAACTCCTCATAAGCAAACAAAGCTAGATTCTACCTATATCTACAAGCTAGATCCCAAGGGGTATTTTGGAGAAAATCCCCAACCTAGTTTCGATACACCCAAAACTGGAACTAAGGTGAATCTGAGACTAGCTATGGTAGCAAAGAGAACCCCTTAGCAAGAAAATCCAGAGCCACAAGTAGAACATGAAGATTTAGCATTGCCTTCTCAAGATAATCGACTAGAGGTGTCTTCTATTCTAATTGAGGATACTCAAGAAGTCAACATTGATTCTTCAGAGATCCCCAGACTTGTTCACATTGCTGCATCCCTATCACAAGACCAAGTTGATCTCCTCTTTGAGGTCTTAAGAGAGAACATTGGCCAATTTTCATGGTCATATTAGGACATGCCAAGACTTGATCCAAAGCTTGTAGTTCATCATCTTGCAGTCGATCCAAAGATCAAGCCTGTCAGAAAAAGGCTTAGAAAAATGCACCCCAAGGTGGCATTACTAGTCAAATCTGAATTAGAAAGAATGTTAGCTGCTAAGGTTATTCAATGTATCGACTACTCAGAGTGGATCTCCAACGTGATCCCCATCACTAAACCTTCCGGTGACATCAGAATCTGCACTGATTTCAAAGATCTTAACAAAGCTTGTCCAAAAGATGATTTTCCCTTGCCCAACATAGATATGATTGTAGATCTTACAGCTGGACATGAAATTTTGTCCCTCATGGATGGATTTTTTGGGTATAATCAAATCAAGATTGCAGAAGAGGATCGACATAAGACATCATTCACTACCCCTTGGGGGACCTTTTGCTACAACATGATGCCTTTTGGCCTAAAGAATGCTGGGGCTACCTATCAAAGAGCTATGAAAGCCATTTTTCATGATCTCATCCATAGCATTTTGGAGGATTATGTGGATGATATCTTGGTCAAGTCTCATACCTTCATGGATCATCTTGCTGACCTAGAGAAAGTCTTTGATAGGTTAGCCAAATATCATCTCATGCTGAATCCCAAGAAATGTGTCTTTGGGGTCACATCTGGCAAGCTTCTAGGCTTTATAGTTTCTAAACGAGGTATAGAGATTGACCCCAAGAAGGTCAAAGCTATCTTAGACATGCCTCCTCCCGAGACACTGTGACAGCTTTGTTCTCTTCAGGGAAAGCTTCAATCTGTTCGGCGCTTCATCTCCTAGCTTGCAGATAAGTGTACACCATTTTCACATTTACTGAAGAAGGATGAGAACTTCAAGTGGGATCCTTTATGTCAGAGCAGCTTTGACCATCTCAAGTAGTATCTCATTAATCCCCCTATCTTGGTTCCACTAGTTCCTGGTCGTCCCCTGATTCTATACATATCAGCAACACCTACTGCTCTAGGGGCACTTCTAGCATAGCTGGATGACTACAGCAGAGAAAGAGCCATCTACTACATTAGTAGAACCCTAGTTGGTTATGGACTCAGTTACACTCCTATGGAAAAAGCTTGTTTGGCAATTTTTTTCTGAACTCAAAAGCTTCGCCACTACATGCTAAGTCATACCATCCAACTAGTCTCCAAGATTGACCCTCTCAAGTATATGCTCTCCAAAACAACACTTACAAGCCGTTTGGCCAAATGGGTTATGCTCCTTAGCAAATTTGACATCCAGTATGTGGATAGAAAGGCAATCAAAGGGCAAGCTATAGCAGATCACCTAGCTGATGCACCTCTAATAGATGTGTATCCATTGATCATAGAATTTCTAGATGAGCATATCTATCTAATTGAAGAACAACCCCCATGGAAACTTTATTTTGATGGCTCATACACATCTCATGGATCAGGGATAGGAATATTATTGGTCACACCTCAAGGAGATTACATTCCAAAAGCCTTCAAGCTACAATTCCCTAGCACCAACAATATAACTGAATATGAGGCCCTCATAGCAGGATTAAAGATAGTTGCAGAATGGAACATTGCTGAGTTACAAATCTTTGGCGATTCTTAGCTCATCATCAAGCAAGCCCTAAATGAATATCAAACCAAAGATGAAAAGCTATTACCCTACAAAGAGCTAGTTGATCAGCTAACCCAGCATTTTACAAGGCTTCAGTTTACACAAGTGCCTTGAATACAGAACAAAGCAGCAGATGCTATGGCTACTATAGGCTCGCTCTTGGAAATTCTTGAAGTAGCTACACAGTATGAGTTTTTAGTGGAGCAGCTCCTCACACCTGCCTATGCGAATGAGGATTCAAACTATGTTTGTATCTTGGTTGGTCCCCAATCCCCTTGGTACCATGAGATTCATGCTTACCTTAATGATGGTATCATATCCCCTCACCTCACACATACCCAATGCCAGAACCTCATCCAAAAATCCTCCTGATATGTTATCATAGCCAATACCCTATATCGTCGGGGTTATCACGATACTCTCTCTTGATGTTTAGACCAAAATGAGGCCATGATGGTGTTAAAAGAAGTACACTCTGGACTTTGCAGTGCCCACACGAGTGGTATTTTCCTAGCACGAAAAATCCTTAGAGCAAGCTACTATTGGCCTACCATTGAAGAAGACTCCTGTGACTTTTTCAGAAAGTGTCTCCCATGTCAGAAGCATGCAAATCTTGTGCACGCTCCAGCACAGGATCTACAGCCTATTGAACCACCTTGGCCTTTCGCTTGTTGGGGCCTTGATCTAATTGGAACTATCACACCCCTCTCATCTGATGGACATAAATGGATAATAATAGCTACAGACTATTTCACTAAATGGGTGGAAGCAGTCCCCCTAGTCTCAGCTATAGGAGTTCAAGTCTCCAAGTTCATGTTGTACCACATTTTTTGTCGCTTCAACATCCCATCCACCATCTTCACCGACTACGGAGGTAACTTTGAAAATTTCAACATGGAAGAATTATGCACTTCCCTCTGCATCCATCACTGCTTTTCTAGCCCATATTTCCCACAAGGTAATGGCTAGGCAGAGGCAACTAACAAAACCCTCCTCAAAATCCTAAAGAAAGTTGTCAATGATTCCGGTCGTGATTGGCACCTACAAATAAATCCAGCCCTATGGGCCTATTGAACCTCCTTTCGTACATCCATAGGCACAACTCCATACTCCTAGTCTATGGTGCTAAAGCGGTACTACCTATAGAGGTTGAACTTCCCTCCTTGCGCATATCTTTGCAAGGGAAAATATCAGATGAAAAATACAGAGTAGCTCGGCTCACCCAGCTAGATCTCTTAGATGAGAAGTGACAACAAGCCTATGATCATCTCACAATCTATCAAACTCGTCTCAAAATAAATTTCAACAAGAAGGTGCTTCCACGACACTTTCGGCCAGGTGACATGGTCCTCAAAGAAAACATGAAAGTCCAAGCAGATCGAGAAAAGAAAGGAAAGTTTGAACCTACATGGCTTGGTCCTTATGTTGTCACTGCATCCTTTGGCTCCGGAGCCTATCAACTATCTACACCCGAAGGAGAACTCTTGAATGATCCTACTAACATCATTCATCTCAAGAAGTTCTATGCTTGAAAACCCTTGGTATACCCAGCTTTTGAAAAAATAAAAAAATAAAATAGTAAAGAGAAATAAGCGTCCAATGGTGAAAACTTGGCAATTCAAGTGCCTTGGATAGGTACCTTGGTGAAAACCTGGTAATTCAGGCGCCTTGTGTACTAAGACTAATCCATTATCTATCACTATCCTATCCCTCATCCATTCACCCACCATCCCATAAAACACCTGTTTGTTCCCTTGGTGTTCCAACCAAATATCCAGAATCTATTGGAGCTTGTAAATACCTCATGTACAGCTTGTAAATCTTGTACCTCAGCTTGTAAATCTTATACCTTAGCTTGTAAATCTTTTATCATCCCTTGTATCATACCTTGTATATCCGAATCTTGTCCAAAGCTTGTACCATATTCCAACTTGTAAATAATCTTGTATCCTAGCTTGTATCCTATCACATGGACACAAAGAATCCCATTTTCCTTAAGCTTTTCGCAAACCATCTACCTATCTTCCTATCAACTATTGTAGACATCCCACCCTTCACAAACATTTCCATCTCACAAAACCCAAACATGAACAACCTTGTACATTTGTAACATATCTTGTTCCGTCAGCTTGTACATCCTCTTTAGCTTAGTACCATTGTATCTATCAAGTTTTCATGTCAGATCGTCCTTGCTCAACATCTTGCACACATCGCACAACCCTTGGTTAGCTATCCCAATGCATCATTTAGCTAGATCTCATGTCACCAAAGTGTTATCCTTCTTAGTTCAGCTTGCCAGACGCATCACTCATCCAGATCCACCAGCTTAGGTGCTCTTTGATAGATCCTTGTAGGATATAGCTTTCCTCATGTCTGATCTTGATCCGTTAGTACCTCGTCCTACCCATCTCGTTGGCAAATGTTTCTCTTTTGGATTTTCACTTTCTTTTGATTTGGAATCTTCCCTTTTGGGTCTTGAAGTATCTTTTCCAAACAATCTTTTTGTTCCCTCCTCAAAGTTGCCACGATTTTCCATATCATGGTATACTGCGAATGGGGCAATCTAGGCATAAGGTCTTGATAAAGTCTTTTGTTTGTTTTTCTTTTCTGCTTGTGGGTTACCCAGTGTCAGTTCCACTTTGATTCTTTCGAGATTCATGTGTGATGTTGGGGCAATCCTTGCGTGTTTGTTTTGAGTTAGTCAGTCAGTCCTCTGGACAGTTGGTGAAAAGGCTTTGATGTTCTTGGTAACCTTGGCAATTAACCAATAGTCCTATAGCAAATCTAGTGCTCAACTACATGGTGTTACTTCTCTTTGAAGTATCCCCCCCGCTGAAAAAGCTTCAATGGTTTTCCTTCATCTCCATTATCCCCCATCCATATCCAGCATCCGTCTCTCCTACCCTAGCTTATGCATCAGTATCTCTTTGAATCACTCCTCACCTTTAGCTTTAGGGATCCACAACCCTAGTCTTAGGGATCCACCAATCCAAATCAATCCACCAAGCCTCATCTTTCGAGATCCACAATCCTAGTCCTAAGGATCTCCGAAACCCATCTTCCGCCAATCTGACTCTTTGAAATCCTATTGCATCAGCTTTTTAATCCCATCCTCCATCTCCCTATCCTGGATTCCTTTTTATAGCGCTCTGCTCCTTCATCCTCCACCTTCCCTAAAGTCTTAAGCTTGCTTCCTTTTGTGCCTCTGATTCTCCCTTTATCATTCTCCCATAGTGAGAGTTTGAGCTACGTAAACCTCTTCTCTTAAGCCACTCTTCGTCCTCCCACCCACCAAGATTCTTGTACTTTTCAAGAAGCTGTCGAGCCTTGCTTTCTCTCCTCGTCGCCTTCTTGAGGGGGCATCTTGCAGTCCATTCTCTCCTCTTCTGCTCTAGCCTTGGGCATCTTATTTTCTTATCTTTGATGCCATGCCACTTGCTGCATCACATCAAAGAGGGGCAAAATGTAGACACCTAAAATCTTTTAGAAAATAAAATATTTTTATTTTCTGAAAAAAGTCCCTGATGACATCATCATTTATTAACTAATTAATTATTTAATTAATTTATTTATTTTTATGCCATTAAATCTCTTTATCTTAATTAAAAATATTTAATTAAGGAATCCCTCCCAAAAATGTTTAAATCTTATTTAAACATTATTTTCTTATTTATTAATTATTTAATTAATAAATTGACCAAAAATCCCAAAATAAACAATTTATTTATTTTTTGCCCAAAACTTGGCCAATTTCCTTAAGACCACTAACCTCTTCCAAAATCTTCTAATCCTTCTTTAATTTTGATTAAAGGCTAATCCCATCATTTCCTACCCCTAATCCCAACTCAAAATATTTAATTAAGATTAAATATTAATCCTCATGTTTATTAAAAAAGTTTTAATAAATATCTCCTCAACCCAAACCCTTGAAATAAATAAAATTTTATTTATTTCCTAAAAATCTAATTTATCCTCATCCTAAGAAGTTCTAGACTCTTCTAGAAAGTCTTCATCCTCATCCTAGGAAGTTCTAGACTATTCTAGAAAGTCTTTATCCTTATCCAAAGTCTAGACTCTTCTAGAAGATGCCTTTAAACCTAATCCTAATCCCCTCCTAACCTTGTCACATTCCCTAAACATGGGTTAAGACTTACTAACACAAGCCAAAGTTAACAAATATCTCTTCCTTCACCCACCCTCATTAAATGTCATCCACTTGCCTATCCCTAAGCTAATCCTAAACCATCCTAATCCATCCTCTAATCATTTGCACAATCCTAAGCAAGCTTAAAACCTTCCTAATCAAGCCCAAGTCGAAATTTCTCTCATTTCCTTCAAAATATCCCAACCATAAAACTTTATGAAGCCCACTAGGCCATAAATGACTCTTCCAAGCCCTTTTATTGCTCTTACAAGCCATTATGAGGGTCTTTATGAAGATTTTATCCCTTTAGACTCCTTTGTTGACTCATCCTTCCCCTTTCCTCCATCCTCTCACCCTGTGACATGTGTCACTCTCTGATTGGCCGTAAGGAAGCACAATCCTTGTGCTCTCCTCTCATGCAATCTGAGCCCTCCATGAGCTTTTTCCCATCCTTGCATCTTAGCCCTCAATCCCTCAAGCCTCTTGCCTATAAATTGGGTCCTTCTCCTTTGCAAAATAACACAATCCATGAAGTAAAGTCATAATGCCATTTTAAGAAGCCATTTTACATCAAAACCATACACTCACACCCAAATTCCAACTCCATTTGAAGCCCTTTTTAAAGCATAAGCTTGAGCATACATCCTATCTATTTAGACAAAGCCACTCAACAAGAGAGCTTCTTATTGAGAGAGCCCATTAATGACTCATATTCTTAATTGAGAGCTCATCTTAATCTATCTTGAAGTTTATGAATTTTGTTTAGTTTGTAGAAGCTTTATTTAAATTTGGTTTCTATTAGCATACTAACATTGCTCATATACACCCATAACCATCTAGGGTTTTATACTCATTGCCAAACCCATAATTGATTATGTGTGATTCACCACATAGAGTCAATAGGCACATTTTGGGCATTTCCATTTTTTCCAATGGTTTCATTATGCCTTTTTGAAGTGTCATTTTTTGCTTTGATTTAAATTTTTTCCCTATGTCAAGAACAATGCCTACTATTTACTTCAATCTATATGTCCTTCCATTTTGTATAAAACTTTCCCTATTCACACTTCACCCAGTCTTCTTTTTGCCCATGGGCAAGAACTGCACCCAATTCCTCCATGTCTTTCCTACCTCTCTTTGAAAACTTCTCCATACATTTACAAGCTTGGCATTGTTTCTAGTTCTTATAGAGGTGTGAAAGGTTGAGGGCACAGGGAAAAAAGCTTTAATCATCGAACACGGTGACTAACATCCTTACAAAAGATGCCTTCAAACGTCCTCCTAACCTTATCTATTTGCCACTCTCCCTATGTGATCCATTATCAGGCCCTTTATTTTCCTTTTCATGTTCCTTCAAATCAACATCTGCATGTCTCTAGATAATAGAAACACTAGCTTCAACAATCAATGACCTTAGTTCCTTAGCCTTCAATTTTTAAATATAAAAAGAATTATATTTAATTAAGCCTCAATATCTCTTAGCTTCCTTTATATATTATTTACTATGTATAGCTAGTAATGTTATTTTGGTGATTTGTATTTAAGGAGAAAAAGATATGAAGGGACAATGTATCCCTAAACATGTACATATCTAGTACATAAGCTTTGTTAAAATGGTGTATTAGTCTTATCTTCCTTGTAAATAATGGAAAATATGAAAGAAGTGAGTTTTAAGAGGACTTTTTTCTTTGAATATATTATTTTAGATGGTTGATAGTTTTTTGTTTTTTAAATATTATTTGAATTTAACATCAAAATAGATATTAGTTAGTGAAATATTGTTTGTTGTTCTTTGATAAAGATGATATAAAAAATATTATTGATAATTTCTAACAAAGACTATATAAAATTATTACTATTGATTATTGAACAAGTGAAGGTCATATTTTAAAATGATAATTTCAAAATCATTGCAATTTGTAATAGAATAATTAATATATTCTAAGAAATAATTTAATTTTTATTTCTTTATTTCATAATATTATAATTATATTTGCAGTCCAATCAAACTATTAAATATTTATTAATAACAATTTTAAAAAGTTTTATTTTTTATAGTTTGGTTTTTAAATTATTTTTTAAAAATTATTTATAGGAGAAAAATTAAGGCTTTTGATATATTTCAGCCATTTGTAATTTATATTTAAAAAGACTTTTGATGTTTATTAAATTTTTTCTTACTTAGTTCTAATAATACATCTTTTCCATAAATAAAAATGATCGGTAAAAGGAAAAGTGTCCTATATATTTTATTCAAAATATTCAACAAAAGAATTTACCTTGTTTAAAGTGTAGGTACATGAGGAAAAAGAATGGGGAAGAAAATCCCAAGTGTAGCCCGAGACATTTTATGTCCTTAATACTTACAAATACATTCGTCTTTGTGTCTTAACAAAGGTCTTTGAAAGGGCATACCCTCCTTTACATTTAAATTGATATAGAAGCATCTTTACAACTTTCCTTGCAATCAAAATTTATAGAATATACATGTACCCCTTAATATTTAGGGTCTACAGAAGAGAAGTCTTCCTTTTACAATTGATGGTTCTTGTCCATGGATTAAAGAAAGGTTTAAACCCTCTATAGTGTCTTTTTTGAAGTGTTGATGATTCTTTATTAGATTCATTTTCTAGTTGAGACTATCTTCTATATGTTTATGATTTGCATTAGCTTGCATTATCCCTACAGCTTCATATACAATTCATGCTCACAAATAATGCTAGTCTCAAAAATCCTAAATTGAAGATTAATTTTTGAAAGATTTGATAAGAAGAAATCCACAGATCTTGTATAAACTTGCATGCAAGAATATATTATCAGACAAAATCCTTGTAGAAGGAGATCCTAAAACCTAATAGGGGAACCCTAGGAGTTAAATTGAATTTAATAAATAATTTTTAATTTTTAAATGGAAATGCATGTGCATAAAGTAAGATCTTAAGTAGGGAGTAAAGGTAATGTAATAAATGTAATTAAATTAATCCTTAACTCTAACACCGCCCCATCCCCACTCCCCCCCTTAAGGTGAACAATAATGCAACTACAAACAATGCATGGAAAAAGAAGGAAACTACAATGCTGAAAGTGTAAATGGATCTTAACAACATGAGTTGATGGGGTACCCAACACAACAAAATCTCTGAAAAATGGAGAAATAGGGAAAACCACATGGGAAAAACCCTACTCCAAAAAGAGATGAAAAAGAATGAAAAAGAAAGTATAAATGATATGTCTCAAGAGAATTTCTCAAAACCATAAGTACAATGAAACCCCCCATGATAGAGGCTTGAGACTCCATAGATCCCTTAGAATGGTAGAACTCTTGTGTCAATTATCAGACCAATATGGCTCTAATATGGAAAAAATAATGGTAGTGGACAAGGAAGATGAAACCCTTGAATGTAAGGTCAAGCCAAAAGTCCTAATTGATGCTCAAGAGAGAATGCATGAGAATCTTGTAATAGAATCTCCAATGGAGGTGGAATAATAGGTGAGATGAATCTATTATCGAAGAGGAGATGAATATCCTTTGATATATCCTCAACAACTGCACCAGGTGGCTCAATGAATGGAGCTCCAATTTCAAGCAATTTTGAAGAGTAATCATGCACATCATATGGAATCTGAACATGAGGTAGAAGTGTAGAACTCAGAACATCAGGGTCAGGAACAACACATAATTTCAAATGAACCAACTTCAACTCAATAGGCTCTCATAAAGGAAGAGAGTGATTTTCTAGTAGTAGAGATGGTGGACCAAAATTAGAGAAAGAGTACAAGCAATAAGAATGATCAACAGTCCCTATAGAAATAATATTTCCTATCTCACTATCTTTGATGTGCACTGAATCTCGTGTGAACTCAATTGTCCACCCTATCCCATTGTAAGTAATATGATAAATAGAGATAAGGTTAGAAGACAAGGATGGAACACATAGTACATCATGAGATGTACCATCATCAACATCAATAGAACCTTTCCTACATATATTCATAACAATGTTGTTCCCCATCAAAATGTGTGGAGTAGGAGAAGCTCACAAGAAGAGAAAAAGTCTTGGGAAGATCCCATATGGTGTGAAGCACCTGAATCTAGTAGCCATATAGAAGAATGTGGAGTAGTAGTTATACATAATTCATGACGCTTTCCTATGTCTTTCCCATATGTTTGAAATGATTATGAGAATATTTTTGAGAAGTAGAAGAAGGAATGTCAATATTGCTCTTCTAAACGAGAGTAGATAAATCTAAAACCTATTTTGCATATTCATCAATCTTTTTCTCATAGCAACGTGACTCATCATGATTGGGCTTTTGACAATAAGCACATTTTAGTCTTTCTCTCTTTGTTTTGTTTTCATTAAGAGAAGGTGTACTCGAGGAGAGATGAGTACTAGAATCAATATAAGGCTTTGTAAGTTATGACTTTTGTTTCTTCTCCTCATTTCTTGAAGATGTGTGAGCTACCAATGCATGATTCAGTGGCCCTGTGAGAGAGTCCAACTAAGAGAGCTTTGCTTTCTCTCAAGTCAAACAATCACAAAAAACCTCAAAGGATGGCATGGTATTTTAAGGACCCAAAGTATCCATGGTAGAATGAAAGGTAAAATAAAAATTATGAAAGTTTCCAAGAATCTTAGAAAGATTCAGGTAAATGCACTATGTGTGAGTCTTGTTATTTCCACAACCATGTAAAAAAGATCTATGTTGTTTAAACCTCATCAGAAAGTCCTCAATTGAGGGAAAAGAATCAGGTACAAGTGATGTAAGCTCTACCTCGATCTTAAATACTCTAAAATCATTTATGATACCAAACAAGTTCTTGAAGTTGGCCCACATCTGTCAAGGAGTATCACTCCCATAGAGATGAAACTACAAGCTATTTGAAACATTCAAAGAAATCAAACCCATGACCTCATCCATCTTATTCATGTGCTACAAGGTCTAAAGGGTACTCTAGAAAACTGGTTACGCTTCATTTAAACAAGATCACAACCCTTTTGATTGAAGAAGTCATGTCATCAGGGTTTTCCATGTGTGATAGTTATGCAGGGTTAGAAGTTCTACACAAGAAGAGGTCTCATCCATGCTAGTAAAAAATTGAACCCGAATAGCTAGTAAAAATGATTATACAATGAGAAAAGAAAAAATGCTTCAGTTGAGTATCATGTGTACCTTTGAAAAACTCTGATTGAAATAATAGAGAATATGGATAGAGCTCAAGAAGACATCTGTAGCACTTTTTTGGGATTAAAACAATGGAGCTATTTTCAGCAAGTTACGCCCTTTGGACTGCAAAAAAAATAAAAATCTTTAACTACATAAATAGTTACCCAAAATAAAAATAAAATCCATAATAAACTCTATGGATGCAACAGGCTCTAAATCAACTTTCCAATGATATCTTATTTGCCCAATTTTGACATCATATGCTCAAGATATGGAGAAAAAAACCATCAACTCCTTTTTATGACAAAACAAATCAATTTTATGATGGTTGAGTGGCTGTCAATTTTGCTCTCAAAAATGATGACATCAAAACTTATGGCATGCTTGGAATGCATCAGTACTTTTGACATCCCATTGTGCATTAGTACTTTGCTGATGTAGGTGTCTTTTTGTGAAAACAAATAAATAAATAAATAAACTTTGAAACTAACTTTTTTTTAAAAAAGCATATGCTTTTGAATAAAATCATGAGTTTTTTTCCACAAAGCCTTTTTTCAATTAAAAAAATCATCACCTCAGGAAGCATGCCCACTCTAGGGGTAATTTCTTTGCCTTAGATTCCAACTGTGTCCAAATTGGACATGCCTTATATGAAAATAGGGTTTTTTCAAAGCTGCAAGCTCAACGACAAGGTTCATTTTTTCTCAAAGTGCACCAAAAATAAGTTACCATTCCCCTCCTCTCGGTTGCAATAAAAAACCTTAAAATCATAGATCAGATCCACACAAACCCTTATTCCTTCTTTCTTCAATAAACTTGAACAAGTTGCAATAGATCCAACTCTAATACTATGAAAGATTTGATAAGAAAAATCCACAAACCTCATAGAACACATGCATGCAAGAACCTATCACAGAGAAACAAAAGACAAGAGAAGGCAAGGATTTGGCTTTGAAAATATGCAAGAATATATTATCAGACAAAAATAATGAGTAAAATATCCAATGGATCAATCCTTATAGAAGGAGATCATAAAACCTAAAAGGAAAACGTTAAGGGGTAAATGACATCTAATAATAGATATTTAATTATTAAATAAAAATACATGTGCATAAAGTAAAATCTTAAGTAGGGAGTAAAAGTAATTAAATAAATGTAAAGGTAAAGTGCCCTATATATTTTATTCATAATATTTATCAAAATAATTTACCTTGTTCAAAATGCAAGCATGGGAGGAAAAAGAATGGGGAAGAAAATCCTCAGTGTAGCCCAAGACATTTTATGTCCTAAATACTTACAGGTACATTTTCCTTTGTGTATTAACAAAGATCTTTGAGAGGTTATACCATCCCTTACATTTAAATCAATATAAAATCATCTTTACAACTTTCCTTGCAAACAAAATTTATAGAATATAAAGGCACCCCTTAATATTTGGGGTCTACGGAAGAGAAGTCTTCCTTTTAAAATTGATGCTTCTTCCATGTGGATTAAAGAAAGGTTTAAGATCTCTATATTGCCTTTTTTGAAGTGTTGATACTTCTCTATCAGAGCCATTATCTAGTTGAGATTGTCTTTTATATGTTTACAATTTGCATCAGCTTGTGTTATCCCTACAACTTCATATACACTTCAAGCTCATAAATAATGTTAGTCTAAGAAATCCTATAATCAAGATTAATTTTTGAAGGATTTGATAAGAACAAATCCATAGATCCCATAGAACACCTACGTGCAAGAACCTATCATAGAGAAGGAATAAACAAGAGAAGGCAACGGTTTGGCTATGAAAATATGCAAGAATATATTATCAGACAAAAAGAATGAGTATAATATACAATGGATCAATCCTTATAGAAGGAGATTGTAAAACCTAAAAAAGAGAAACCTAAGAGGTAAATGAAATTTAATAATTCATATTTAATTATAAATTGAAAATGCATGTGCATAAAGTGAAACCTTAAGTAGGGAGTAAAGATAATTTAATAAATGTAATTAAATTAATCATTTACTATAGCACCCCCCTTAAGATGAGCAACAATCCAACTACAAACAATGCATGAAAAAGCAAGGAAAATACAATAATGAAAGCATAAATGGGTCCTGACAACACGGCCTCATGAGGTACCCAACACAACCAAATCTCTGAAAAATGGAGAAATAGGGAAAACTATAATCCAAAAAGAGATGAAAAAGAAAGTACAAATAATATTTCTCAAGAGAATCTCTCAAAGCCATAAGTATAATGAAACCTCCCATGATAGAGGCTCAAGTCTCATAGCTCCCTAGAATGGTAGAACTTGTGTGTTAATGATCAAACCTATTTGGCTCCAATATGGAAGAAACAATGGCAATAGACAAGGAAGATGAAACCTCTAAATGTAGGGTGAAGCCAGAAGTCTTAGTTGATGTTCAAAAAAGATTGCATGAGAATCTTGAATTGGAGTCTCCAATGGATGTGGAATAATATGTGTGCTAATTAGTTCATCTGAGAGGAGATGAATGTCCTTTGATATATCCTCAACAACTACACTATGTGGCTCAATGAATGGAGCTCCAATTTTAGGTAGTGTTGAAGAGTAATCTTGTGCAATATATAGAATCTAAACATGAGGTGGAGGTGTAGAAGTCACAACACTGGGCTTAGGAACAACACATAAGTTCAATTGACTTGACTTCACCTCATTAGGATCTCATAAAGAAAGAGAGTGATTCTCTAGTAGTAAAGATGGTGGGCCAAAATGAGAGAGAAAGAGTACAACTAGGAAGAATGATCAACAATCCTCCATATCCCACTATGAGTAATATGATAAATAAAGAGAAGGTTAGAGGAAAAGGATGGAATGCAGTTTCCATCATGAACATCAATAGAACATTTCCCACATATATTCATAATAATGTTGTTCCTCATTAAAATGTGTGGAGTAGGAGAAGCCTCACAAGAATAGAACAAATCTTAAGAAGATGCCATATAGTGTGAAGCATCTGAATCTACTAGCCATCTAGAAGAATGTGGATTAGTAGTTGCACATATGCATGACCCTCTCCTATGTCTTTCTCTCTTTGTTTTCTTTTCATTAATAGAAGGTTTTACCGAGGAGAGCTGAGTACTAGATGTTGGAAATATAAGAGGAGTAACTGAGAGGGGAGGGGTGAATCAATTACTACTAAAATAAATCCCAGATCCCTTAGATGTTAGTACAAAAATGCAAACATATAACTAAATATCATTGAAGCTCAGTAAACACATACATAATGTTGTAACTGGGTAATAACTGAATTAGCTTGGTAAGTGCTTAACATATAAACCTTTAGATGTTATCCATGATTACAATTCTTTCAACTAAGTTGAAAACACATTAAAAAAATAGCATGAACACATTTGACACTAGGATTTAACATGGAAACCCAATTTGTGAAAAACCACCAATTGAAACTAGGAATTGTTTTTCACTTTGAAGTGAGCCCCGTTAGGAGCTAACGTTGTTAAAGGTTACAAAACATACTATTAGGTGTGACCCTGTTAAAGGATTCAATCACCTTGTTAGGAGTGACATTGTTAGAGGTCTTGAGAACAATTCAATGGAATTGCCACCTTGTTAGAGGATTTGCAAATAGTTGTTAAGCCAACTCTGTTAAGAGATTTAGATTACTGCTACAATGGTTAGAGAGTAACAATGAGATGACATGATTTGTATGCAACTGAATTGCTAATTACATATCTCTATTTTAGCTTGTACTTGATCCTCCCTGATCAAATATATCTTTGCTGCTCCACAAGGATATTTTGTTTTATCCTTCAAATTTTCTTCCTCTTCTCATCATTTAATCTTCAATAACATCTTCATTACATGCACACTTTGAAATCACAACTTGACCTATACTTATATCTTTCACTCTGTCAAGTTGGCTCAAATACAACTTAGAATAATCAATATTCATCACCTTAGTTGGGTGGAATCAATAGATAAATCTATCAAGCTTAATACAAAAAAATAAGAAAATCCTTTGATAGCCGACCCAACTCAGTAGAAACAAACTTAGAAATAATTTCCTTTTTTAACCAACAAAAGCTCGGTTAACATTGCAAACTTGCAAAAATCCTTTGGCAACTGAGTGATCTTGGTTAGCATTGGTTCTATGCAACTTTCCTTCATACTTTTTACAACTTTACTTTTGATGCCCAAGTGAACTTGATAAAAACTACCTTCTAAACTAGGTAAACATAGGTACGCTCAGTAGATACTAAGAACTGTATGTACTACCTGAGTGAGCTGGGCATATACTGATTGATTATGATATTTGTGTAACATCAAAGATAACACACAATTAATCAATTGTATCCAACAATCTCCCTCTTTGGAATTGATGGCAACACATGTCATAATACAATGAAATTTTGGATTTAGACTGAGAAGTCACTCTATTAGTAAAATTCTTCTTTGGAAAACTTCTCCCTCTCTGGTTCCTTACTTTATTCTAGTTCCAAAAATTTCTTAGAGATATGACAGTAAACGTCTCCCTCTTTGACAACACATGCCAAAGCAAATAATTTAGTAAATACCAATGTACCTTAAGTATTGATTCATCTATAATATGCCCTTGCAAATTTTGCACCAACTTATTGATCTTCAACAAGTTCTAGTTGATGCATTCACTAAACTTCATTTAGTGAATTTCAGATAGGGCAATGACCCCTAGCTTACCACTTAGATACAGAAATGCATCCTTAGGTAATGGGTTGGTGAATATGTCTACAATCTATTCTTTTGTATTCACATATTCCAATCTGACTTATTTATTCTGCACTAATTCTCTTAAGAAATGATATTTTATAGCAATATGCTTTGTTTTGGAATGTATTACTGGATTCTTTGATATGCAGATTGCACTGGTGCTATCACAATATATGACTACTGGGTCTTTGATTTCTACCTTCATTCCTTCCAACAGTTGTTTGAACTAAACAATGTTAGAACAATTGACGACTGCTACTACATATTCTGCCTTTATTGTGGATTGGGATGTACAATTTTTCTTCTTGCTTGTCCAAGATACTAGTCTCTTACCAAGAAAGAATGCTCCACCACTAGTGCTTTTTATGTCATCAAGATTTCTTGCCCAATCAACATTAGTAAATACTTTCAAGTCAAAATTGCCCCCAAGTTTGTACCATAAACCATAGTCTTCAATACCTTTTAGATATCTCATGATTCTCTTGATTTCCATCATGTGATTTTCCTTAGGATTTGCTAAGAATCTTGCCACTATTCCAACTGCTAGAGAAATATCAGGTCTTGTGTGTACTACATACTACAATTTTTCAATCATTAATTTGTATGTGGTCTTATCTACTTCTTTGGAATCATCATTTTTGGAGAGCTTATGTCCAATAGACATAGCGGTTCCAACCATTCTTGAATCTTTCATTCCAAATTTCTTCAGTATCTCCTTGATATACTTAGATTGAGTGATGTAGATACCATTCTTGTTATGTTGTATCTGCAATCCAACAAAGAATTTTATCTCAACAAACATAGACATCTCAAATTCTTTACTCATCTCTTTTGAAAATAGTTTGCACAAATCATCATTTCTTGTAATCAAAGTATCATCAATAAATATTTATGCCAACACAATCTTCTTGTCTGGTCCTTCCTTGATATATAGACTATTGTTATCATTCATTCTTTGAAAACCAATCTGTGCCAAGTAATTATGGATTCTTTCATACCAATCTTTGGGAGCTTGCTTGACACCATATAATGCTTTGTGTAACTTGCAAACCATGTCTTTTTTGCTAGGATCTACAAAACCTTCGATTTGTTCAATGTAGACTTCTTCATCAAGAATTCCATTCAAGAATGCAGATTTGACATCCATTTGATATACTTTAAATCCTTTATGTGTTGCATATGCTAGTAATGTTCTAACACCTTCTAGTCTTGCCATAGGAGCAAAAGTTTCACCGTAGTCAATACCTTCTTCTTGAGAGTAACCTTTGCACACTAGCCTTGCTTTGTTTCTTGAAACTTTTCCATCTTCATTCATCTTATTTATAAATACCCACTTTGTACCAATTACATTTTTATCCTTGAGTCTAGAAACAAGAGTCCAAGTTTTGTTCTTTTCTATCTGTTCTATCTCTTCATTCATTGCTTCAATCCAACTTTCATTTTCTAAAGCATCTTTAACATTTATAGGTTCAAATTTAGCAAGTAAACATGTACCTTTTAATTTGGCTCTTGTCATTGTTCCATCTGATTTGTCTCCAATGATTTGATCAGGTGTATGATGTTTTCTGACATAACTTGCTAACACAGGCTCCTTAGTCTTTGAATGAGTTCCACCATATTCTTGAATTTTAGTTTCAAGCTTGAGTCCTTCTATCTATGACTCAAGTCTATCAGGCTCAATTTGAACAAGCTTAGTAGCCTCTGACTTGAGTCCTTCAGACTGTAGCTCAGGTTGCACTATCTACAACTCGGTAACTATAAGAGTTTTTGGGGACTTGAGAGATGAAGCTTCTTTTCTCATAGATAGATTTGGTAGGCTATCAAGTTCATAGTAAACAAATATTCTATAATCTTTATTCTCCTTCTTGCTTTCTTCTTCACTCTTTTCTAAAAATTCATCAATTCTAACATGTACACTTTTTATGATTTTGTGAGTAGAAAAATTCAAACATCTGTATGCTTTACTTCTGTATGAGTATCATGGAAATATGTCTTCATCACCTTTTACATCAAATTTTCCTTTTCTAGATTCTTTCAATATATAACATTTGTTGTCAAATACTTTCAAGTAACTTACATTAGGTTTGTAGCCATACCATAGCTAATAAGGTGTTTTGTTTGAATCTTTCTTCAGTTGTACTCTATTCAAGGTATGAACTATAGTGTTGATAGCTTCCTTCCAATATTTGAGAGCAACATTATTTTCAATCATCAGGGTTCTTACACAATCCATGATAGATATGTTTCTTCTTTCTACTATACTATTTTGCTATGGTGTACCAGGGGCTAATACTTGTCTTTTAATTCCTCTTTCAACGCAAAAATTATTGAATTCATGGGAGATGAACTCACCACCTTTGTCTAATCTCAAGCATTTCAACCTCTTTCCAGTTTCCTTTTCCAGTCTTGCCACACACCACTTAAATTTTTGAAAGGCTTCTAATTTTTCTTTTAGACACATTATAGTCATCATTCTAGAATAGTCATCAACAAAAAGAATGAAAAACTTTTCTCCACTATAGCTTTCTATTCCAATAGGTCCACATAAATCCATGTGAAAAATTTCCAAGACTTCTTTTGATTGACAATATTTGCTTTTGAAGCTAGTTTTTCCCATCTTACCAATTTCACAATTCTTGCATAGACCATTTCAGGCTTCTTCAAACTAGGAATACCTCTTACTCTTCTATGTTGCTTATCTTGACCAGATTATCAAAGTTCACATGACATAGCCTTTTGTGTCATAACTAGCTTTCCTCTAATTGAGCAATAAAACATGAACAATCACTTAGACCAAGATAAAATAGATTACCTTTTGTTTGCTTGCCAAATCCAAACCAGATTTCCTTTCCCATCTAGTAGTTTGGTCTATCCATTCATGAATTCTACCTTGAATCCAATGTTGTTCAACTATGCCACACTCAATAGATTATGCTTCAGTCCTTCAACCCAATAAGCATTGTCACATACAAGTTCTTTAGTCAATAAAATACATCATTTTCCTTTTATGTTACAAGGTTCATTATTTCCAAATCTTACACTACCTCCATCATAATATTTCATATGCTCAAATTTTTTTTTGTCACCAGTCATATGATGTGAGTAGCCACTGTTAATAATCCATATATATATATTTTCTAACATGAGAGATAAGTGTCGTTTTGTCTCCTTTATCATCAGACTCATCTTTCACAACAATATATACCATTCTATCTTCACTATTATTAGCATCTTTAGCTATAAAACAAGATTTCTTACTTTTTTCCTTGAAGTTTATATAGCTCTTGGAGTCCTTCTTGCCTTTATGCTTATTGCTTTTCTTCCCATCCTTGATTTCCTTATTTGGACACCTAACAACAATGTGACCAACTTCTTCACAAGAAAAGTAGATCAGAGGAACTTTACCTTTATACTTTCCTCTTCCTTTGGAATACTTCCTTGCAAGCAAGGCTTCAACAACTTCAAGATCACTGTTTAAACTTTCTTCGAATGATCCATCTTCTTCACAACCTGATTAACCGGACTTTGATTTCTCTTCACTTTTCTTTGAGTGTGAGTTTTGCTTTGAATGCAAATTCAATATTGTTTGAAGTAGGACAATAGTTATCATAATTGTCTAATTCAAAAGCTATCAATCTTCCAACCAGAGCATCCAAGCCTAATTTATTATTTGGATCACATCTCATTTCTTGAATAGCAGATACTCTAATTGCATAAATAGGAAGAAGAGTTCTGAGCACTTTACTTATAATAATTTTGTCCTTAATGTCTCCTCTAGATGCTTTGATTGCACTTACACTAGCCTTGATCCTTTCCACATAGTTTTCAATGTTTTCATCTTCTCTCATTCTCATTTGATCAAATTGTCCTCTAATGCTTTATGCTTTGACTCTTCTTACATTGTCATCTTCTCCATAGATATCTTTCAGTTTGTTCCACATTTTGTAAGAAATTTTGCAATCTCTTACCTCATCAAATTCAGCATAACTGAGAGCAGATGCAATATCTATCATCATGATATTATGATTCTTCTTTTCAGCAATATCTTCAACTGATAATGTTCCATTCAAAGTCTTGTATTCAGCATAAAGATACTTGCAACCTAAATCACTGATGGTACCTAGATGTAACCTCACAAGTCCTTGCCATGCTACAAAATTGTCTCTATTCTACTTTGGAATCTCTCTTTTGTAAGACATCTTGATCTTTAGCTTAGGTCCTTGAAACCTTCTCTGCAAGCACCAAAAGCTCTGATACCAATTATTCGAAATATAAGAGGAGTAACTGAGAGGGGAGGGGTGAATCAGTTACTACTAAAATATATCCTAGATCCCTTAGATGCTAGTACAAAAATGCAAATAGATAACTAAATACTACTGAAGCTCAATAAACACATACAGAATGTTGTAACTCAATTAGCTTAGTAATTGCTTAACATATAAACATTTAGATGTTATATGTGATTACCATTATTTTAACTCAGTTGCAAAGACAAAAGAAACTAGCATGAACACATTTGACACCAGGATTTAACGTGGAAACCGAATTTGGGAAAAACCACCAATTACAACTAGTTACTATTTTTCACTCTTTTGAAGTGAGCCATGTTAGGAGCCAACCCTGTTAAAGGTTACAAAACACACTATTAGGTGTGACCCTGTTAAAGGATTTAATCACCCTGTTAAGAGTAGCCTTATTAGAGGTCTTGAGAAAAATTTAATGGAATTGCCACCTTGTTAAAGGATTTGCAAATAGGTGTTAAGTCAACTTTGTTAGGAGATTTAGATCATTGCTACAATGGTTAGAGAGTAACAATGAGATGACCTAATTTGAATGCAACTAAATTTCTAATTACGTATCTCTGTTCTAGCTTGTACTTGATCCTCCTTGATCGAATATATATTTTTTGCTCCACAAGGATATTCTACTTTATCCTTCAAATTTTCTTCCTCTTCTCATCGTTAAATCTTCAATAACATCTTCATTACATGCACACTTTGAAATCACAACTTGCTTATATCTTTCACTCTATCAAGTTTACTCAAATACGATTTAGAATAATCAATATTCATCACCTTAGTCGACTAGAATCAATAGATAAATAAATTAAGCTTAATACAACAAAATAAGAAAATCCTTTGATAGCCAACCCAACTCGATAGAAACTGGCACATAAATGATTTCCTTTGTTAACCAAAAAAAGTTCGGTTAACCTTGCAAACTTGTGAAAATTCTTTGGCAACTGATTGAGCTCTGTTAGCACTAGTTCCATCCAACTTTCCTTCGTTACCCAAGTGAGCTCAGTTAACACTCACTTTTTGTAACTTTTTCTTTGACGCCCAAGTGAACTTGGTAAACACTGCCTTCTAAACTAGTTAAACACAGGAATGCTTGGTAGATACTGAGAACTATCTTTACTGCCTGAGTGAGCTTGACATATATTAACTAATAATGATTATGACATTCATTTAACATCAAAGACAACACACAATTAATCAATTCTATCAAACACTAGAATCAATCTAAGTCTTTGTAGGTTGTGACTTATATTTCTTCTCCTTATTTCCTAAAGATGGGTGAGCTACGAATGCATGATTCTGTGATTCTATGAAAGAGTCTAACTAAGAGATCTTTACTTTCTATTGAGTCAAATGATCACAAAAAACCTAAAAGGAGTGCATGGTAAATTGAGGACCCAAACCATCCATGGTGGAATGTAAGGTTTAAAAAAATATGAATAAGGTAAATGCACTCTGCATTGGTCATGTTCTTCCATAACCCTATAAAAATATCTTTGTTTTTTAAAACTCATCTAAAAGTCCTCAATGGAGGGGAAAGCATTAGGTACAAGAAATGTAAGATTTTCCTCAATATGAAGTGCTCTGAATTCATTTATGGTACCAATTTTCTTTTTGAATTTGACCTATATCTCTCAAGGAGAATCACATACATTAACATGAATCTACAAGCTCTCTGAAATATTCAAATAAATAAAGCCCATGACCTCATCCATCTTATTATTGTGCTGCAAGGTTTGATCGGTACTCTGGAAAACTAGTTGCACTTCATCTAAACAAGACCATAACCCTTTTGAACAAAGAAGTTATGTTATCAAGGTTTTCCATGTGTTATAGTTATGTAGGGTTAGAAGTTCTACACAAGAAGAAGTCTCAACCATTTTTTAAAAGGTGTTTGCTTTAATATAATTCTAGTTTATTGATGTAAATGAGAGAAACAAGAAAAAACACCCCCCACAATGCAAAAAAATTAAACCCCAACAACTAGTAAAAATGCATATACAACGAGAAGAGAAAAAATGCTTTAGTTGAGTATCATGTGTACCTGTGAAAAAATTGATTAAAATAAAAGCAAATATGGATAGAGCTCAAGAAGATCTTTCCAACACTTTTTTTGGATTAAAAAAATGAGTTATTTTGAGCAAATTATGCCCTCTTTAGAGTGCAAAAAACATAATCTATCTTTAACTACATAAATAGGTACCAAAAAATAAAAAATCCACAATAAGATCTTTGGTTGTGATGGGCTCAGAACTAGTTTTCCAATGATATCTCATTTTCCCAATTTCAACATTGTATGCTCAAGATATGGCAAAAAAACCATCAACTTATTTTTAATGACAAAATAAATCAATTCCATGATGGTTAAATGGCTGTCAAATTTTGGCTCAAAAATGATGATGCCAACACCTGTGGCATGCTTGCAATGTGTCAATACTTTTTTTATGTCCCTACCTGCATCAATACTTTGTTGATGTAGGCATCTTTTTGGGAAGACTAAAAAAAATCAAAAGGAAAGTTTGAAACAAACTTTTAAAAAAAAAGCATGCACATTTTGAATTAAAATCATGAGTTTTTTTTAACAAAGCCTTTTTTTAAAAATCAACAAAAAACAAATCATCACCTCAGGAAGCATGTCCAATTTGGGGGCAATTGTTTTTTCCTCAGATTCTAATTGTGTCTAAATTGGATGTGTTGTATATGAAAATAGGGGTTTTTGGGAGCTGCGAGCTCAATGGTGAAGTCTATTTTTGCTCAAAGTGTACCAAAATTCAATGACCCCACTAATGCAATAAAAAAACTTAAAATCATAGATCTGATCCACTCAAACCCTTGTTATTGCTTTCTTCAATAAACTCGAACAAGTTGTAGCAAATCTGACTCTGATACCATGAAGGATTTGATAAAAACAAATCCATAGATCCCATAAATCACCTGCATGCAAGAATCATCATAAAGAAGCAAAAGACACGAGAAGGAAAGGGTTTTGCTCTAAAAATATGCAAGAATATATTATCAAACAAAAAGAATGAGTAAAATATACAATGGATCAATCCTTATAGAAGGGGATCATAAAACTTAAAAGGGAAACCCAACGGGAGAAAATTTTATTTAATAATAATATTTAATTATTAAATGGAAATGTATGTGCATAAAGGGAATCTTAAGTAGGGAGTAAATGTAATTTAATAAATGTAATTAAATTAATCCTTTACTCTAACAATTTTGTTTTAACATAGGGTCTTTGCTCTTTATTATATGAGATTCTTTAAGTGTGTTTGGATACTTTTATTTCAATTGAATGGAATGTATTGATTTCTTTGTTCCCATTTTATTCTAGTTTTTTATTTTACCTTTACTATGGTTAAGATTTTTGGAATGCTTTAATAAGTTTGACTATTAAATAAGTTATTGGATTTTTTTTTGTCTTTTTGTCTATGTCAAAGACTGTTTGCCTTCTACTATTTCGTAGTCAATAAATTTTAATTATATATTGCTATGTGCTTTATCATAATGTTATTTCAAGTTGTTAATTATAATCTACCTATTTTCTATCTTGACTTAAGAACTTTGAAAAACCTCCTTCCTTTATAAATTAGATGTGACTAATAATTTATTGTGAATTAATGTCAAATAACTACTAAAGAAATTCTAATTGAGTATTCAAAGGAAGGAACCATATTACATTACATGTACGAACTATATAGAACAGTTTCATTTATATTTTAACAAAATTCCATTTATAGATAATTACTTTATTTATCAAACATAATAAGAGGAGATTGTGGTACCTTCTCCTCAAGAGCCTCCATTTTAACCAAACTGGGTAACTCTAGAAAATTCATATGTATTGCCATATTACTCTTCCAAGCTTCCACTTTTTCTTTTGTTAGGTACAGTTCCATCCAATTATTGACTTTCATATATCTAACATGGAAATATTGCATCAAAAATATTATATTCCTTTTCATGATTGGAAACCATGCAATGAGTATATTAGATTCAAAACAGGATACAAAAGAGGATACCAGGGGATATAAGGGAACTAGCTACCTATTGTGCAAGGGGATATCCTAGTGGTAGGATCTACATATGTAAATGTC
Organism: Cupressus sempervirens; assembly: GCA_028749045.1. NCBI lineage: Eukaryota > Viridiplantae > Streptophyta > Pinopsida > Cupressales > Cupressaceae > Cupressus > Cupressus sempervirens. Next base: position 662,795,094 of record CM053790.1, on the reverse strand, counting down.
AATGCAAATATTTTCTTTAAAAATTTCAACATTCCCCAAATACTCTACTTTAAAGAGCCCTTTGCATAGGGTGAGAATACCTAAATTATTTGATCCAATCAAAAAAATCATGGATACAAACATTAAAGACATATCATTGAGAAATATGTACCAATCAAAATTAATGACAATTTATCTACCCAAGATTTTGTATACAACTCTCTTAATCAAAAAATGCATATTGAACAAGACAATGTTGAGGTGATGATATGTTGTTTGTTCATCAAAAGCCTCTGGATGGGCTAGGCCCCTTAACTTAATTATAGTATCAATTATGGGATCCTTATAGATTTTTGAAGAAAGGAGGCATATAAATATATAAGCCTAAGCCTTGGTGCTATCTTATACGTCATGAAGATGAAACGATGTTGGTTCCTCAAATTGTTGGTTCAAAAATCTTTGAGCCTTGTTTGCTCAATGTTGGGAAATCCAACACAATTTGGCCAATGACTAGGGTTTGAACTAAAAGAAAAAACCCTCTTCACTTCAAGATCTACTAACCTAGGTGGGTATATATAATGAGATTGTTTTCTTATGAGTTGTGTAGATTTTATTGCTTGATGCTCTTGGGATAACAGGTGATTCCCTAAAGAGAAATTAGTGATGTGTGGTTATACAATTTGATGTTTTCTAGTATAATTATTTTTGGATGTGAAGATGTGGTGAAAATGGTAACAATGACTTAATGTGATGTTTATAATCAAATAGAGAACCTTACAAACTATAATTGTTGACCAACTTAACAATAGCTAGACCAATCCTTTGTCATAGGTAAATGGAGTCTAACTCAAAATTAAAATATCATCAAAATTCTTAAAGATAGCATGCACACCATCAATAATCGAACATAATACTTTATGGAATATGGACCCTAGTCTGAGTGAATTTAACCCCAATGATGGAGACCAATACGATATAAATATTATATAGCATGTAACATTTAATAATCAAATATATATATAGAATTCAATCCATTAATAATATCATAGATAAGAGGACAATACTGAAAGATGAGTTATTGAACATCCAAGTATCCAAATAGAGCATTAAAGGAAAGTATCTTATATTGTTGTATGAAATAAGGAACAACAACAAAGATGTAATGCCCCACTCGGGAACTCAAGAGAAAAAAACTTAACATGTTACAATGTTTACTAAACTTTTTTTTTAAAGTTTGAACAACACAATATAATAATTTAGAAGAAATATACACATACACATCAAGTACACATAAGAAATTGTAAATACAAATTTCCATTCCTCAAGAGTTCTTTCACGTTGAGCCATGTTTAAGAAGTTTATAATAATTAGTTTAAGTCTTCAGTACATGTTTATGAATCATAAGGAAATAATAGTTACATCATCTCATAAGCAAAATCATAAATACATTTGATGAATAATATCTACTACACATGTTGCAAGGTATGCGAGAATAGATACAAATACATCCAATTATAAGATACATGTTAATACACAGACACAAACACACACACACACACACACACACACACACACATCAACTGAATAGAAGTCTCCAAGATATAAATAAGAATGATAAATGATATAACTGCACCAATGAGCATCCAACATCTACAAATTTGAGGGGGGCCCAAATGGTAAGAATAGATTACCTCTTGACCATGTGGTCACCTAATTAGGCTCCCATTCCAACCATGTAGGAGAGATAATGAAAAATCCACAAACAACTAATTAATCATAAAACATTCCTAGGAAATGAATCCTAATAGCCAAAAATACCTCAAGAGTAACACAAACTACTTAGGAAGAAGAGATAATCAAAATCAAAAGGACACTCATTCAATACCAACATCACATACCAAGTCAACATCCAAATACCAAATACAATACAGTATCAAATCAAGATAAAGTCAATGAAATATATCCATCTAAGTCAAAAGCCACATGTTCAAGAACAATAATCAACAAATAATAACCATCATCAATAAAAGTAAATCACCAACAATAAGAACATCCAATAATAAGTACACTACCAATAAATAGTTGACACTCATTAATAAAAGTCAATTGTCAACAATAAATGACATCTAATCAATAAGTAACAACTCCCAATAAATACATCATCAAAAGTAATATTTAATAAGTACACCACTAGAGGCAAATATGAAAACACATGAAGGAGACTCAGGTTACATACTAGGAAATGTCATCACATGGTCAAACTAAATGAGTTATCCTTGACTAGTCTCCCATTATACCTTAGACCCTTGAGCGTTGAATTTCCCTAAACTAGTCACTCTGGACCTCAGATCCTCAACGTGGCACATGTGAAACTAGAATACCCTCTCATAAAGATGAGGAAAACTAGTCATACCTCTCACTATCATCTCATTCCCATCTATAGCCTATATAAGCACTCAAGGCATGGGTGACGCAATATCTCTAAATTATCTTTTTAATGTGTATAAATATTTTAAATTACTATGTTATCACTTGTTATGCAACTTACAATGAGTTACCATGGTAGCCTCTTTGGGCTCTGACCCCCATTGCAAGCCACTCTCATAGACATACACATAGACTACCTTCCCAAAACTCACAACCCACAATTGTGTCCCATATCATAAAATTAATATTAATTAAATTTAGTTCCTTAATAGGCGACCCAAAAATAACATTGGTTCTCAAAACCCAAGTTCTTATAAATGCTCATCAAAACATGTCTCATAAAATAGATCTCAATTCAAATCATAAAGTATATCATGACATCAAGTTAAATAATCATAAAATAAATCAAAAAAATGCCTCTGATGCACATCCTAACTTGGCCACCTAAACAAGCCACAAAGAAAATCATCATGAAAATAAACATCACAAGACTATAAATAGAATATAAGAAAACACATAGTTTTCAGCCATATGATTGAATTCCATCATTTTCTATTGTTTAGTTTGGGTTATAAGGATGTGTTTAGAAATAAAGTAAGAATACACATGTTAATATTTATTGTTATGCTAATATACTTATTAAATCAATAAGTATTTAAATGTCAAATCTCTTTGTGCATATAAAATATCATGCAATGTTATCATGTTATTAATTTAAATAATCTTAAATCATAAATAATTTAATTAATAACATAAATGTATATTATTAGATTAAATATTAATATCAATTTCATTTTTAAAATATTAATTTGACTTTTATTTAAGTCCAATATTAATATTTACTTTTCATTTAATTCACGATCCAATTAGAGATAACTAAAACTTGAAATTGTAATATTTATTAAGTTATCTATAATTTCTCTCATAATATTAAATATTCATAACTAGACAATTATATAGTGAACTCTATTATAGCTCCTCTTAAAATATAACTAAATCATAAATATATATTTATTAGTTCATGTCAAAGGCACGATACTATTGCTTTCATTGAATTCAATTTTTCAATTCAATTGACCAATCAACTCATAGAATTTAAAAGATTAAAAGAAACTTCAAATGTTTTTGAAATAAAAAGCGACCAAAACTAGGGGGTCGGCCCTTACAAGTAAAAAGCCGGTAACTAGCACATTACCAACAATGTCCACCAGCAAGCAAAAAACTATCTAACACAGCGAATAGCTAGAGAGTCAACATCTAGAAACTATACAACATAATACTAGGAACAACTAAACTAAAAAGTCCAGAAGATCTAATACTATGAAAGTTCAACCATAAAACTATTGGCATAATAGGCCAACACCAAGTCTTAAATACAACTAGATACTAGCAAAACCAAAAATAGCAGATAAACATAAAATTCTTGGATTTGAGGATCCCATTAAACTAAAAAACTAAAATTTATTTTTTCTCCTTCCCCTTCACAGCTAGTAGAATCTAAGACCAGTCATCAATAGGGAATTTGAAGAGTAGCTTATGGTCCTCCATATCCATTCCAATATCCTCCTCTTCATGTGCCAGCAGCTGGAGGGTAGTGGTCATGATGTGAGTGACTTTGAGGTTAAATTTAGAGAAGGTAAAGAACCCTTCCTCTAAAATTTTAACCCTCTTTTCTAGCTTGGCATATTGCTCCACCTGCTCCTCAGTCACTTCCTTGGTTTCCATTTCCATCTTCCTTGTTTCCTCCTTGGTATTCTGGACCTAAATTTTATCCTACTAAACCTTAGGGTTAGTAAAAACTTTAGAATTTTCCTTGCCTGGGGAAGAAATGGTTATGGAGGAGGTATCCATTTTGCTACTTTCTTCACAGAAGATTATGGGCTAGAGGGAAAATCTTGCAGACACATGTGTAACCTCTATGGTATCAACAATACTAGCAGAAACCTAAGTCTGTGCATTATCAACAGAATTATCTTCTGAGTTTATACTTATTTCCACCTCCTTCTTACCTCCTTCTTCTTCCTCCTCCCTTTCTTCTTTATTATTTTCAAATTTTTCCTCCTCAACCTCCTCCACGCTAAATATATTGGATTTTTTTTTATGCCTTGCCTGGGATTGGGCAAGTCTTTCAGATCTCCTCCTTACCTTACCTCTGACCTCCTCTTCATCCACCTCAACTAGTTTTTCAACTTTTATTTTCTTATTACCCTTTTTCTCCATAGCCATATCATTTTTTTTCTTTTTCTTATTTTCTCTGCAAGGGTAGGGGCAGGGGGTGTGAATTTTTGTACCAATACTAATGTTGGGGTGTGAATTTTGGTGGTGGCGCTAGTTGTCAACCACCACCACCCTCAGAGGGCATAGGGCAAGGTGAAACTGGTAGAGGTTCAAAAAAAGGCCTTGATGGATTATGGTATAATTCCCTTTACTTCTCTTTTCCCTAATATCTGCTACCATATCCTCAAGAGAATGCAGAAGATAAAACAGGATAGAAATGAAATCCCTATTTCTAAAATGGTTTAACAAAGGGAAATGGTAATAGTAACAGACACTGAACCTTCCCTCCAATGTTAGATATCTCATGAGAACCAAGCACACATCATCCCTTGTGGCTGGCAGCTTGTCCCTTTTAAACCCTCCTCTATATTGAACTGACTCCTCATCTTCTGCAAAGAAATTGTTCATGTTGGCCTTGTTAGTAGTTTTAGTGACCTTTTTCCATTTTTCCCCCTCATTGAAAGGCCATTCGCCATGGCAATCACTTTGTTAGTCACTTGGAAGGTGATTCCATTGATAGTGACCTTTCTTTCATTCCACCCATTGACAAATTGGAGGGTGCAATTCTCGTCGTACCCTGCCATCGACTACATGTAGGGAAAAAAACCCCCTTATTTTAGTAGAAACCAGATGGCCATCCTATCTTTGAAGTTCTCAATAGGGTAAACTTTAAGAAAGCTGCCTCCAAAAAAAGATATAAAATATTGACAAATCTTTCATTATTTTGAAAAAAAAAAATTTATTTCTATTGGCTAATTTCTCAATTTTTTATTCTAAATATGATTAATATTGGCGATTATTTCTGAATCATAATTTTTTTTGTATAAAATATTGACGAATCTCAATAATAATAGGAAGTTCATTAATCACCATGGAATATTACAAATCAAAATTGAACATTTTTTTACCTCGTGGAATATTATGAGAATCATTATATATACTTCAAATCCATAGTCAAAAATAAATATTGGTGATATATACCTAAAGTAACTAATAATTATGATAATTATTGGTCAGTTCAATTTAATTTCTCCAATAATATATTATATTTTGGTAACTCAAATCTATTCATGTAATGAATATTGTGGCGAATATTTGAGTTTAAATTTTTTAATAAAAAAAATTATTGAGCAATTATAAATATTCTAGAACTAAATTTTATATAACTATGGCGGTTTAGGTTGTATCAAATCTTAAATTATTAGCCAAATTACTAGCCAAAAAATTCTAAAATTAGCCAATTTATGAATATTAGCCACTAAATTATACCCTAGTTCTCAATCTTCGTGGGCTCTAGCCTATTCAGGTCTTCACCCATATCAATTCCACCAATTTCTGCCTCCCCTTCTTCAGTAATGAGCATTTGAACTTCCTCTTCAATGATATCTCTACAACTTCTACTCACCTTAAGCCCTTTAACACTAAACTAGAAAAATTTCCAGACTCATGCTTGATAAGTTTTGAAATCCCATGTGAAATTATTGTGGGATTCATGATTACATAGCATCATAATATTCACTCCCCAAAAATCTCTAACTGTCCAATAAATGATATCCTTCATACTTTTAAATGGGGTGTAATTTGAAATCCACAATGTGTTTCCATAATTATGAAATGACAACCCTCTTAATTTGCATTCACTCCTTATTCTTTTTATACGGCCACGTCTCCTCATTCCCAATATAGCTTTGTTAAATTTAATAGACATCATCAAAAAATTGCCAAATTTGGTCCTAACTCTAAATTTCATGATCATAATTGAATAATATGCCTCTTTCCTTGGTTATCAATGACATAATATCGTCATTGAGATTAGCCATATCCCTCCAGCACATGATTTCCATGGTCTCAAACCCCTCAATAGCTGTTGCATTTTCCACCTTATTCCCCTCCCTGTAAATGTGTTGCAGGTGGACACTTTCCATCCCTTCTAACATTTTCTTAATATCCATTATGATATTTCGAATATTCCATCCTAGTTGGGCGGCTCCCTTGACCATGTCAATGATTAACTTGGAGTCCCCCTCAATTGTTACTTCCTTAATTTGCATTTCCCTAATCAGCTAAAGGCCCCACAATAATTTCATTGCTTCTACCATATTATTACTTCCATTTTCCACTTTCCCAGCATAGACCAACAACGCATCACCATTCCTATCCCGCAGCACTCCTCCCATCACACCTATTCCTCCTCTGGCAGCACCATCAAAATTTAGTTTAAAATGTGACAAGGTGGGTGGTCTCCATTTCATTTTCTATCTCTTCATCATTTTTGACTTATCAAATATGAAGAAATCCTCATGACAGCCCCATTTTTCAGCCATTAGTCCTTCTTGTCTACTTGGTTCCTCCTTTGGCATCTTACATCTAGCCACTCTTAAATTCTCCTTCAACAATTTCTCCATTATTCCAAAGACCACCTCCATTAGTTTATTCTCCTCCCTAAATATTATGTTATTTCTTTCTTTCCATATGTGCCAGCATACATATGGTGGAACCATCTTCCATAGCAAATTCAATCTAGGGTGAGCAAAGGGACAGCTCCAATTCTCCACAAATTGTCCCAAATTGTCCTTCATAACCCAATTTAATCCAAATCTCTCCTAGAATCTACTCCATATCTCAAAGGTAAACTAGCATTCCAGAAATAGGTGAGTTATGGTTTCCTCCTTTTCCTTACAGAGACAGCAATGGTTAGTAATATAAAAACCTCTTCTTTTCAAATTGTCCAATGTTAAAAAATTTCCATGTTGAGTTGTCCACCAAAAGAAATTAATTTTAGGAATTAGGTTACTAATCCAAACCTTAGTCCACAATTGTGGGTAGGGATCCTTGCTAAATAAGTGTATGTAACCTGATTTAACAGTGAAACTACCACTTTGAGTTAAATCCCAAGCCATGGTATCCTCCTAGAAAAGCATAGGGATTCTTTGTTCCCCAATCAATTCTTCTAATTCCTTGAGAAGTTGAATGTCCTCTTGAGAGTAAGTTTCCTTAACAAGTTTCCTCCACTTCCTCCCCTGATCAATATAATCTCCAACTCTACTTCCCACGTCTTCTTTAAGCAACTCCATTAACCTTCTGAATTTGCTGAAGACCAGCGGTTTCCTTCCCATCCACTTGTCTTCCCATAATCTAATACTGAATCCATTTTGCACAATCCACCTTATCCCTTCCCTTAACAAACCTCTAAATTTGACTATATTCATCCAGATTTTAGACCCTCCTGGAAGGTCATTATTAAATAGATTCCAATTGAAAGGGGAATTTGATAGGTATTTACCTTTCATAATTTTACCCCAGCCTGTATTGTCTTGCCCTAATCTCCAACCAATCTTTGTGAGTAGAGCCTTATTAAGGTCTTGAAGTCTCCTTACTCCTAGCACCCCCTTGTTCTTTGGTTTTCACACCTCCTCCTATTTGAATAGACTCATTTTGTTTTTTCCCTCTATCCCTAACCAAAGGAAGTTCCTTTGTATCTTCTCAATCTTCTCCACCATGTTTTGATTAATTTTGAATAGGGACAAGAAATAAATGGGGATACCCTAAAGAGCCATAGAAAGTAACTATAGCTTTCCAGCATTGCTTAGTATCTTCCCTTTCCATCCTGCAAGTTTCCTCTAAATTCTCTCCACTATCATATTCTAGAATTCATTGGTCACTTCCTTAGTGGTTAGTGATAATCACAGGTAAGTATCTGGGAGGCTGGCAGATTGACATTCCAAAATATTTCTTATCCTCCTTTGTAATGAGGCATCAGTATTAAAGAAATAAATCTTACTCTTATGATAATTGACTTGGTGACCTAAGCTTTCTTCATAATTGTGTAGAATAGTCTTCCAAGCTTGAGCCTCTATAACTGGAGATTCTCCAAATAGGAATGTGTCATCAAAAAATTGTTGTAGGGTTTCTGTATCTAATGTAGTAGCTAGCTTAAACCCCTTTAACACAAATAGTATTCACAAGTTTATAGAAAGAACTCCCTAGAACTTCAGCAATCATAATGAAGAGGTAGGGGGAGAGTGGGTCACCTTGCCTTAGACCTTTCTCTACCCCAAAGTTACCCCAAGAAGAACCATTTACGAGAACAAAGTATTGAACTGTGCCAACCATCACTTTGATTAGGTTTATTACATTGTTACTAAACCCCACTCTTTCAAGCACCTCAAAAAGGAAATCCCACTTAACCTTATCATTATCCTTGGAGATATCCAATTTGAATGTCATCCCCAATTTTTTGTTTTTCTCCATTGAGTGAATAAGCTCATGTGTGGTTATAGCCACATCTAGAATCTATCTTCCAAGAACAAATCCTTTCTGTGGACTACCAATTATTCTTTACAAAAAAGGCTTTATTCTATTCACCAAAACTTTAGCAAATATCTTGTAAATAGTGTTACATAAACTAATGGGTCTAAAATCTAGTAGGCATATTGGTGTGGGGATTTTAGGCCCTAATGCAATAAAGGTCTTATTGATCCTTTTTAACATCTTACCTGTTCTAAAAAAATCTCTAGTAGCCCATACCAATTCCAATTTAACAACCTCCTAGAGATGTTGAAAAAATGTAGGGGGGAACCCATCTGGCCCCAGAGCCTTGTAAGCTTTCATAGAGAACATCGCGCATTTCACCTCCTCCTCCATGATATTGTCAAGAATGTGTTTGTTCTCCTCCATTCCTAAAACCTGTGGAATCATGTTAATCAAATTTCTTTTGATAATCGGATTCACAGCCCTATTGTCCTTGACATAAGCCTTACTAAAGTATTCCACTGCATGTTTTCCCATCTCCTCATGGTCCTTAAAGACCTTTCTCCCTTCCCCATCTATCCTAACAATAGTATTTCTTCTTTTGTGGTTAGAGGCTGACCGGTGAAAGAAAGTTGTGTTCTTATCTCCTTCTTTAAGCCACTGAATTCTTGATCTTTGTTTCCAGAAAATTTCCTCCCTCAAGAGAATATCCTTCCACTTTTTTCTATACTCCTCTTCTTGAGTTGCATAGTCTAGATTGATCCCTTTAGCAATCTCTCCTTGGATTTTTTTAAGCTTTTCCTCCACATCACCCTTAGTTTTGAATAGGTCACCAAACGAATCCTCAGCCCAACTCTTCACATTCCTCCTTATGTGGTCGAGCCTTTGGGTCAATTTGTACATCACAATACCATCAATCTTAATATTCCACCAGTCTTGAACCCACTCTTTGAATTATAGGTGAGACTACCACATAATTTCATATCTAAAATGTTTTGGCCCACTTTTCACACCATCCTCCCACTGGAAGATTATAGAGGAATGATCTAAAGCAATTCTAGTAAGATTCTCAAGATGAGAGTTCCCAAGTCTATTCCAGTTCCCTGTTACCAGTAACCTATCCAATCTGACTTGAATAAATTCCTTTCCCTTTCTATTATTAGTCCAAGTATATGGGTTCCCTCTCATTTCCACATCTATCAAATCCATTCTGCTCATAAAATCATTAATGTCTTGCAAGATTTCTGGGTAGTCCCTGTTTCCACCCAATTTCTCTGAATGATACAGGGGGGGTATTAAATTCTCCCATATACATCATTTCTTTATCCTTCATAGTTTTAGCAATCCTAGCCAATTCATCATACATATCCTTCCTTCCTAATTTTCTATTAGAAGCATAGATGTTGATCGGCCCCCAACAATAAGTGCCAGAATGGAAATCTATGAATATAAAAAATTTATCCTTCCAAAATTTAGTACCCTTCATGGAATTTGGATTCCACATTGTAGAAATACCTCCCAAGGCACCATCAACATCTTTATGAAGATACTCAACACCTAGCCAAATATGGCTAACTATTTTATCAAAACTAGCACTAGACATTTTAGTTTCTTGTATTAAAACACAATCAACTTTTTCCTAAAATATGCATTGTTTCAAAGAATATTGTTTCTAGGGGTTATTTAAACCCCTCAAATTCTGAGAGAGGAATTTCATTTCTTACCTCTAGTAACTATCTCCAGTGTAAGTTGTTTCCCACTGGCCACATCCCTTGCTGCTTGCTTTGTCCTATTCACTCTGCTAGATGGTCTTCTAGTTGTACCACTGGCTCCTACATTTGGTTCCCCCCCCCCCCCCCCCCACTCCTCTTCTTTTTTTGAACCTCCCAATCCCCATTATCCTCATCATGTAGTGAGGTAGGGCTAAGCTCCTTCTCAACCTTGTCAATGCTTTCCATCACTTTTGTTGCAATCTTTGCTAGGGAAGCTTTAACCATTGTTAATGGGGTACACACTCTCTCCTAAGTATCACCACCTGTATCCATCATATCCTACAGCTTGTCACCTCCCTGAATTTCTAGAGAACTAGAAAGAGGGTGGGGAGTCACAATTTCACCTTCCTCCAATAGTGTACCATCTCCAAGCCCCCTCATGGGTGAACTCAAGAGCTCCTCTAACTCCCTTCTAAAGGGGTATTCATCCATTTTCTTTTTATCCTCCAAAGCTGCTCCCTCCTTAGGGACAATATTGTCCAAAGTGGAAAGCACTGGGAGAATCTCCATAGAATGAATGACTTGCTTTGGGACATCAGAAGATTCCCTTAATGCTTCCATAACAATCCCTAGAGAGCCCTCCTTCTGCTTGTCCTTTTGCAATTGGATCTTACAATCCACAATAAGGTGTCCAACGTGACCACATTTTTGGCCGAATGGGCCCGCATTCTCATATTCTATGAGCTGGATTCTCTCTCCCCATTTAGTCTTCAGAGTAACCACCATAGGGAGTGCTCGGTTTAAGGCAACATTCACATAGAACCTTGCATAAACTAGCTGCATTTTTTGCATTGTCACCTTGTCCGCTGTGACAAAATGACCAAAGGAATTCCCCACCCACCTTAGGATCTTATCATCCCAAAATTCCAGCGGTAGACCTGGCGATCTAACCCAAATTGGGGCAAGTTTGTTCAACTCAGCACATGTATCAAAGCCTAGATGCCATTTAGTCAGGGCAAGACAATGCTTCCCATAATACCAAGTACCAGAGAGAATGAGGTTGATATCCTCCTCCAAAGTGAACTTAAAACAAAAAAGGTCGTTGGGCATTGCAGAGACACCAACACTACCCCTGACCTTCCATCTCTGACTAACCCATTTGTACATCATCTCAATAGAAGGTCGAAAAGCCATAAATCTGCCAACAACACATAGTTTGAGGCCAGAGGTCACATTGTCCACCAAACAATCCAGGAGGGAAATCACAAGCCCATTTAGGCCATGGGAAATCTTGGGATCCTCCGTAAGGACATTGGTCTTTGAGGGGCCAACAAGAGCATTCTTCCAACCTGACAAGGTTTCATCTGTTAGCATCTGACCGCCCTTCTGAGGACCACCAACAAGGCCACCACTATCCAAGGCAGTCATTTTAGCCAAAATCTCCCCATCGACATCAAAGGTCCCACTACCATCCAGATTGTCCTCCAAATCCTTGCAAACCGCAAGCACAAGTTGTAGGTCCGGGCAAGGCACAGAGCCCGCCATCAGCCATAAATACAATTATTCAAAATTCAACTATTTTTTGTAGGGAGAAAATTCAATTTTCTTCAAAAAAAAATACAAATATTTTCTAACTCTATCATGCATTAATGCATGTATTAATTACAACTTTATCTTTTCCACATTTTGACAAGTTGATTAGATTTTTCAAAAAGTAATCATTTTTTATCTTCCACCTCACACAATTTTGTCTAATCAGTAATAATTATTACAATTTATTCTTCTTACCAAGTTAAAATATAGAGTTAAATGTTTTATATTTATTATTTTAAATATATTTATTAGTTTTACATTGATGTTTATTTTTTAGAATTGTAAAATGCTATTTCTTTAAGTTTACACTATGTTTTACTAGTTACTATTTTACAATCTTGCTCTATTTTTTTTAATACCATTTTACAAATTATAAAACTAAAACTACCCCTTAAACTTACTAGATCTTTTAGCAGGTTCAATTAAGTAATCAACAATTTATTTTTAAAAATTAAATATTTCAACGTTTAATTAATATAATTTTTATAGATATTTATATATTTCTTAAAATAATATAATTATTAATATTTTTAAAATTCCCTTCAACTCTCTCTACCATTCTTCCTTTACTTATCCTTATAATAATATATCATTCCCTCTCTTAGCTCTCTCTTCATATCCTTCCTTCATATCATTCCTTTAAATCTCTATTTTCCTCCTTTTCTAATTATTGGCAGGAACTTTGATGCATTGAGTCTCTTGTTAATTTATAACTCTACTTGCACTAATAAATATATAATAAGTTATATCCTACTAATAATTTTAAAAGTAATTTATATTAAGAGCTCACTTATAAGAAAATAAGTAATAAATAAATATTTTTTTAATTTCTGAAATTAATAATTAATCATAAAAAAAGATTTTTTATTTTTTTTAAATAAATAAATCCAAAAATTAAATTATATTTTTATAAAATAAAAATTAACAAGCAATAAGTATTTTTGCATGTCTTTGATTTCTCAAATCATGCACCCATAATATACTTAGTTTTCTATTTTAAGTATATTTGTTTTCACATGCATCTATAAGTTTAGTTACAACATGATTTCCTCTCAATTTATCTTTTATTTTTAAAATAAATTTTACAATTAAATTATTTAGATGCAAAAGAAATATTTATTTTTATTTAGAAAATTCATGATAATCACATTGTTCTAATGTCATTTTTAAAGTTGAAATTCTAGCTATTCAATTTGTTGTTTTCTTCCAATTTTATTTAATTGAATTTTCTCTATATTAGAAAGGGTTTTAAAAGAATATAGTCATAATAATTTTCTAGATTTTTCTAAAATTTTCCTTAGTCAAACTTTCTTGATCAATAAGTTCTCCTTTTCAAAATCTACAATATAATTCTTTATCCAAAAATTAATCCAATAAATTAATAAGCATTATGCAAGCACCTAAGAAGACACGAAGTAGACAAATCTTTCAATAAAATTCTACACTGTATTTTCAAACCCTACCTCAAAGCCACAGTTAAAATTTGAGACAATATGTGAATGCATGGAAATCCAAACCTTGAGAAACTTTCAACAATTCTTTTACTCCAATTCCAAATTTTGCTCCCCAAAACCTGTGTCTAGAAATGAGCTCAAATATCTTAATAAAGAGTTTAACTCTACCTAGGGTTTTCGATTATCGAACATGCAAATGCCTCTCCTGAAAATAAACTTTTATTATTTGATTTGTTCATGCCCACTTATAGAATTTTTTAATTAAATTTTATTTATTTATTTTCTTTTCCTCCACTTTATCAATCAGTGCAATCACTATTTAAAGTGTAGTTTATTATTTTAATTAATAATAATAATTAAAACTCATTATTTAAATGCAACTCTAATTTAATTATTATTAATTAAATAATTATAATAAAATAATATTAAATCTTTAATTTTTAAATATTCTATTTTTTAATGCAACTTCTTAAATTAGACTTTTTAATTAAATCTTTTAAACTAAAGCACATATTTAATTGTAATTAATTAAATATTCTCATATTTTCTTTTTAATCAAATAATATTTAATAATTCTCAATATTATATGATTAACCCAAATATTATAATTAAATCATTTACCAAATAAATCACATAGCCAAATCCATATAAAAACAACATTACTAAGACTGACCAAAATTCAAATTAAACAACACAGACAAAGATAAACTCATGGGTTTTAAAAGGGTGGAAAGTTGGATACATGTCCTCCTCAAGACAAGTAATTATGCTATGATTGGGATTGGACTTGAGCATTATCTCACCATTCTTACCATGAAGTTATTGTGATAGAGCAAGCTCATCCTGACAATTTAGGGAAGTCAATGTCTGGTACCTACACAATTTGTATAAAATACGAGCATGTACATGTGCATATAAAAAAATAATGGTGAGGAGTCGTACATCATGTAGATCTCGACTAGCAGGTGACTATGACTCCCTCCCTCAACCATATTAGGCATATCAAACATAAATATAAAACAAAAACACACACCATACACATGCAAGTATGGGGTAAGTATAATAGTAAATCTTAAATATAAATAACATCATATTCTAATATGAATATTATCATCATCATGAGCACATACTAAACATCTTTCTAAGACACACCATATGGCATCATCATAAAAGTAATTGCATTAACTAACTAAGAGAAATTATGACCATTGCCAGTAGGAAATTTTCACAACTTGACGTAATCAATTAGTCAATGTATCAAAGTATTGCATTTCAACTATTGAATAAAGGCTAACACATCTATAGAAGATTCATATAGAACTTTAACAACTAAGTCTACAATGATAGCAATTGAGGGGTATTACAAAAGCAATGAAGAATGTGTAAATCTTGAAAGTGAACCAAACATTAAAGTTCAAAATGCTTTAGAAGATGGTGAAGTGTCAAAATGTATAATATATCTTGCATGTATAATATGTATCTTCTTATGGCTTCTCTCTTAATAAGATACTGGTAGCCTTTTTTATACAAAATAAAAGAGTGAAGCATAACTTTGAACCTTTTCATCTTGTAACTATCCATAACTAGCTAAATACTAAAACATATAAACTCAAAATTAACTTAACAAGGTTGTTTTTGGTTCAATCTACAGCAACAACCTCTTCCTTCTCATTAGTTATTGTCTCCACTTGTGCTGGTTTAGGTATTGCCATGTAATTGTTGATCCACTTAGAAATATGTCTGTGGGAAGGCCATGTAAATTTGGAGACCTTAGGGATACATATATGTATGTCTTGCCATTTCTTCCTTGGAGTAACTCGAACATCAGTTTGGACTTTAGTAAACTTGTTCTCCAAAATGATAATCTTATCCAATAGAGCATGAAAATCATTTATCTGGAAGCATTCCTTTTCCTTGAAATGGTTCATGGCCCTTTGTGGAAGTGTTGTCATTTCACCTTTCCATACCTCTAATCATTTCATATTTCCATCATTATCAATAAGAGAAGGTATAATGTAATGATAGATACAAGAGATGAGGTGTACCCTTTGTTCAATTTGTTGTTTCTCCTATTCCATATAGGCAAATTTCTTGTGTATAGCCTCCAACATATCTATTTTCCTTAATCAATCAAAGCATATTTGGATCCCTCTTCGTTACCTCATATAGTCTTCCCAACTCATCTTTAGAAGGCCTTCACTTCCTTTCCAACTCAATCTATATAACTTTATTGTTTTTGAAAAAATCAATCATATTATTCTAGCATTCAAAACCCTCATGCACTACATTCCAATAATCATCTTGACCCTGATAGTAAACTTGTTCTCCAAAATGATAATCTTATCTAATAGAGTGTGGAAATCATTTATCTGGAAGCATTCCTTTTCCTTGAAATGATTCGTGGCCCTTTGTGGAAGTGTTTTCATTTCACCTTTCCATACCTCTAATCTTTTGATATGTCCATCATCTATAAGAGAAGGTATAATGTAATGCTAGACATAAGAGATGAGGTGTACTCTTTGTTCAATTTGTTGTTTCTCCTACTCCATATAGGAAAAGTTCTTGTGTATAGCCTCCAACATATGTATTGTCCTTAATCAATCAAAGAGTATCTAGATTTCTCTTTGTTACCTCATATAGTCTTCCCAACTCATCTTTCAAGGCTTCCACTTCCTCTCCAACTCAATCTATATAACTTCATTATTTTTGAACAAATCAATCATATTATTCTAGCATTGAAATCCCTCATGCATTACATTGCATCTTCCAATAATCATCTTGACCCTAAATGCCAATATATCCCCAAGGTTCTTATAAATGAATTCCTTGTGTATGTCTTCATCTCTAATCTCCTCAATCTACTTTTCTTTGATTACAATTGTAGGTACTATGGGTTGGTGAACAACTATAGATCTAGGTGTTGGAGGGGTTTTCATATTTTTTAGCCAACTTGCTAACCTTCTTGTTTTTGTGTGTATTTTATTAAGGATGGTATTCATGTCCATTTCTCTTATCTATAATTCCTCAATTTGATCTTTCATGTGCTTTATTTGTGTCTATTGAACATGTACATCAATTTATTTGTAGAGACTAATGGATTAGTGTTATCAATGGTTTGGACAACTGTCATCCCTTGTGCTCCTCTATATATATAGATTAGCTTGGGTTTATCACCTTTAAAGGTGACCCAAGTAGCCAATGTTTCATTTTTCAGATCAAATCTTGACCCTTCTATCTTCTCCAAAGTTTCAACTTCAGTAGAAAATGTAGTATCATCTTGCTTTCTTACTTGGTCCAATAATAATAATTCCTTAAGTGTAATACCAAGTATAATGAGGATGTCACTCTTGCGTATAATCTCTCTGACTTCTTCTTTAGTGCAATTTATGTCATCAGGATGGAATTCATCTATCATTTGTTGTATCACAATAGAACCTTCCAAGCTCTTCTTCTTCTTCTCATTGAAGTCCTTCATTCAGTATTTGATCCAAAAGTCCTTGAACTCTTGTGTCTTAGTGAAATATCCCTATTCAATGAACTATTGAGAAATTGCCTCCCTCTCATCCTTAGTGTCAATTGGTGTGTCATTCTCCATGGTTAATGCATGATACCCATGTATTTCTTCTTTGAATACTAGGGCAGGCTCTAGTTCTTTAATTGTGATGATTT
Organism: Cupressus sempervirens; assembly: GCA_028749045.1. NCBI lineage: Eukaryota > Viridiplantae > Streptophyta > Pinopsida > Cupressales > Cupressaceae > Cupressus > Cupressus sempervirens. Next base: position 662,777,732 of record CM053790.1, on the reverse strand, counting down.
CTTTCAAACTTTTCAATATGTGGGCAATCTCCTTTGACCCCCTTTGTCATATGAATCCTCATATGTGACTAGTGGGGTGCTACTTTCCTCAAACACATCAACCTTGGATTCTAAAGCTGAACCTCTTGTCAACAATTTCCTCTTCCTCTAAGTAGGTGGGGTATGAGATTGCTCAACTTCTTTTTTGATTTTTCTATTTTACATACTTCTAATGTATTTCATCAAAGTTTTGAATACATTTATCAACTTGAATGGCCTCTATATCAATCTAATCATAGAAATAGGGCAGTCATACACATAGTCTTTGCTTCTCAATATTCAACAAGATACTCTTGTAGATGCTTAAAATCGTCCCTAAAGACTATATTAATTTATTAATATTGCTCATGACATTGTAATTAATTATTAATTAATTAATTATATTGGTCACATTCTTCTACTTATTTAATTTAATTAATTAATCAAATAAGTTCATTCTCCTAAGTATTTAAATTTAATTTAAATACTCCTAGCCCTAATGTGTTAAATTAATTTAATACATGATCCTCCATGTTATCCCTTTTTAAAATAAATTTTATTTATTTAAAATCCCCATATCCCATTAATTCTTCTAAACCTATGATTAAATTAAATCCTATTTAATTTAATCTTAAGCCTAGCCTTAGACCTAGCCTACACCCATCATTTTCATCCTCTTAAGCCTACTTCTTCTCTAATCCCACTTAATCATCCTAATCATCTTCCTAATCCCCTTCATTAGCCTAAGTGTGTGCTCACACATGTGTGAGATGGCATGCCTACACACTCTACTTTGCACTCTTGTCTCCCACTCTTCTTCTCAAGTTTGCTCAGACATGTGTGAGCAAACTTTGAATTTTTGACCACTTGCATGGCTTATGTCACCTTATGTGGCACCTACATGGATTCCACCTCACCAAGCCCTTCCTCAAACCTATAAATAGAGGCCTTGTCTCAAGCATTGGCATCTCTCATTATTTCATTATTATCATGTTGGTTTGAGATTTGAGTTTTCATTATAGTTGAGCTTGCATGCTAGTTTTAGTTTTTATAGTAGCTTTCATGGTAGTTTTCATGGTGATTTCTAGAAGCACACTAATCATTTGGTAGCTGGTTTAGCTTTTGCATTTGCATTGTCCATCTAGTTTACTTGTGCATTCACATTTCCATTGCATTTACATGTTAGTATAGCTTGCATACTTAGTTAGCTTTCTTGGTTGCATTTCATTTTCATCCTTGAATGCCTTCAAGTATGGCTTTCTCCATAGCCATTTCTTGAGATGTTCTTCATCTCATGTAGCCTAGGTTCATATTTCATCATTATTCTCATATTTGCACATCCACTCAAGAGATTCAATACTTTTTTGTGTTTGGGAGAGCACACCAAACATACCCCCCATCTTAACACACCAACAAGGCCTCTCATGGGTGCCCTTGTTGAGCTGTAGAGGTGGCTAGAGGATTTGATTTGTTGGTTGCTTAGAGTTGCAAAACTCAAGCAAGCATTAGTTAGTTAATGTTCTTTCATTTTAATGAGTCTTTGATGCATATTTGAGGTTTTTAACTAATGTTTGTTTGTTGATTTGTGCTCCCAATAGGTCACATTTTCTAGCACACAACTCTAGCTCTTCATTCTCTACATAATCTCAAGAATGTGATCACACTTCCTTATAACATCTTCCTCAAACTTTAATTGATAATATTTTTTTGCAACAAAAAACTTGATATGACCTTCTATATCATATTGCCTTGCCTTTGTACTTTGGAAACCAATATTATTCATAAAATATTTTTGGACCTTGTTAATTTTTTAGTAGCCTATGATGAAACCATTAAATTTCATAAAGTGGGGCATGTGATTCCCCTTCTTCCTAGTCAGTGCAATGTCCCTTTCAATCTGAATCAACTACCAGATAAACTCAAGGAAATCTACTCTTTTACACACAAATTGAGGTTAGTATGTGAGGTTTCTTCCAACATCTAACAACCTAATCAATGTGGAATTAGGATTGCATATCTAGTCCCAAAAAAATGAACTCATATTTTCCATCAGGTAAGTATTCCTTTGGTCTCATCATTACCTAGATTTGTTTACGGATTCTAGTAATAGAACCCCCAAGAAATCTAGTAATCCATACCAAAAATATATCTCTAAATGTCTTGAAATTCACATAATTATCATGTTTATCCTAGGCCTTGCACCATATTTAAATAGGTAAAGGATTCCCTTGTTCATTTTTGGTAGTGAGCTTCAGATAGCTACTAACTAGTCAACATTTGGAATAACAAAAGATGACACAACAAAGAGTAATTTTTGAATGTCTTAACAATTTTCCACCCAGTCAATTGTGTGTGAAGGGTTCTCTTAATCTCACTTGCAAAATTGAACTCCAAGTAGGAATGAGGGTTTTGAATTCTCATAGGCATGTACATATAATCAAAATGAATTTTCTCTTTAGGGTTATCTCCAAAGAGTTGAGCCCACCCATAATGTGTGTCCTTGAAAAAGTTCATCAATTTGTCAATAGGGTGTAGACCTATGTTTTCAACTAGCATTGATATGTTTTGCCCTTATTCATGAAGTGTGTGTTAGAAATGCTTTGGAATAACTGAGAGTGGGGGTGAATCAGTTATTCAAGGTCCAAATGTCCAATTAAAACTTTTTCATCAAGTAAAGTGAGCCTTTGAAACTATTCATTCGTCCAAGCTTAAACTTTCCTACTTAGCAAGTTACTGATAATCAACATGCAAACATAACACGTGAAAAATCAACACATAACACAATGATTTACATGGAAACACTATTTGGGAAAAACCACTAGTAACATGCTACTCAATTCTCACTCTTCTGAAGTGATGCCTTGTGAAAGGCTTGCCCTATTAAAGGCTACAACACATTGTTAAATGTGACCTGGTTAAAGGATTTAACCACCCTATTAGAAGTGGGTCCGATTAGAGGAATTTAAAACATTCACTTGGAATGCCACCCTATTAAAGGATTTACAAATGGTTGTTAAACCAACCTAAGTCCATAGGATTTTACCCTAACTGATACAATTGCTAGAGAGTAACAATAAGGGGTTTTGACCCTATTACAGTTCACAATTTATCTTGTATATTTTAGATCTTTGTTCAGCTCTTCACATTGCTTGGTTTTTAGTTTTTGCAACTCTTGACAGCTTTCCCTCCCTTCAAGCTTTATCTCCTTGAGTCTTCATACTTAGTGTACCAATGCAATCTTCTTTCTAACCACTTATTGAAGCAGAGTCTCTATGCTCTGTTCTTTCTTCTCCTCTTGATGTCTTCTCCTTGACACCCTTCAACCACTTCACAATTTTGTTACTCTAGCAACTCTTGCTTCTTGGTCTATGAATCCTTAAATAGAAGTCTAGAATTGCTTTTCCCTCTTGATTCTCCCCTCCTTTAATTTCATTTCAAATAAGTTAGGTAGGATTCATTGAATCTAACCCATATCTTGTTTCTTCTAGAAACATCATGAAGAATCCTCTTGAATTCGCTCAAAAATGGTTTACATATAATTATGTGCCACCAATTCATCATCCTTATCCTCCAACTAGTTCACAAAATTCAAGGTAACTAACTTGTCAATTCAGATTTGGAAAATCTGACTTTTTCAATAATGCAGCAGCTTGGCACTATTGAAATTCTGGTGCTTAGCACATACTATGTTACTCGACATCAACTAAATTTTACTGATGCTTGGCACCTACTATGGATTTACTTAGCATCCACTAAGTTTTTTCTAATGCTCAACACCTATTACTTTTCTTGGCACCTAAACATGCTTGGATCCTTCTGTATTACTCGACACACACTAGATTTTTTTCATTTGCTCAGCACTAACTAAAAATTTGCTTGGCTTGAACTAGCTTGCTCACCACTCACTAATGAACTTAGTTAAGCTTTGTATTCAACCTTGTTGCAACTTATTCCTCCAATGTTTCTAAGTGTGACCAACCTCTGTATCTTCAAGTATGTTATCAATACATCATTTAACCATTGTCTTAACTAATCCTTGCACTTCATTACAAAATCATAACTCAACCTTTCCCTTAGGTGCTCTTTTTATATCTTGTTGATTAAATCATCTTCATCAATTAACTAAGTGATACTACTTGGATCTTATAAGCAATTTTCATTCTAGCAAATAGTAGGTTTGACATCAATGACAAAACAATGATTGAAAATATTCTTAACAACAATATTCCTTCTTTGCAACAATCTCTCTCTTTGATAGTATTCTTTTCAATCTGATTTCCAACAATCTCCCTCTTTGGCATTGATGGCAAACCAAACTGATCAACCAAGTTAAAAAAATGCTAACTAGGTTAGAATAGTAAATCAAATGTCAAAAAGAAAACTATATTCAAAACTATTCATTCTATCTGCAACATAAGTTAACTTATGACTCCCTCTAAATTCTTTTGCTGATAAATTGTCTTCTCCTTCTAATTGATTCTTGTTTGCACTATTTTCTCTCTTTGAGCTATTATTTCCTTTTTCATATCTATACATTCTTCTTCTTTCTGCTACACTTGACTCCTTCTTACATTATTTCTTCCTCAGTATGCATTGATCATGTTCTAGTATCAGTTACTTTAGCTACTTCTCCCTCTATCCAATTGAATGTTGTTGACCAGTTTCTTCATTCTTCTTCCTCAACTGTTGATCAGTTTCTTCATGCTTCTCCCTCTTTGACAACAATGCCAAAGACATGCTATTTCAACATCTTAACATGCAAGTGCAACATTTGCAGGTACTCCAATTTCTCCCTATGTCACCTTGCTTGTGACTGATTTGGAACTTTAGCACTTTGATTACTTCAAGCATGATCCTAAGGTAAACATCCTTTGCATAAATGTATAATATTTCAACAATCAACTCACTTGATGCAAGGGAGTCTTGCTTTATCTCAAGTAGCCTTGGCTAGGGATATCACCCCTAACTTACCTCTAAGATACTCAAAAGCACCTTTAGGTAATGCTTTTGTAAAGATGTCAGCAATCTGCTCCTTTGAACTGACATATTCTATCCTTACTTGTTTGTCTTCCACCAATTCTCTTACATAGTGATACTTGATTGCAATATGCTTTGTTTTGGCATGCATCACAGGATTCTTTGATATGTTGATGGCACTTGTATTATCACAATAAAGTATCATAGGTTCATCTATCTCTTCCTTCATACTTTGCAACAGGTGTTTGATCCATACAATAGTGGTGCAGTTGATAGCAGCTGCAACATATTCAACTTTTGTTGTGGACTATGAGGTCCAACTTTGTTTTTTTTTTTTGTCCAAGTAATTAATATTTATCCTAATAAAAATGCTCCTCCACTGGTGCTTTTTCTATCATCAATATTACCTCCCTAATCTGCATCAATGTAGGCTTTCAACTCAAACTTTTCACTCTTTTTGTAGTATAAACCAAAGTCATCAGTTCCTTTCAATTACCTCAGTATTCTCTTTACTACCATTAGATGATTTTCTCTTGGATTAGCAAAAAATCTTGCCACTATTCCAACTGCTAATGCAATGTCTGGTCTACTATGTACAACATACTACAATTTTCCAATCATTGATTTATACATTGTCTGATTCACTTTAGTTGACTCATCATTTTTGGATAACTTATATCCTGTTACCATTGGTGTAATGACTGTTTTCGAGTCTTCCAATCTAAATGTCTTGAGTATATCCTTGATGTATTTTGATTGGGTCACAAATATGCCATGCTTTAGTTGATGTACATGCAATCCAATAAAGAATTTGATTTCTCCAAACATTGACATCTCAAACTCATGTTTTATTTGATCAAAAAAATCTTTGCATAGAACATCTTTTCCTCCAGATATTATATCATCAACAAATATTTCAAATATGATAATATCTCTACCTTTTTCTACCTTGATATACAAGTTTTTGTTGTCATTTGTTCTCTCAAATCTTATCTTCACAAGGTATTTATGCAGTTTCTCATACCATGCTCTAGGTGCTTGTTTCAAACCATAGAGTGCTTTTGCAAACCATATCCTTGTTACTATCATCAATAAATCCCTTTGGTTGCTCTATTTAAACTTCCTCTTCCAGTATTCCATTTAGAAAATTAGACTTTACATCCATTTAGTAGACTTTGAAACCTTTGTAAGTAGCATATGCAAGCAGTGTTCTCACTCCTTCTATTCTTGCAACAAGGGAAAATGTTTCCCCATAGTCCAGTCCTTCTTCTTGTGCATAACCTTTGCAAACTAGTTTGGCCTTATTTCTTGTTATCTCACCATTCTCATCAAGTTTTTTCTTGAAGACCCATTTGGTACCAATTACATTTTTATTAGCTGGTTTGGGAACTAGGGTCCAAGTTTTGTTCTTCTCAATCTAATCTATCTCCTCTTCCATATCTTTATACCAATTATCATCTTGTAGTGCCTCTTTCACTATTTTGGGCTCAACCTTGCTCAATAGACATGATTCATTTCTTAGTATGTTCCTTGTCATTGGTCTTACATCCTTGTCACCAATGATTTTTTCTATAGGGTGATGTCTCTTCACATACTTGCTAGTCTTGGTTTTTTCATTCTTTCCATATTTGATCCTTTAGCTTCAGAGTCATTTTTCTCTTCTCCTTCTAGTATTTCATCATCTCTTCCATGTGTACTAATTTTAGAATTAGAATGTGCATTTTCTTCATTCTACAACTCGACTTATGAATGCAACTCGGCATTCACTGGTTGTGACTCGGTTGATACTAAATTTTTTTGCTAATTCTCAACTTGATTGGAAAATTCATCTTCAATTGGTATTCCTTCATAAAAGTATAAAAAAATCTATAATCTTTGATTTCTTGGATTCATCAACTTGGACTACTATGTGCTCATCAAAATTTGCATTTGTACTCTCCACAATATTTTTAGTGTTAGTATTCAAACACTTATATGCCTTACTTCTAGTGGAGTATCTAAGGAATATCCCTTCATCACTCTTTGCATCAAACTTTCTATTTTTGTATCCTTAAGAACATATCACTCGAAACCAAATACTTTGAAATGTTTTACATTAGGTGAATGACCATACCAAAGTTCAAAAGGTGTTGCATTTGTTCCTTTCTTGACTTGAACTCTATTCAGGGTGTAAACAGTAGTACTTACAACTTCTCTTCAATATGTTAGAGCAACATTTTTCTCTATCATCAAGGTTCTAGCATAGTCTATTACTGATCTATTCCTTCTTTCTATAATCTCATTCTGTGGGGGAGTTCTTGGTGCTGATGTTTGCCATTTGATACCTTTATCATTGCAAAATATCTCAAATTCTTTTGAAGTAAACTCTCCTCCTCTATTTGACCTTAGGCACTTCAGACTCTTACTTGTTTCCTTCTTAGCTCTAGTCAAATACCACTCAAACATTTGAAATCTATCAGATTTTTGTTTTAAGAACATGACAGTCATCATCCTAGAATAGTCATCTACAAATAGCATTATGTCTTTGTCTCCTTGGTAGCCTTGTACTTCTATTGGGCCATATAAATCTATATGGACTAATTCTAGTACTTCTTTGGAAGTGTAGATTTTTCTTTTGAAGCTTGACTTGGTCATCTTTCCTAGTTGACATTGTTTGCACATTGTATTTTCAGGTTTCTTCAGCTTAGACAAGCCTCTGACTTTCTTCTTTTTGCTGATGCTAATCAGATTATCAAAGTTAACATGACACAACCTCTTATGCCATAACCGCACATCATCAAGTCTAACAACAAGACATGTTGCATCTTCCATATCTAGGTAAAACAAGTTACTTCTAGTTTGTTCACCTTTTCCTATTAGATTTCCATCAGTATCATAGATTTTGGCAGTTTTGTTTCCAAATTCTACTCTACAACCTACATTTCCTAACTGTGACACACTCAATAAATTGTAATTCAGTCCTTCTACATAGTATGCATTATCACATGAAATTTTCTTTTTAAGTTTAATAGAACCTTTTCCTTTGATTTGACATGGAGCATCATTTCCAAATCTAACATTATTTTATCATATTGGGTAAAGGTAATAAACTTACTTTTTTCTCTTGTCATGTGATGTGAGCATCCATTGTCTATGATTCATTTGTCATTTTTGTTCACACAAGTCACCAATGTTGTTGCTTCATCTTCATTTGATTCATCCTTCATGGCTACATAAACTACCTCATCATCATTCTCATCAGAATCTTCTTCAACAATGTAGCATCTTTTGCCTTTGTCCTTGTAATCTCTACTATCATCTTCTCTTTTGTTCTTGTACTTATTTCCTTCTTTGTAGTTCTTTTGTGTACACCTTGCAGCAATATATCCTACTACATTTCAATTGAAACAAATGATGAGGAGCTTGCATTTGAATTTACCTTTGCCTCTGTGGAATCTTCTAGCCAATAGTGCTTCCAACTATTCCACATCTTCCTCATCTATGTTGATGTCACTAGATGTATGTTTTCCTTTTCTACTCTTCTTCTTTGATTTCACCTTCTTAATATCTTTCAATGATAGCTTAGCCTTGAAAGTAGATTCAAGATTCTCAGGCCTGTAGTTATCATAATTGGACAATTCAAAAGTAGTGAGTCTTCCCACTATACCTTCAAAGGTTAGTGTGTTTCCTCATACACACCTTAGTTCTTGGATGGCTAAAACTCTAATAGCATAGATGGGGAGCAAAGCTCTTAAGTATTTGCTATTGATAGTATCATATTCCAAATGACCACCTAGACTCCTTATTGCACTTACCACTTCTTTCATTCTGGAGGCATATTGAGCAGCATTCTCACTTTCCTCCATTTTCATGTCATCAAACTTTCCTCTGAGGCTTTCTCTCTTTTCCCTTTGAACATTCCGACCTCCTCCATAGATATCTGACAAGGCTTTCCACATCTTGAATGTAGTATCACATCCTTTAATGTCATCAAATTTAGCATAACTGAGTGTAGAAGCCATCTCCAACATAGTCTGATTATGCTCCTTCCTTTTGTTGAAATCATCTATAGAAAGGGGTCCAGCTAGATCTACATGTTCTACTCTAATTGAGTTTTTTGCATTATCACCTATTGATCCAAGGTGTAGTTTCATCAGTCTTTTTTAGGCAAAAAAGTTATCTTTGTTGAGCTTGGGAACTTCTCTCTTGGACATCTTGATCTTCTTGCTTCTAGTACCTTGAAACTAAATCAATAGATGGCTCTAATACCAATTGTTAGAAATGCTTTAGAATAACTGAGAGGGACAGTGAATCAGTTATTCAAGGTCCAAATGTCCAATTAAAACTTCTTCATCAAGTAAAGTGAGCCTTTGAAACTATTCATTCATCTAAGCTTAAACTTTCCTACTTAACAAATTACTATAAATCAACATGCAAACATAACACATGTAAAATCAACACATAACATAGTGATTTGCGTGAAAACCCAATTTGGGAAAAACCACTAGTAACATGCTACTCAATTCTCACTCTTCTGAAGTGATGCCCTATGAAAGGCATGCCCTGTTAAAGGCTACAACACACTGTTAAATGTGACCTAGTTAAAGGATTTAACCACCCTATTAGAAGTGGGCATAGTTAGAGGACTTTAGAACATTCACTTGGAATGTCACCCTGTTAAAGGATTTACAAATGGTTGTTAAACCAAACTAATTCCATAGGATTTTACTCTAATTGATACAATTGCTAGAGAGTAACAATAAGGGGTTTTGACCTAATTACAGTTCACAACTTATCTTGCAGATTTTAGATCTCTGTTCAGCTCTTCACATTGCCTAGTTTTTAGTTTCTATAGCTCTTAACAACTTGCCCTCCTTTCAAGCTTTTTCTCCTTGAGTCTGCATGCTTAGTGTACTAGTGCAATCTTCTTTTTGACCACTTATCAAAGTAGAGTCTCTATGCTCTGTTCTTCATTCTCCTCTTGATGTCTTCTCCTTGACACCCTTCAACCACTTTGTAATTTTGGCACTCCAAAAACTCTTACTTCTTGGTCTGTGACTCCTTAAATAGAATTCTAAAAAAAAATTTCCCACTTGATTCTTCCCTCCTTTAATTTTAGTTTGAATGGGTTAGGTAAGATTCATTGAATCTAACCCATATCATGTTTCTTCTAGTAACGTCATTGAGAATCCTCTTGAATTCGCTCAAAAAAGGTTTACATAGAATTTTGTGCCACAAGCTCATCATCCTTATCCTCCAAGTGGTTCACAAAATTCAAGGTAACAAACTTGTTGGCTCAGATTTGGCGAATCTTTGACTTTTCCAATAATGTAGGAGCTCAACACTATTAAAATTCTGGTGCTTGGCACATACTATGTTACTCGGCATCAACTATGGATTTACTCAGCATCCACTAAGTTTTTTCTAATGCTTGGCACCTATTACTTTGCTCAGCACTTGAACATGCTCATCTCCTTTTGTGTTACTCAGCACACACTAGATTTTTTCATTTGCTCAACACTAATTGAAAATTTGCTCAGCTTGAACTAGCTTGCTCAGCACTCACTAATGAACTTAAGCTTTGTAATCAACCTTGTCACAAATTATTCCTCTAATGTTTCTAAGTGTGACCAACCTTTGTATCTTCAAGTATGTTATCAATGCATCATTTAACCATTGTCTTAACTAATCCTTGCACTTCATTAAAAAACCATAACTCAATATTTCCCTTCGGTGCTCTTGTTACATCTTGTTGATTAAATCCTCTTCATCAATCATCTAAGTGATAGTACTTGGATCTTATAAGCAATTGTCATTCCAGAAAATAGTAAGTTTGACATCAATGACAAAACAATGATTGAAAACATTCTTAACAACAATCTTCCTTCTTTGCAACAATCTCCCTCTTTGATAGTATTATTTTCAATCAAATTTCCAACAGTGTGTGTGATCTCTATTAACCCGAATCTAATTGTCTTTTCATATTCAACCTTAAATTGAGCCCTATTTAATTCGAAACATTCCTCAATGCAAGACCTATTTATAACTACTAGGGGCATGTAATGCGCCATTCAGGAACCCAAGAGAGATTAACCTACTATGTTATAATGTTTTAGAGAACGATTTTTTCTTAAAAGTTTATAAAACATCGAATAACAATGTGGAAGAAATATACACATATAAATCAAGTACATATAATCAATTACAAATACACTTTCAATTTCTTCAAGGGTTCCTTCAAATTGAGTCACATTTATGAAGGTTTGTTAACTAGTTTTAATATTAAGTACAATGTCCATAGCCATGATGAAAAAATAAACATAATCTCACAAGAAAATATAGAAGTAAAACTGATATGATGAAGTCTTTATGGAGAATGGTGGAGTACTAGAGGATAGGAACTCGGAGAGGGTTTACAGTGAACAACAGGAATTCTGAGAGGTTTGGAAGGTTTGGAAATGGATGTGAACCATTTAGGAGACATGAGGGAAGATTTTATTGTGGGAATAGGAATGGGAGATGGCAAAATAGGAATAGAAACTTCAAGGAAATCTTTCAATGGAAAAAAGTGGGACAGAACAATGGGGACAAATGATTAAATGGAAGAGCAAGGCAGAATGAAAGTGGTTGGAGAACACACTTGGTGCAAAGATTTACATCAATGAATCTAGGAGAGAAAGTAGTTTTTTAAAATATAGAAAAATAGTTGAGAAAACCACAAGTAGTTGAAATCTAGGAGAAGCAAATGGTTGAGGATTAGTAGTGGACTCGATGCATGATGGAGAAAGTGGTGCTAGATAGTAGTTTGATAAAGGTGAGAAGTGACTATTTGGAGAGAAATGCTTTATTTCTAAAGTGGGAAGGGCCAAAGTTTGTAATAGAGAAGGTCAAAAAGTGGTGTGATGAGAAATGGGGTAAGTGAATGATTTTAAAACTCTTGAAAATGGTTTATGTATGGTGACAGTAGATATAGCATAAGATAGGGATAGGATCTTGAATAGTGGCCCTTATTTTATTGATAGATATGGGTTTTATTTAAAGGAATGGACCATAAATTTTGATCCAAAAAAGAAGGTAATAAAGGAACTCCCTATATGGACAAGGTTTAGAAATTTGTCTCAAGAATATTGGCAGGAGTAGTATTACAAAGTGATTGGAAACAAGCTAGGAACCTTTATAAACATAGTAGAAATGGTGGGCAAAGAAACTCTACAAATGTTCCCAAGAACGTGTATAATGTGGAATGATAGTCATCCAATCCTGAAAATGATTGAGATCTTTATTGAGGGGGATGTGTGGAGATAGTCGGTGTCTCTAAAGGAAGGGTTAAAGGTTTGTGAGTTTTGTCTGTGTGAGGAACATGACTCTGAACAGTGCAAACAAGAAGGATGTAATAAGGAAAAAGAAGAGGAAAGGATACTTCAAAGGGTGATAGAGATAGCTAGGATTATAGTAATTGAGAAAGATGAGAGTGAAAACCAGTGGAAAAGAGATAATGCAAAAGTAGATAATGTAATGATGTTGAAAACTAGAGCAAACAATTGTCAGGAAAGAGTATCGGGGGAAGTGAGTTTATGGAAGTGGGTCAAGCATTAGTCAAAAACATACAACAACATGAACAAAAAGGAGATGTAGACATGCAAAGGGAGAAAGGGATGGAGACTGATGAAACATGGAAGGATTTGAGGATAAGGGAAGATGGGGAGGAAAGGTTGGCAGACAGAACTAAAGAAGAAACTAAAAAAGGGTTAGCAAGGAAGTAGAGGGAATGCAAAAACCTCAAGAGGAAGAATACCAGTTAGAATTAGTGTTAGAAAGACCAGAAGAATCACATAAGGAATGGGAGGAGAATGAAGGGTATATGACTAGGCAAGATGGAGATATGGAGGGGGGACTGAAGAAGGTTTTAAGGATATTGAAATCTCTCCAATCATAAACCTAAAAGGAAGATTAGGGGAATCAAGCTTGGATAAGAGTCTAAATGGGGAGGAAGTAGATAGAGATGTAGAAGAGGATGAAGATTTTTTGGGATGGAGGATAATATGATCCTTAGAGAAAATAGAACCATTGAGAAATGTAAAAGAAAAAAACCTAAAGTAATTATTGGTGAGAGGGAAAAAAGGGGTAGAAGAACAATCAATGCATTGATTCAAATAGTAGGAAGTGCCAGAGGTCAATGTAAACTGAAAATAGGAAGGGGAAAGAACCCTTCCTAGAAAGGATGAAGATCCTCTCATGGAATTTTAGGGGCTATAATGCCCCTCACAAAATGCGCTTGATCAAGAGAGGCCTAGATCAAGCAAAACTAGATATAGTGTTCATGCAAGAAACTAAGATAAAGTTGGATGATGTGGAGGGAATGAAAAGAAAGTTGTTTAGATGGGAAAGTGAATGGGTAGCTATTGAGGGAGCTTTGGGGGGTTTATGTGTCATTTGGAACAAGGAGACAATACAGGGAATTATAATGTAGTCAGAAAGGAATTGGCAATGGTTGAACATCTCCTCAAAAAAATTAGGTTATGAATTTAACATCCTTAATGTATATGGCCCGATTCAAAGAAACGAGAAAAAAGAACTTTGAAAACACTTACAGAAATGTAGCAAATCTTACAAGATGAAATCACCATAGTAGGGGGGGGATTTCAATGTTATCTTATACCCAAAAGAAAAAAAAGGAGGTAAGGGTTATGGGTCAACTACACAGGAGGACTTCTCAACTTTTGTTATGGATAATGGACTTATCAGTATTCCCTTTAAACAGGGGAATTTTACATGGAACAACAAGAGGCAAGGGTTTGTAAATATTGTTGAAAAATTGGATAGGTTCCTTTTAGGTGGGGATTGGACCAAATTTGATAGGTCTGTGGAAGCTGAGATTTTTATATTCATGGATCTGACCAATTCTAATCTAAGATTACAGGAGGAACTCACCTCTAATCAATGCCCTTTCAAATTTGAAGCTATGTGGTTAAGGGCAAATGGTTTCAAGGAGATCATAGAAAATTGGTGGAGGGAAGCTCCAAAGAGGGATGGAAACATGGCCTTTAAAATATTTAAGAAGCTTCGGTATATAAAAGGAAAACTAAGGGTGTGGAATAACGAATCTTTCCAAAACATTTTTAAAAGAAAAGAAGACTTGGAAGAAGAATTTAAAATCTTGAATGAAAAAAAAATTTAGGAAGGGATGAATGAGGATGATTTTAAAAATGAAAAGAGGCTAAAAAAAGAGTATGATGAGACCCCATTAAGAGAAGAAGTGTTTTGGAGATAGATTTCAAGGGAAACTTGGTTGAAAGAAGGGGATAAGAGCACAAAGTTTTTCCAAAATTTAGTTAAAATAAGAAGAGACCACAATAAAATATCCTCAATTAAGAATGGAGAAGGTGAGGTGGTATGTGACCCAATCATGATAAAGAAAGTTGCAGTAGATTTTTTCAAAGATAGAGGTAGAACTAAGGATGTGGGGGAGGATTTAAATGAGGAGGTTCTAGAATGCATTTAGAAATGCATTAAAAATGAGTAAAATGCAAGGTTAAATGTTGTAGTCTCTAAAGAGGAAGTGAAAAAAGTGTTATGGGGCCTGGGAAAAGACAAGATTCTAGGGCCTAAAGGATTCACAAGAAGTTTCTTTAGACTCATTTGGGAATGTATAGAAGAAGAAATTTGGGAGATGGTGGAGGAATCAAGAAGAGGAGGGTTTGTCCTAAAAGATTTAAATAACACTTTTATAGCCATTGTTCCAAAAAAGAAGGAATGTAACTCCTTTGAGGATTTTAGACCAATCTCTTTATGTAATATTGTGTATAGAATCATATCAAAGGTAGTTGCTAATAGGCTAAAAGAGGTACTAAATGATGTAATTTCAGAGGGAAAAAGTGGATTTGCTCCAAGAAGATCAATTTTTGAAGGGGTGATTATAGCTCATGAAATGATCCACTCGGTCAGAACAAACAAACTTAGAAAAATGATGGTTAAGCTAGATATTAAAAGAGCTTATGATAAGGTAAATAGAGTCTTTTTGTTCAAAGTTTTGAAAATAATTGTTTTAAAGAGGAATGGATTAGATGGGTAAAGGGTTGTTTAACCTCAGTAAGGTTCTTAGTGCTGGTTAATGGCAATCCCTAGGGTTTTCTTGAGTTAAAAAAAGGATTAGAAAAGGTGATCCTTTGTATCCTTTCCTATTTATAATTTTGGCTAAAGTATTAGGGAGGCCAATCAAAGTAAGAAGGGTTAAAGGCCTATGGAAAGGGGTTAAGGTGGGAAGGGGAGTGGACCCAATCTTACATTTGCAATTTGTGGATGACACATTTCTTACGTGTGAAGCTTCAAAGCAAGAAGCTAGAATAATGAAGAAAACTTTGGAAATTTATGGGAAAGTTTCAAGAAAAATTATAAATTGGGCAAAGTCTGAAATTTTCTTTTTTAACATCCCTCTTTATAGAAGAAGAGCTATTGGAAGAATTCTGAATATAAGGCAGGGAGTTCTTCCAAGTAAATATTTGGGAATCCCTAAATTCCAAGGACATAATATAAGTGAAGTGTGGAAGGTATTAGCTTAGAAATTTTTGAGGAAGATGGAAGGTTGGAGAGGTAAATGGTTAAGTTCAGCAGGTAGGATTTTGATGTTAAAATTTGTGATTTTAGCAGTCTCAATTTTTTCAATGATGTGTTTAAAAATCCCAAAAAAAGGTGATTAATTTAGTGGAAAGGTAGAAGAGGAAATTATTTTGGAGTGGGGTAGGAGATGAAAAAAAGTAGCCTTCACTTAAATGGGGAAAATTATGTAGGCCTAAGAAGTTTGGAGGGGCAGGTATAAGAGATTGGAACACAATGAATATAGCTTTAGGGGATAAGTTGGTGTGGCAGTTGGAAAATGATGTAGAGCAATTGTGGATAAGGATTTTGAAAGCTAAATATTTGGATTCTAATGAGAATATAAGGATTTTAACTATTCAAAATCTTATTAGAGGTTCTGCAATATGGAACTTTATTCTATCATGTAGACATGTCATTACTGACCATATCTCTTGGGTCATAGGTAATGGCAACAGGGAAAAGTTTTGGGACAATTCTTGGAATGGAAACAAATCTTTAGATGAGGAATCAGGAGATAGAGATTTGAAATAGATTTTATGTGATATGTGGGGTAGGAATGTTAGAAACTATATGGTAGAGAGTGAAGGGGTTTTTGGGAAAATTTGGAAGTGGAAAGATTGGAGAGTGGAGGGCCTATCAGAAGGATAGCAATGATTCCTAAGGGAGATCTTTAATAGAAGAAAGGTTTGCATAATAAATAAGGAAGATAACATCAACTAGTGTGCATCAGCCTCAAGTAAATATCTAGTTAAGCTTGGATATGAAATATTAGACTCTAGGGTGGATGAATGTTTTGAAGTAGGGGACTTATGTTGGAGCAAAGAAATTCTCCCATAGGCTAGAACATTTGCATGGGTAGAAATTCAAGGAAAATTCTTAATAGGGGAGAGAAGATGAAGATATGGGTTTTAGGGCCCTACAAAATGTGTTATGTGTGGAAATGAAGAGGAGAGTGCTGACCATTTATTGTTAAATTGTGACATGGTAGTGAAGTGTTGGAGTTGCATTCAAGGAAAATTGGGTTGGGCTAGACCATGGAGCCCCTCTCTTAAGGATTTTTTCATTTAATGGCCAAGGGGAGGAAGAAGACTATTTGGAATGCATTTGGATAGTAAGCCCCTCAATTGTGATATGGGAGGTTTGGAAGGAAAGAAATAGGAGGATATTTCAGGATAGATCAGAGACAATTGATCAACTCCTAAAATGAATAGATCATTCAATTGAAGAAGTGGTGAATGTAGCAGTCTTTAGGAAAAATTTATCAAATTGTGTGTTCATGAAATATGATGGGGCATTTTAGAAAAGGTGGCCAGAAATTAAAATTGGAAAGGCAGGAGCTGCAGGAAAAGCAAATTCTAAAACCAAGAAAAGGGAGGATGCGAAGTGGGAAGCTCCTAAAAAATGCTAGTTAAAAGTAAATTTTGATGGAGCTTCTAAAGGGAACTTGGGGAATTGAGGTGTAGGATGCATTTTTAAGGACAATTTAGGGGAGATAGTGGCTTATAGAGCATTAAGGTTGAAGGATGTGACAAATAATAAAGTTGTGTTCCCATTAGCATTGTTAGCTTTAAAATGTATAAAAAGATGTGGGGGGAAAAAAATATTTTAGAAGGGGATTTGATGGTGGTAGTGCAAGTGGTGAGTGACAATTAAATCCATGCTTGGCACCTAGGATATTTGTTAAATTCTATTATGGAAGAGTTAAATGGGTTTCAGGAATTTAAAATATGTAATGTTTTTAGAGAAGCAAACAGAGATGTCGATGCTCTTTCAAAATGGGCAGTAGGATTAGTAGAGGATGGGATGTCAGCCTTTGAATATTGTAGCTGTTGGGAAGTATTGGATGAAGAGAAATTTAGCATTGACTAAGTGGTGACCTGTTTAAAACTAGTCGAATACTTTTGAAAAAGGAAGGAATGATGACTGATGTCATAAAGGACTATCAGAAAATAGAGGAAGAGATTTGGAAAATCGGCAATAATGGCTTTCATCATGAAAAAATGTGGTAAAGGGCTCACTTTTTGTGTGTGGATGAGTGATGGGACATTTTCTTAAGTGGACAGGTAGCCAAAAATCAATAAATAGTAATGGGAGGAAATTAATTTTAACCATCTGAATAGTAACCTAAAAAAAGTGATAGTGACATATTTGAAAAGTAGATGGAGGTGACCTTTATCTTTAGAACTAATCAACAATATAAGGATCTCTTTGGACCGATGTAGGAAAAAAGGCTAAAAATGTTGCTCAAATGCCCAATGCCAGGATTGGTGGAAACCATTAAGGAGATAGTTGGAGAGATGTTTCAAAATTCCACACATCATTGGAAGATTAATGTGGACATTGTAGCAATCATAATGGCATGGGGGATGGAAATTGCAAGCTCAGTGGATGAGGTGGAGTGGGTAATGAAAAACTTGTTCCCGACTGATTTAATTGTGGGAATGGAATCCCTTTTAGAATAAGCATGGTCAAGGAAAGGCTTTGACTATAGTGAGTGTTACAAAAACTATGAAGAAGGAATTAGAAGAGGTAGAGTAGGAATTCTGTAGTAGCCAATAGGAGTGGATAAGGAATTTTACAAAAAAAAAAAAAAATTTGGCATGGAAAAAATTGGTGGTAGAAATAGAAAGCTTTCTAGAGAAGAGTGGGAAGAAGGTTAGAGGATTTTTCATAACTCACCCAAGGAAGAGGAGAAGTGCCAGTGAAATAAGGACAAGGAGGATGGACAGGGTGAAATTCTCAGTGTAGGTGGAAGAGTAATGAAGAAGGAGAAGAAAATTGGCATTTTTGTTTCAAATTTTTTGTGTGTGAATGTCGATGGGTGTAGTTAAAAGTGACAAAGGAAGGGATTTTTGGAGGATAGCAAGGGAAACAAGCAGTGAAACAGATCATTTCAAAAATAACAAAGACAATTTTTGAGGGCAAGTTTTGGATGATCGGGGAGATTAGAGCAAAGGAATGTGTTCATGAAAATGGTCAAGATGAGGCAAGGGCCAAGCAATGACATGGAAATTTGAAAACCAAAAAAGTATAGACGAACAGGTGGTGAATACTTTGTTCTTTTTTATGTTTACGGTGATAGCTAACTATTATTAGCCAAGATGTATTTAGGATGGTTTTATCATGGTAGGGGGTCTAGGGGAAAGATGGAAGTTTACATGTATAAATTAGATGGTTTCTAGAAAAGAAACGTGTATGTGAAAAGGAAGGCTATATTTTGAAGCCCATATGTAAATCTATAAAAATGATATTTTAATAATATATAAAAAAACTTATTATCGAACAAAAAAAAATTGATACGATGAAGTACATCCAATGCACATGTTGTAGGGTATGTAACATTAAATACAAGTATAAAATAATACCATACATCATCTTGCAGGATCTCAAGATACAAAATACATAAATATATAGATACAACATCTGAATAGAAAGTCTCCAAGATAAGAATAGAAATGATAATGATACAACTACATCAACAAACATCCAATATCAGTACAAATATGAGGGGGACCCAAATGGTAAGAAGTCACTGCCTCCCAACTACGTGCTTACCTAGTCAGGTTCCTACTTCAACCATGTAGGGGTGATAATGTATGATCCACATGGATAATCAAACCACTAAATCAAAAATGCAAACCCTAGTCAATAATCCTAAAATCTATCTACAACAAATGATACTACTCATACGAAAAGATAATCTCAGAGGCACCCCAAAGAAAAAAGAATAAATATAAATATAAATAGGAAACCTAAGATGCATATGGGGAAGTATCATCACATGAGTTAACTCTAAGGCCATCCTAGCAATCTCTCTAGACTCTAGCCCCCTTGTGACTCTATGCGGAATCACTAATCCTTTCGTACAAACAAGGAAACTAATTACGCAAGATTGCAATCAAGCATCTTCTTCCACTCCCATCCTAGCCTATACTAGCACTCAAGGTATGGGTGAGGAACACTTTATAATTCATTTTGAAACCCCTATTTAATGTGTAGTGTTATCATTTAATTTACTTACAATGAGTTACCCTAACAACCACTTAGGGCCCTAACCCCCATTGCAAGGAACTTCTCCCCTCTACACCTTGATAACCTACCCTAATGCTCCATTCAAAATAATCTAAATAAAACCAAAACATTCTCATGAACCATAATCATGAAATTCATCAAAATAAAAATAATGGATCATAGGAAAGAACATCTCATCTACAAAAGGATTCATTATCCATCTTAATATAACATCTCAAAGAATCATTCATCCCATAATGGATATCCCATAATCATACTAACAATCCATAAAGTCTTGTGATCTTGAGAACAATAAACCAATATGAATAACATCCATATCCATCATATAGTACATCAACATAAAGGTAATCATTCAAATTATAGAATAAATCATAGATAACATACACTACTACTTTTGACCCCATTTTTAGACCAATTTTTTTTGACCATCTATTAAAATGGGGTCAAATTGGTTAGAATAGGCAAGGAAAAATGTCTTTTTTTTTAAATCCATGCTCGTGTTGGTCAAAAATTTTGACCAACATGGGCATAACATGTTAAAATAAAAAAGGTTTATTGTTATGAGTGCGTGTGGGAGCTACACAGGCATTTCATTTGGAGTGCAGGAGCTACACAGGGAAAGAAGAGAGGAGCGAGTCAAAGAATATTTTAGAGCATTTGGAGATGTTGTGGAAGTAGTGATTATGAAGGAAAAAATAATAGGGCAAGCTCAGGGTTTTGGCTTTGTGATTTTTGCAGATCCATCTGTTGCAGACAAGGTTGTATTGGAAAAACACTTGATCGATGGCTGAATGGTAAGATCATAGTACTTAGAGACCTTGAGGATTTGGCTTCATCACTTATGACTCAGAAGATGTTGTGGAGGTTATTGTGCAAAAGCCCTTTCATGAGTTCAATGGAAAGATGGTAGAGGTCAAGCAGTTGATCCCCAAGGAACAATCTATTGGGAATGCTAGGTATACTTCAAGAGGAGGTCAAGGAGAGAATTTTGGATATGGCTTCAATTTGAGTGTGGTAGGACCCTATAGGCCTAGAATGAATACTAAGCATGTTGTTGCTCCAGGAGGTAGAGGTGGGTTCACTTCATATGGACCTACTAGAAGTGGATACAATGCACTTGGGGCTAGCTATGGAAATGGTGTAGGATATGGACCTACAATGAATGGAGGCAGCTATGATAGTTCTTCTTTTCAGACCAACCCAACCTATTCTACCAGCACAGTTGGCACTTATGGAGGAGCTCCCACTAGCTATGGCAATCTAGAAACTGGAGCTTATAACAACAATCCAGCTCTAGTGAGAAATATGTGGGGTAATGGAACTATACCATATGTTGGAGGAAATGGGAGCATAAGTGGTTATGGTGGAGGTGCAACATGGGGCTTAGGTCAAGGTAGTAATAACTAGGAAAATGGAAGTGTTGCTAGGTATGCAAGTGGCTATGGAAGCTCTAAAAATATCTATGGCTCAAGTGTCGATGCTCATCCAGCACAAAATACTGGGTATGGAACTGAAGTAGCAACATATAGCTCAACAATAGGGACCCATGGAGGTACATACACTAATAGTTACAGAAACTCTGTTTATGGAGACTCGGCTTGGAGATCAAAACCATATGATCCTGTCAAAGCACATTTAGTAGGCTATGGGCTAAGCATAGTCAGAGATGGGTTGCATAAATAAACCCTGACAACATACATTTAGGCTATTGAGATAAACCTGTCGATGGATATAGAGGTGAGACAATCAATACAATTTAGAAATATTTTCTATTTTCTTTTGCAATGTTATTTTCAAAGGCAAGTTTATTTTTAGGTCTTTTTCATGGACCAATTAGGATTGGTCTCAGCTTCATGCTTATTCATACTTGTTTTCAAATGTTTTGTTGTTTTCTCAAGGAAAAAATGTTAAAAAATTTGTGAAAATCTATTATATTTTTCATTTTTTAAAATTTTATCAACAATATATTTTGTATAGAGAATAGCCGCATCCCATTTTTATATGGAAAATAGTTGCATCCCATTGTAATATGACATGCCTATACATATACTATATTAATTGCTAATTAGAGTAAGATTACAGTTATGCTTGCAAATTTCATGCTTGCTTGTCTATTTTTGTAGTTGAGAGGACAATATGGTCTCTCTAATCTTTTGAAGCTAAGGCGATCTAGTTGATACTGCAATTATTCAAAGTTTTTCTATAGCTGAGATACACTAAATATATCACTGATGTAATATTTATGGTTTGTGTATTTTAGCACTTTTATATAGTATGATCCAATGCATACACTGACCAAGGAATAGAAATTTTTGTTTGAAATTAATTACAAGTATTTTGGTTTGGATCATGTTTTGGATCTTAGTTCTAGCTGACGTTATAGTTAGATTTAATGATCAGGTTAGGCTTTAGATATTCAATCACATTGTGAGTGACTTGGTTCGTGTCTCAACATGTGACTTGAACTATATATCTGATTCAATTAGGTATACTCTCTAGTTTTGTATGGGTTTCTACAACTTCTGTAATGACAATTGTATTAAATATTGGTCCAAAAAAGCTTCTAGTTGTATCTTTGTAATTCCTCTTTCAATTTTATTTTGAAGTGTCCATGATAGACTCGTGGGAAGAATAGAATCTTATTAAATCTCTTATGCCTGAGATGATCAAGTGATTGATATTGTTTTCAATTATTCTTGTGTCATATTATGTAGAGCAACACGCAGGATGAACATTAATCACAGAGATAATGTTGTAAGGATTATATCCTATTTTAAGGATGTCCACTAAGAATTTGAATGTGATGTTGAATGAAACATAGGAATTGTAGTTTTGAATAAATCAAATTAAAATTTTAATAATGATGTTTTTTAAATTTTAGCTTTCCTTTTAATAGTATATCTACATTTTATGTTGGTACCTTTTTACAATTTTTAGTATGGCACACTAGCGAAATCTATAAAATGCATTATTTGGGTTATTATTTTTCATGGTAAGGAAGTGTTGTTGAGATCATTGTGAAGGGACCAATGGTCACTATCTACAAAGTCTTGGTGAGGTCAATACCAATAGGATGTGCATGCTCAATTCTCCCTTGCTATGCCTTTTGGTTTGGTCAATACTCTATAGTATAAAAGTGAAACTACTTAAGTATGAGCCTTAAGGCTTTTGCAGCTCACCTCTTTTTTTTCACAATCCCCATTGTCTTATTGCTTACTAATTATATATATTTTATCGATAAAAGGCTGAAGTCAAGATCATTATTATTATGTGTTGTGATCAATTCTCATATAAGATGCTCACAATTTACTGTTGTGGTGTAGGCTCTTGCCTTATATATAATGTATTGTTATTTATTAGGCATATGTAACAATATAAATATCCATAACTTTTTTAATTCAATCTGAGATTAAAATACAACATTCTTTACCATGGTTTCTCATTATTTCTTTAACTTTTCATTCTTGCAATTATATACTAGCAATAATTCATTTGCTTGTGGATGAACCTATTTAAGATCCATACACATGTTACGTTGTTTGAAATCTAATTTCAAGCTTCATGAAGAAATCATCTATAATAGACACTTTAGTTTGAATTGTGCCCATACATCTATATATTCCTACTTGGAACATCTTGGATGCTAGAGTGATGTAGGTGTTTGTCTTTCACCACATTAGTCTAAGGGAATTTTCTTAGGCAAGTTTTCTTGTACATCCACTTCTTGGACATAGGGGTGATGTAGGTATCTATCTTTCACCATAGTAGTGTAAGAAAAGTCATGTTTGGAATTGTATCCACACATCCATACCTATAATGGCTTTAACAAAATGCAAGAGTTGGCACATCTTGGGTTGGCAAGTTGCTTAAACACCAATCTTATATCTAATTTCTCATAAGGAGGTAACAATAATAAGGGAGTCACCCTTGGTCTGTACTTCTTGCATCAGAAAGCTACAACTTTTCTTAAACCCTTTAAAGCCATGAAAGTCTCTACTTCATTGCTATTTTTAGAGCCAATAAAAAATGAAGCACCATTAACAGACACTTCAATGTACATGTATAATATATTTTTAAAAATATAACAATATATAATTTAAACTAGTGATACTCATAATTGCCAATAAACAAAACATTTAAGCACTCTAGTGATTTTTTAAATACCAATAAACGATGAAAAATTGTAATCAATATTTAAAATTAATAATCTTCATATTGCTTTGCATCAAAAGCATCAAGTCAACATCTAGTTCAACTTCACTTGAACCACAATGAGTGACAATTCCACTTCCACTAAGCATGTGCTATACAACTATCTCATGTAAAGAGATTTCTAGAAAATTGTGCAACAATAACATCTATGTCAATACACTCAAAGGTCAGATCCTAATTCCTTTTCACCTCTTCATTATAATCAAGTTTCATACATGACAGGAGATCCTGAAAGTAATGGGGGTCTAGTACTGGAGACCTTAATGGGGTTGAGGGATAGTTCCCTAGTGGGTTTTGTATGGGGGAGAGGGGGGATTCATGATGTAGGACAAGGTTGAGGGATAGATGCCCTACCATAGCGTCCATATTAAGACTTTTGGAGCCACACAAACCTTCATGATGCATGCCATCTTCACAATTTTATCACTGAAGGGTGGAATTAGGTGCATAGGCTTTTTATGTGCTTATAAAATGTTATTAAAAATAAATTTCCCCTATTCATCAAAATAGTTAATCACATCAAAGCATCTAAGATCCACATTCAGAGGGGAAGCAAGACATGGTCACATGGTACACTATTGGACACACACTGCACATGAAGTTTTTTCTTCAAGGACCTATAGGCAGAACATTCCATATATAAAAAATATTTCTAAAAATGAGTTAATCACATGCATTTTACACTTGAGCCTTCGCTCTTGTTGCTAATGCATAGCAGATTGCATAAGAATGCACACATGCCATGAAATTTGAAATTCAAATAATTAATCACCTACAAAGATAATAAGGTACTAGATTCTATCACCAAAAAATGATGGTGCATTATTAATTTACAGATGTAGTTATACTACACCAATCCCATTTTTTCAATAATTATTTTCATATTGATTAATACTTGTTGATATATAATTAGTAGCTTTTCAAGCACTCCCAATTAACATTGCTAATTTAGAATGTAAATTATGATTTAAAGTGAGTTAAAATAAGTGGTGTCTAGGTATTAAATTACACATGATATTGAAAAGACTGCCATATCAACCACCTGGCCATTCTATCAAATTACTCTCTTCCTAGTAAGTCTAACTGCCATGTAGAAGAATTAATTTTGGTTAGCAGGTTTAGTTGATGAGGATTATCATTGCTGGAGTAAAATAAACCTCCAGGTATAAAGTTGATCCTTTAAATACACTACTCAAAGTTCTGAATATCTCAAAAATTCACCTTAATTCCCTCAGTTGAATTTCTTAAAATGCAAGAGTAAGATGCAGATAAATAAACAACAGGCTAATGAAAAGAGCTTTTACATAGCTAAAAGAAAAGAACAAATAATAGTAAGAAAACTAGCAACCCATGAGGAAATATTAGCGAACCCAACAACTAATCTCTAATCTTCTAGTCATTTGTTAATTGATCCTTCACGAACAATTAATACCACATTTTTGCAACAACGCACTGAAAATTTCATTGTAGTTTCTTGGAGCCATAAATTCTAGAAGATAAGAAAATGAATTAAGTGAATTAATTATCTCTTATACTAAAATTACTCTCAACATTTCTTGAGCCAATGAAGTGAAAAGAGACCAACTTAGTATAAACTTTATTGGGAGTTAAAAGAAAATATACTCTTATTTGACTATGAGTGCATATTATTTTTACTCATTTTGTTTTATAGGTATTGGTAGTCTTAGGACTGGTAGCCTAATCATGAGGTTGGTAGCAAAAATGAAATGGAATTTTTATTAATAAGGAAACCATGGGGAACTTTTAGTTGAGGAAAATATATTTGCAATGTTTGATTTTATTATTGATCTATTATTGTTGTTTATATTTGGGAAGTAGGAGAGAGGGAGAGGGAAGGGAGGGAAAGTGGGGATGAGGAAGATGAGGAGAGAGAGTGAAGACAAGACATGGAGCGGGGGAGAAGGAAGGGATAGTGAGAGAGGGAGGGAGGGTGTGAGAGGGGAAGGAAGGAAGTGGGGAGGGTGAGAGATGAGAGGGGGAGAGGAAGAGTAGGGAAGTGGGGATGAGGGAGCAATGAGGAGATATGGAGAGGGGAGAAGGATAAGTTACCATGATCTTTACTTTCCATTGCATCAAGCACAGTTTGTTATATGCTCTAATCATTTTATACATTGTTAACTTTCCACTACGGATTTTTAGTCAAGGAATTAAGAGAGAATTACAATGTGGTAACATAATAATTAGGATTTCAATGTGTAATATGGCAGGTATTGGTGAGAATTGTCAATCAGTTATGATTTACATCTTTGGTGGTTCTAGCTTTTTGTTAAAAACTAGAGTAGCTAAATTTTGCAGAAAACTCTTGTGCATTCAAATGCAGATTTGGGAGCTCACAAAGATCGAACATGCAAATTATTAACTACAAAGAAATTAATGAACAAAATTCAACTTGCATTAAGGTCATAAAATATGAAATAGATATATTAAATGCACAATCTTCAACTTGCATAGATATCAACCATGAAATGAAGATATTTGCTGCATTAAATTTATTGTTGAAGATTTTTCAAATTATAGTTTTATTTATTTCAAATTCCATATTTTGAAGAACTTATTTGATCTTAAATATTCAGTTGAATGTATCTTTCCTCTAAATACATATATATAAACTATCAGTATTGGAGCTCTATTTCGCATGATAGATTTTGAGTTTTTGATCACTTAATATATAAATCTTTCAGGCTCTAAAAAAATTTCTGGATGGAGATGCCATATTAGCGTTAGATCCAAAAATAAACAGAAACCCTGCTGCAAACTTGGTGATAGAGAAAGTCCTATTAAGGAGTGGTTAAAAGGCTTGGCAGTGATTTGGTTTTGATCAATCAGGTACACTTCATGTGTCCAAACTTTGTCTACTCAAAATTTAGCTCTTGTTTATGGCCTATTATTATTATGAGCCTTATAAGTTTATATAGTTCATTTCTCTGTTAAAAATTGCTATTACATTTTGGTTTTCTTTGTGTTGTACATAATCCAAATTAGCCTCACTGTCTTCAACTTCACTTATTCATCTACGATAGTGCTTTAAAATTTTAAAACTTATCTCTCCCTTTTGCCACTTTGCATCTTCTAGATTGGTAAGGGGTTTCTCCTTTTCTATTGTACCAACCATTCCAATTACATTTGATGATAGTGATTATCTATGCTATGGCCCTTTTTGTATGTTTTTTTTTGGGCTTCTTTTATATAAAATATCTATGATTTGATTATAATCTATAAGAATGGGGATGGAAGACAAGTTGTTGATGATATTCAACATTCTCAATTGTTGAAGTCACCACCATAGATATTGCAGGCACATTATTAAATAACACATTGATATGTTAGGATTATGATTTTTCCCATCTATTTACTTCTGAAGTTTATGATTTTTGGACCATTCCTTAATCTTGTGCCCAAACACTACGTACTTTCAGGCATTGTATTCACAACAAACTATTCTAATGTTGTACTCTATAAAGTGGCCACTTTTATGTGTTCTACCAAAGATTTGGTGCCTCTTGTAGCTACTTTATCAAGTAAAGAAAAATCCCTGTTATGTTCTTTAGAGTAATGAAATACTTATAATATTAAAAAAAATGTTTAGAATTAAACCCATTTATTTCTTATTATAGGGCCACATTAGCCTTATGCTCAAAAAAAGAAGAGGAAGCCTCATGTTATAAGATGAGAACCACAAGAGCCATAGGAGAATGTCGAAGATAGTCACGATGTGCCTATTAGCATCATGACTATCTTCGACATTCTCCTATGGCTCTTGTGGAATATTGTTTTTTTATTGTAGGTTATTCAAGGATTGCAAAATTTACCTCCAGTGTCAACCATTTCTTTAACCAGACTAGAGATCTCCTCAAAACTTTGTCACTCCAATTTCCTCTAACATTAATAGTAACCCTCTCAGTCACTGTTATTTGTAATCCCCAATATGTTGGGAAGGGAATCTAGCTGAGAAAGATTTTGATCCAACCTTGTATTTGTTTTTGGAGGTTCTTCTATCAAAAATCCTCCCCTTGTATTGATTGAATGTTTATAGTTCATAAATGGATGAATGAAATGAATGAAGCATGTAATTAGATGTTAATGGGGAATTTAGGTTGATGTTAGGGGGCGAGGGGTGAGGCCAGATGAGTTTCCACCTTCTTGTGGTTGGCCTTGTTAAGTAGAGAATATTATAGTATTCTTCAAACTAAGTGAAGCTCAAACTAACATACCAAAGAATTGCAAACCCCAAATCCATCTACCTCTCATCTTCTCATCCCAATAAGTCATCTTTTCTGTCAATAGCTTTATTTTTTTGCAAAATATTTGGAAGTTTTGAGAATGTTGAACCTTAAAAATTTATTCTAGATGTTAATTTTGTTGAAATGTGGAGAATCGCTTTGTCATGTGTGGGGACGTTCTAGAATCTTGATATTGGTTTAAATATGAGCTAACACTAGGTTCTTTATGCACCAAATTTCTATAGAGATCTTCCCATTCTAGACCATCTTGATGCACAGTTGCAGATTTGATAGGATTTTGCTGCTTGGAGAGGGAGACTTCCACCATTAACCTCTATGCTTTTCTTGATGGCCATACTGTGTTCCCAAGGTGCATGTGAGTTTTTGGTCTATTCATTTAGCATAAGGATTTTTTTTCTCTTGAATTCCTTTCAGCAAAAATAGATTTGAAAACTAAGTTTCTTTAGGAATTCTCTTTTAGTTGAGCTTACAAGGGAGATTAGCTAGCAAAGATGCTCTATTAGCTTTTAATATGCTTCAGAGATGAGATTGCATTATATGGTTTGAACAAGATGTGGAAAAAAATCAAGTGTGTGATATTTTAGAAGACTGAAGATGAGCCCATTCCCAAGTGTAGTAATAAATCTCAAAGCTCCTTCAACCTAAGCATATCATGTCCTTCAGATGATCTTTCTGAAGCTGCATCAACATTGTATCCTTTAGGTGTTTGATTCTTCATCTTTCTTCTTGTCATTTCTCTGATTGTAATGATTTTTGTTAATTTAAGAGGACATTAGACAACATGCTTCTGTGTGTGAAATGCAAAAGTTGTGTCACTGAACATGTACTGTAGAAGAATTTATATGGTCTGAAGGGATGCTACCCTACACTTCTTGTCACCACCCTTGTAGTCAAATGTTGTTCTTGGGCTCGTGGGATATTATTATTCGGTAAAGCTTAAAGTGCTTTTAGAAGGGTATATTGTACATTTATGTTACTATATTAAAAAACCTTAGCAAAATAAAAACATACTTGACAAGTTTCTTAGTGGTGCAGGGCTTACAATTATATGCAGGACAATGCATTTATACTCCAATGTGCTCCTGCTATTGGGCTCATGGTTTTTTTTGTATGGGGACTTGGGCCATTTCTACAGTTGTTTCGTGTATGTTCTCAAAACCAAAACCTTAAATTGACACTAATGTTTTTTGAATGTAACTTCATTTTCCATATAATCTTCTTGTAAGATTCACAAAGTGATTTTATAGATAAATTTGATATTTGAGCTACACAATAATGCTCTTTTCATTAATAGTTCCTATTATAGTTAGTGCCTATGACTAAAATCATGATCTTTTGCAATAGAATTTTGGGAACTCAAAGCAGAGTAGTACTTATTATTTTATGAAGTCTTATTTGCAACTGATCATCCTATGGATTGGTGCAATGTTGATTTGTAGGTAATACCATTATAGATCTTGCATTGTTACTGTGCTTATTGGAGCCTGCATTATATTATTAGTTGTTTTATCTAATGCTTAGTGTATTTTGAATTTGATTGCTTAGATTTGGAATAAATTGCTAGCAGATATTATTTTTGTTAAGGGAAGTGTTAGGTATATTACAGTAATGGATATCTTTCTAGGGCATTTGATCCTTTTGTGACTACCTCTGAAACAAGTCAAGCTATCAAGAAAAGGCTCTTAAACTTTGTGAGATCAATCTTGACTATCGTGGCATTTGCATATTCTACATCCTGGTAAACCATAAATCACTATCAATTGTCTTATCATTTGTATATTGTATGACTAGGTAATATATTTAATCATATGATTGCATAATGAATGTAGATTATATTAAATATCAAATATTCCATATAATTCCATGCAGCATGATTCAGTAGGTACACAAATCTGCCACTAAGCACTAGAATAGCTTGGAAATGAGAAATGTATGCTATCATCATTTGTTTTATTATTCTATAGAACAATTCTTATGGTTTAAGTTTTTCAGCATCAATTTGTAATTTCAGTCAAAAATCTCTATATATCTTTTCTTGCCAGATAGCATTGCTTAATTTTTATGTAAATGTCTTTGCTTTTGCAGCTTGGACTTGAATTCACCACCAATGCTCTTTATATTGTAGTGGGGGTGGCCGTATTGGCCTTGTTTGTTCAACTTCTAGGCTCTTCTATTCAAAAGGGGATCTTTGCTAGAGGTTTTGGAATAGTATTGTTGACTCTTGTTGGTCATGTGGTAATTGATATTACTTTATTCTACCATCAGAAGGGGCTCCACCTTAGCTATGGTGTATTGTTAATAGTTTCTTCAAGTGTTTGATGTTGTAATGTGTGCTTTGAGTTATAGACTTTAGTTTATACCTACCAACAATAGAACTACTTTGCTTCATTAGAATCATGAATAAGGAATGCAGAGGTAAGCTTTTCTGGGTTTTTGTTGAGAAAATGTTGATATTAAAGCAGTGGGGCTTCTAAAATAGTTGCTTGGAATTTTATGCAAATTTGTTTGGTGTAATTTAAGATTTGAAGAAAACTATTGAAATTTATCCTGTCCTTCCTATCTATCTTTCCCACTTTCCCAGTGTTGATATTATTCTGCATGAAGCTGTTGTGGAAACTTTCATGTCCATGTTATCTTTTATATTTTGGGCATATCGCACACACCTTCTTCATCAAATTTTTTATTTATTATATCTTAAGTTTTAATATTTACCAAGCTCTTTTAATTGTAGATTTTTAGCAACTATATGTCAAGCATAATGCTCCATATAACCCAGCCATTTGTTGCAAATGAGTGGATAAAAAACAAGATTGATGGGTATGAAGTTTCTAGAACTGTTGAGGTTGGTAATATGTCATTACATGCTTCAATAGTACATAAAATAGTTGCATTTATGTACAACATCTCAAAAGATGTTGAACTTGAAAAGATAGTGAACTATATGCTTCTCTTTATCATGTTGATAGAGGTATAATTTGATTTCCATTTTATTCAGATTATTCTTAAACACTTATCTCCATATATATTTCTTAATTTTATGTTTTTCAGCATGTTGGTTGGTGGTCACCGACTATTGTTAGAGGGGATGACCGGGAGGTTGTGCATATTCCAAATTGCAAATTTACTATTACTACAGTACGAAACATCAGTCAAAAGTCACACTGATGTATAAAGACTCATTTTTCTATCAGCCATTTAGATGTGAACAAAATTCGAGTAAGTAGGCTTGACTTATTTTCCTTCTAGCTTGTGTGACCATGATATGAAAAAGTGTCTTGTGATTTTCTATAACGGGGTATTTTTTTCATTATGGCATGTGGGAGAATGTGTAAGTTACTAAGACACTTATGATTTTGAAGTTTGGTGCAGTTTTCTTTTTCTCTAGCATTAATTGTTGAGTTTATTTTCCTTCTTTCAAGATAGTTTATTTCTATTAGGCTCGTAGGCAGGATTGAAAAATTGAACCTTGCAATATAAATCTAGAATGTTACTAAAGTTACTTTTGTGTGCAAATCAAGTCTTTCACTTAAAGAAAACTCCCTTTATTTATAAGAAATGTATTTTGTAACTATAATTCATATTATGAATGGTTGAAAGAGTGATTTTATAAAGATTTTGTTGCCTAATAGTGTTCATAGCAAACTCGGCTCATTTTGGCAAAGAATTCTAGTTTATCTGTAATGTTTATTGTTACAACTCTTAATGTCATGCATGCATATTCATACATGTGTAATTTGATTACTTATAGACCCAAAGGAATAGTAATATTCAAAATCACATTTCATTTACTGTGTGACTATATAGAGATTATAATAGATATATGATCTGTGAATTAAATACCAAAGTTAAATGTGGAATATATTTGAACATTTAATCTTTATCTCACTTTAGTGTCTGTGCACTTATATGAATGTGTGTTTGCAAGGGAAAATAAACCAGTTACATAAATATCTATGCAATTTAGGTAAGTAGAGTGTTTATTAAATAAATGCCTTAATTAAATAAGCAAGGAATATATCATTCACAATGTTGGATTTATAGGGTTTGTTAAGTTTATTTCCTTAGTACATTCAAACTGAAAGCTTACCTATGGGAGTGCAGACCGAAACTACATTTGTTATGTTGATTTGAATTTTGAACTGTACTTGAGGTTGTTAGATGATTTTCTTAAATCTTTCGAACTGAGTTAACTTTGCTTTGGTTCATCTATATAAGTGGATAACTAACCTTAACAATTGTGAAAATTTATTTGATGTTTGCATATGAATTGTAGGTAACAAAAATGATTTGGGGGAATTTTAACTACTAGAATTGCTCACTCTATCTTTTTTAATTTGAATTTTTTATGGAAATCGCAATGTTTACAATCACTTTTGGAGCATGTAATAAATCATGAGGGTTACGTTCTTAGTCAGCCACCTTAATTGGATCGATTATTTGGCTTTGGAACAATGGTTGAAGACAAGAAGCAAGCTTGCAATGACTGATGTCATGGTGTATTAATGCTCTATGATAAATATTCTTCAAATACTCTAACAATTTCTAGGTTAATCCTCTTTCTGGCATGATTTTAAATGAATGAATTTCTTTTAAAAACACTCTGAGTTTGATCAATTATTCTTGATACAAGTTGGTGTCAAGTTTCCTTTTTATTATTTTGCAAATCTGTTGCTATTTATTTAATGTGCAATTATGGAGAACTTTTCATATTATCGACTTTTATATTTCTAAGGTTTTCTTACAAGTAAGAAGCATTAGTTGATTAAAAATTTCACAATGTCTTTTAGACTCCTATGGGGCAAATGTTACACATCCACACCCTGGAGAAGATTCCAGTCCATTAATAGTGGCAGTAGGTTTTCAATAGAGATAATTGTTTGTTGTTGTTCTGGTTCACACAATTCATATATAAAATGTTTATCTTAATATTTTGGGTTTGGTACAAATTTCTAGTGGTTGCATCTCAAGATTGGCCTGAAGTCACAAAGTATGTAGGCCTAGTTTGTGCTCAGGCACATCGGCAAGAGCTCATTCAAGATTTCTATAAAGTTTGACAAGATCCAGTACGAGGCACTGTTACTGGAGGAATGATAAAGTAGGCATCATATGTGATATTTGTTTAGTCTACGGGGTTGTCATGCTGCTTAGCAAAATATTGTTACATGTTTGGTTCAAAAGTTATATATTTCAGGGGTGTGTATTTGTGCTAGGGATTTGCTTGACTATAATTTTGCATTTTAAAAGTAGTCTTTTGGTACATATCATATGTCTACCTATGTTGTTATATCCTTGTAATTTTTGTTTGAGATGTAACTATCAGGATGTTGATTCAGTTTATATTTGATTTGGAGGTGTTCTACTTGAAATAGTGACCACCTTTTACACCAACATATAGTACTCAATTTATATTTAGTTGTAAACTAGGATGATTACTTGTATTATGTAGTGACAATGTATAGCTAGTATAATTTGCAAATCTAGAATGTAAGAGATTTAATTTACAAAGAATTAACTTGGGGATAACTTTTACAACTTCACACACCATGGATTAGGGACATGTTTTGAATTACTAAATGACAAAGAGGAGAAAACCCTCTAGAGCACAATTTTTGCCTTGATCATTATGCATTTTATTAACACTGAACCAACCAATGAAATTTAAAATTCTTAGACAAGTTACTGCTCCTCAAAATAAAAAATATGATTTTTGGAAATTCACTTGCTACTCAAAATTTAAAGTATGATATTAGGAAATTCGAATGATTATTTCACTTTGATTCTTTGTAGGGAGCTACTAATTTCTTTTTGCAGAGCAACAGGACAAAAGCTTCTATGAATCATATTTTATAGGTAATTTATTTCATTTTGATTGGTTTTTGTGGTGAGATTTAGTTCTACATTTCTTGTCTCTCCTTAGTGATAACTTTGGTATTTATTCAGAGATGGTGTAAGTGAAGGACAGTTTTACCAAGTTCTACTTTATGAACTGGATGCTATTCGCAGGGTCAGTTTCCTAATACTCACTATAGTACTTGCTATTCAATTGAGATTGACATGGCTCATTAGTTTGTTTGTATTCTCTTTGGATTTTGTTAAAGAAGATAGCTGACTGCTATATGAACTAAAATTTATGTGGTGTGAACAGGCTTGTGCATCTCTTGAGCCAAATTACCAGCCCCCAGTGACATTTGTTGTTGTTCAAAAGTGGCACCATACTAGACTATTTGCAAAAAACCATGCAGATAGGCATTCTATAGACAAAAGTGGGAACATCTTGCCAAGTATGAAGGTCCTATAAGGCTATATAGTATTGTCCTGCTCTATTCAAAGGTGTTAATTTGTAACACTGATGTGGGTTTCCTATATTTTGTCAAGCACTATGGTTGATTCCAAAATTTTCCATCCCACAAAATTCAACTTTTATCTCTGCAGTCATGCTAGGATATAGGTATAATACTTATTTCTTAGATCAACTTGTCATGCTTTCTTTGCTATGTATTATAACAAAAATTGATCTAGTTTTTATCATATATAGGGGACTAGCAAACCAACACATTATCAGTGCTTTGGGATGAGAACAAATTGCCAGATTGGGAACGTGACTAAAGGATCATGGGATGCCTAACATTCAATATTAGGCATCTCTAGAAGTAGTGCATGGTCAACGCTCAGGTATAACTCAAACCACTCCATTCTCATAGATTTTACTCTTGGGCTTAAAAGTATTGTTTTGTCATTTTAAGTAATGGACAAATGTGAAATTGTTAAGCTTTGAGTACAAATGAAATCAAAGATTGTTTGGTAATCTATTTAATGGTAATGGTTGCCTATCAATATTCCCACAAGCCCTATAAAGAATATGCCAACTGCCTACAATCATACACACAAATCAAGAATTGTATGAAAAAATGTAATAGTAGTACCCTTAATACAAGGAGAACAAAAATTGAAAATAGACTTTGATCCAATGATAGGTAGTTTGCAAACCACTTGTCAAGATGGATTGATTATTCATGTGATAAATGTTCCCCAATTCTTCAGAGTGCCTTTGTGGAGATTATCATTTCATGCTAGTTTTGTTGTAGTCATCTGCTCAACATGTGTTCCCAACCACTCCATATCTCCCATCTCCTTGTCTACGTGTGCCCAAGTTCTATGTTGTTAAGCTTGAAAGCATTTTGAATAGAGGCAAGTTGAGTTCATTTTTTGTTGACAGATCCTCTGAGATCATCAATGAAAAGTGATAGTGGCATCCTGACAAGGCATGATGTTGCCCTTTCTCCTTCTTTCTAGTTGTTTGATCAGTACTAATAGTCCTATGTATAGAGTTTGAATTGATTGATAAAACATAATAGCCATAATACAAAGATTTAAAAAAAAGACAAATTATAAAACCAACAAAGAGTGGGTAGCAAGTAACTATTCAAGGGTTTGGGAGTGCTAGTTTGGGGGTTTTGATATTGCAGGGTATTGGAGAGCGATTCCTTTTGGGATTAAGAAATTGAAGAGGTAATAAGTCACTGTCCATGAGTTGGGGTTGATTGGATGTCATTTGATGATACTTCCTTTGAAAAAGTAGTCATTTTAATGCATAAAAATAGGGTACCAGTCAAGGGTAGTTTTGCTTATCCAAAACAAACATAAGGAAATCCATGATATGTTGTAATACACCAAATAGGGCATCAATGAACATCATTAAATTGTCACATATCTTGGGAAAAGCCAAAGTCATCCCCATTTCAAGTATGCAGTAGGCCTAAAGGGCAGAGAATTAGATTATTGGAACAATTTGAGAGAGTGTTGTATTGGGGTATTGAAATTCTGTTGGAGCCTTACAATCCTTGAGTTCAAATGTTTTAAATTTTATGAAGCCAAATCCTTCATTTAGGGAGCCTTGAAGATACATGATGATGGATGTCCCACATTCTCTTTGGTATTTTTTTAGTTAGTAGGTAAATTTTACAATTTAGATATTGTGGATTGCAAAAATTAGATTTCATTCTTTTAGGATTTGTGTCCATTGATGGAAATTCAACTATTAAATTCTTTAATGTAAAAGAGACATGTTTCTTTCACTTGAACTATGTGATACAGATTCAAAAATGTTTTGTTGGCTGGAAACCATTTAATCAATTGGATATCACTATATGAGTTGTTTTAGCACCTAAATGTTTTGAGGGAATAGAAGATTTTCATTTCTTGCTTTCAATGTAATGGAAAATGGGCATTAAACATCTATTTGGCATGAAGTTTTTGACATTGTGGCTTAGCTTTGATGGAATTGATCATTGCATTTAATAAAAATTGATATCAACTTTTCAAGGACAAGTCTTTATAATTCTTCATGAAGTAAATAGTATTTGAATTGCCAGAGTTGAACTCTAATATAGAATTTTCTGCTTATTACCTACATCGGTTATGTTCAAACACCAAAAGAAGTGCTTGAGCCAAGCCTCATTAATGTGCAGGTGGAAATTCAAGATCCTAATGGATTGTTCAAAATGCTAATCTTAATGGTATCTATAGACCATTCAATTGAATTATGTATTTTTTGTAGCCTTTCTCTAGGAGGAGGATTCAATTGAACTAGTCATCTAGGATTCCACATTTTGCACGCATGTCTACCAGGGAAGTTGCAACTTAAACAAATATATTCTCTCAATATATATATTTTGTGCATATCCAAAAACCATGGCTTTTGATGACCACATTACATTCAAGCATCCTATCAAATAGTTCACATGACTTATCTATGCTTCCATTTTGCAAGCATGTCTCCCAAGGTAAATGCTACTACTTCATCTACACCGTCTAACAAAATCCTTTATGCTTTGATGGATGCCTGTTACTTATCCCAAAGCTCTCATTTAGCAATTATGAGATGATCAATCAAGAGGAAATAGTTGAGAGCTCAGAGTGACACAATTTTTAGATGATCATATGAAATGAAATGGGCATGTGAGTAGAAAGAAACTAGAAAGACATTGTGTAAGATGAAGGCATGAAATGGATGGTTTTGGAGCACTCATCACAGACACTCAGCATTCAGTACTTATCATCATTCGAGATCAAATGGGTGTGTGGGATTATATGCATAGTGAATAATAAAGGAGGGAATTGGACCCTCCTTGAGGCTCACACTTGTTGAGGTCCACTTCAGCAATGGCCCTTCCTATGAAATTGCTATCTAAAACCTTTCTAATGAGATAATGTGTTATGAGCTCTTCATCAGTGGGATGAAATGTGAATTGAGGAGGCACTTTTGCATCACCCATATCATGACTATAACTAAAGTTAAGAGCCTCTATTATTGAATTATCTTCCCTATCAATAATAGAGGCTCTTAACTTTAGTTACAATCATGATATGGATGATGCACAACTACCTCCTTGATTCATGTTCCATCCCACTAATGAAGAGCTCATAACACATTATCTCATTAGAAAGGTTTTAGATAGCAATTTCATAGGGAGGGTCATTGCTAAAGTGGACCTCAACAAGTGTGAGCCTCAAAAAAAAATTGGCCAAGCATTGGTCAAAATTTTGACCAATACCTGGTAGTTTTCTACCAAGCATTGGTCAAAATTTTGACCAATACTTGGCAGATTTTGACCAAGCATTGGTCAAAATTTCAACTAATGCTTGGTAGATTTTGACCAAGCATTAATCAAGATTTTGACCAATGCCTGGCAGATTTTGACCAATGCCTGGCAGATTTTGACCAATGGCTGGCAGTTTTCTACCAAGCATTGGTGAAAATTTTGACCAATGCTTGGCAAAACTTGGGCCAACATGTTTGAAATTTTATTTTGACCAACCAATAGGTTGGTTGAAATTTTATTTTGACCAACCAATAGGTTGGTTGAAATTTTGACGAGAAAATTTTTGACCAATGGGTTCATCGAATTTGATCGAACTTTGATAAAAAATTGAGTCAAAATTTTGACCAATATTGATTGAAAAATGACCTCAAATGTACTAGTGATACTTTGTGACACAACCATCTAGAACATAGATCAACATAAATGATAACATAAGGTGACCAAGTAAATCAGACTTAACAAATAAAGTTTTCACCCTATTTGGTTAAAAGACACAATGATCGAATCAAGAAGGATTACTCACACTTACACTCCAAACATAATAATAAGTTTTCCTTTTTCAAAATCTACAACATAATTCTTTATTCAACAATCAATACAATAAATTAATAAGCAATAAACAAACACCCAGGAAGACACGTAGTAGACAAATCATTCTATAAAATTCTACAATGAGTTTCCAAACCCTACCTCAAAATAAGAGCTAAAATCTAAGACAATTTGTGAATGCACGCAAATCCAAACCCTCTGAAACTTTCAACAATTCTTTTGATCCAATTCTGAATTTTGGTTCCCAAAACCTCAAAACCACAACTAAAATATGAGACAATCTGTGAATGCATGCAAATCTAAACTCTCAACAATTCTTTTGATCCAATTCCGAGTTTTGCTCTCCAAAACCTATGTAATTGCAAAATGAACTCTAGATCTCTGATAAAGAGTTCTCCCCTAAATTGGGGCTCTAATTGTGCAATCATGAGAGGGAACTCACTGATCAAGTACTATTTATTACTTTATTACCTTTTACTTTTTCATGCACAACTCTTTTAGATATTTAATTACAAAATATCTTAATTTAAATAATTAGCTTTCTCTCTTTAATTAATTTTTGAAGCATTTTTAATAATACATTTATTAATTTAATTAATAACATTATTTAGAGTTTATTATTAAAATAAAACTCCTAAATAATTATCATTAAATTTAATAAATATAATTATGCCACAATTAGAACTATAACTTTATCTTTAAACTTCATTCTTTTATATTTTATTTTCTTCCAGTTTATTAATTAGTGCAAACACTAATTAAAGCATAGTTTATTATTTAAATTAATAATAATAAATTAAAACTCATTGTTTAAATGCAACTCTAGTTTAATTATTATTAAATAAATAATTATAATAACGCAATATTAAATCTTTAATATTTTAATTCTCTTTTTTTCCAACTTCTTAAATTAAATCTTTCAAACTTAAGTACATATTTAATTAATTTATAATTTATTAAATATCATCATATTCTAATTTCTCTTTAACCAACTTTCTAAATTTAGACTTCTAAATTAAGACTTTTAAATTAAAGCACATATTTAATTATTTTTTTAATTAATTAAATATTCTCATGTTTTAATATTTTATTTTTAATCAAATAATATTTAATTATATGATTAACTCAAATATTATAATTAAATCATTTACCAAATAAATCACATAACGAAATCTACATAAAAGCAACATTACCAAAACAGACCGAAACTCAAGATCAAACAACACAGACAAAGATAAACTCACATGTTTTAAAAAGGATGGAAAGTCAGTTATGAGTCCTCCTTGCAAGACAAGTATTTAGGCTATGGCTGGGATTGGACCTAAAAATTATCTCCCCATTCTTACCATTGAGTTATTGTGATAGGGCACATTCTTCCTAGCAATTCAAGGAAGTTGATGCAAGGTACCTACATTTTGCATAAAAGACAAGCATGTACATATATATAAATATATCTAAACTAAACAAGCAATGGCAGGGAGTGGTACATTGTGTAGATCATGGCTAGTAGGTGACCACAACTCCCTCCCTTAACCACATCAAACATGACAAACAGAAAGATAAAACAGACACATGCACCATACACATGCAAGTGTGGGGTAAGTACCACAATCATTATAATTCAAACATCAAATGCTCAGATAAAATAATGCATTGTTACGAATATGAAGTAATCATCATTAAAGCATCATCTGACATTGCTATGAAAGAAATCACATTTATTAACTATGACTCATTAAAGTATCATTAATGCACCAGTAACCATAATCATTAAACAACACATGAAATATAGTCAACTAAGTAATCATTGCTGATATATCTCTAGTCCAAGTTATGAAATAATATCCTTGAAACTAACATATCCATGAAATAGGCATAAAAGGGTTTGATAAATATAATGGAAAAACAAACTATGGGTGGGCACTGCAATATAGGTGTAAATAAACACTTCATATATATTAAATTGTCATGATTAATCAATATTATAGTGATATTGTTTTCTATAAATTATAGTGATATTATTTTCGATAAATTATTGAAAGATTTAATATTCAAGTCAGAATTTATCTTTTAATTAAATATTAACTATATTAGTATTTTATCACTTCTAAGTATAACATGTTATCATATTATTATTTTAAATGATCTTAGATTATAAATGTTTTAGTTAATAACATAAAGTATTGGATTAAATATTAATATCAATATCAACTTTAACTTTCATATAAGTCAAATATTAATATTTAATTTCTATTGAACTCATAGTTCTATTACAAATAACTCAACTTGAATTATAATTATAACTAGATTATAATTACAATAAAATTAAATATAATTCCACCCATTATATCTACTCACCATAAATTAATGATTATTTAGTTAACTTCACTATAACTTCACTTAAAATATAACTAAATCATTATTAAATATTTACTAACTTACAACTACACATGCATTTATAATCATCCAATAAGATTATATTCCATCAAGAGTTAACATAGTTGTACAAATAAAAGCATTAGTGTTATTTATTTATTTTAGAACTCACATATACAAATAATAATTTCATCATTTATTTAATTTTTAAAAATAAATTCATAATAATTTTTCTTATTTAAAAAAAAAATCTAAAATTAAAAATTAAATAATTTCATTTTATTAATTTCAAATATATATAATAAAAATAAGCTTGCATGCATTACTTTCGCAAGCCTATTTACTTTTAAACATGCATGATTATTCTATCAATTTTTTAAACATGTGTTTATTTATTTTCACATGCATAAATATATTTGTTTATATTTATTCCTTTACATGCATAACTACATTGATTTACATGTATATCCTTATTCATATATTTTCTTTAAACATAATTATTTCCACAATAAATATATTCTATTTTATTTATAAAATATGTAAATATATTTTCACATATAACTTCTTCTTTTTCCACATATTAGATTTAACTTCTAATTTGCATAACAATGTCTACTTTATCTTTGACTTTCAGTTTGTTTTAATTTTTAAAAATTATTTATAAAGACATTTAATTACTTATCAAATAGATTGAAAAACTCTAAATCAGATGAATATTCATAAAAAAAAATTATTTTGCATTTAAGTTTTCTCAAGAACATCCTAGGGTGTTTACAAGTTTCATACAACATGGTTTTACAATTTTTAAAACAAGGGTTTCTGATTTAAGTTTTATCAGAATTTTCTACACAAGAATAGTAAATTTATTTTCTCTAGATTTCTTAGAAATAATATAACCCATAACTAATTTCCCATTTAAATTTCACAAATAAAAACTTTTCATAAATTTTAGCACTCACTACAACACAACTTGATAGACACGAAGAAGATAGTCTTTTTGAAAGAAAGATTTGCAAGGTTCTCAAACGCTACCTCAAATCTGCCAATAGAATTTACAACAAAAGTCCAAAACACGTGATCTAAAATACTCTTAATCTTTGAACAAATTCTATAACTTTGCTCCTTACAATTGCTTCCATAAAACTTGTCTAACTCTAAAATGACCAAAAAAATCTCTAATAATGGGCCATAACCATAACTAGGGTTTTCTAATTTTTAATTTTACAATAAACCACTTATTTTTAATTAAATATTAAATAAATTAAAATTTAATAAATCTTTTCATGCACACTCAAAGAACTTTTAAATTTTTATTTTTCCACTTTATTTATTTTGTATAACACTTTTAGGGTCAATATTTATTATTTCAATTAATTTAGCTTGTTCTGCAAGATGATCTTGGTTTTAGTCAAAGATGCTTCAGAGATATTAATGGCTTCCTCTCCCCCACCCCCCCCACCCCCTTCGGCCCCTCTCTATGCTTGGTACATCCATAAGGTAGGGATACCCTCTTGCCCCTGGTCTCTTTGCGATTGCCTTAGATGCTCTATCTTACATCCTCAAAGACAATTTTATTTCTCCTTGTATTAATTTTCACTTTATTTATTTTGTATAACACTTTTAGGGTCAATATTTATTATTTCAATTGATTTAGCTTGTTTTGCAAGATGATCTTGGTTTTACTCAAAGATGCTTCAAAGATATTAATGGCTTCCTCTCCCCCACCCCCCCCCTCCCCCCCACCCACTCTCTATGCTTGGTACATCCATAAGGTAGGGATACCCTCTTGCCCTTGGTCTATTTGTGATTGCCTTAGATGCTCTATCTTACATCCTCAAAGATAATTTTATTTCTCCTTGTATTAAAGGTATAGCTCTGATGGATAATTTAGGCAAAAGCCTACAACGCAACGGTAACTTGCGAGCCTCTTATGTGGGAGGTCTTGAGTTTGAATCTACCTTCGCTTAACATATAATAATTATTAATTCTAACAAATAATAATTAATCTAGGCTTCAGCCATTTACCGATCAAAAAAAAAAAACCTCTGATAGATAATTCTGAACTTACTTAGTGCCAATTCATTGATGATACCACCTTATTCTTTAAAGTCAATGAAATTAACTTTGAGATTCTCCATAGTAAACCTAACTTCTTTTGCTCTATATCTGGTGCTTAGTTATCTCAATCCAAGTCAACCATCTTGGGGTGGGATAACTGGCCTCTAGATTGGATTATTAAATATGGATACCAATCGGGGGATCCTTAGAAAAGTATATGGTAACATGGAATACCATTTTCTTTGCAAACCTCACTCAAGGAAATGTGATTATGGATTAAAGACAAAATCAATAAAAAGTTGACCAAGTGGTATAATAGATCTCTCTTCATGGCAAGAAGAGTTCAGGTCTGCCAAAAGATCCTCTCTTCCTACAACATCTACTATTCATCTACCTAGATGTTTAGCAATTATCAAATTTTGGAAATTCAAAAGCCCATTAGGAATTTTCTTTTCTTTGATGGTAAAGACAATAAGAAGATGCACTCTATCAAATGGGATTGGTGTCACATGGATAAACTTTTGGGGGGCTAGGGATTAAGGATTTAAGGTTACAAGACATAGCCCTTGCAACCAAATGGATATTTCACTCTCTTGAAGGGTATGAACCATGGAAGGTCTTGATTAGGAATAATATCCAATGTGACATTCCTAAAAATTCTAAGTCCTAGAAAAATCTCTCTCTTAGAGATCTTATTGAGGGGAATTCCCTTGTTATTATTCATGGATCTGTTGTTTTTAAATCCATTCAGAAGCCTTGGGAGCATGTTAGGATTTTTCTCCCTATTAGATCCTTCCATATAAATAATAATCTTCTTTTTGGAGAGTAGACCATTTAGTGTAACCTTTGTATATTTGGTAAGCCCCTAGCCCTTTCTCAAGGCTACTTGGCTAGTGCTTGGGTTGGTTTGTGAATTTCCCAACTTATAAACATATTTGAACATGATAGGCTTATAAGTTGGGAGAGTCTCAGTTCTACTTATAACATTTTGATTTCTCAAAAGAAGACCTATAATTTAATCTCCAAAGCATGCAAGGACCTTCCTACTACTTGTCAAGTTGACTCTCATAGATTCCTTGATATGAAGTGGTCTGATGAGGTTTTGATTACTAGTATTAAGGCTAAAAATATTTACAATATTTTGGCTTATAATAACAACATTATTAATCATATCAATACACTTTAGTATACGTATTTAGATGTCATTGTTTGGAAGAATCTTCTCAAGAATCTTTGGAAGAACTAGGTTGAGCCAAAAATCAGGTGCTTTAAATGGCTCATGCTTCTTGATAGACTACCTCTTAGAAAAGACCACAATGTCATGGAATTTTGTAATATCTGTAGATTACCTGATACTTGTAGGAATATGTTAATTGAACGTACTATTGTTAGAGAAATCTGGTTACTTTTTGGCATATCCTATCCGCATAATGTCTCTATATTTAAAATTAT
Organism: Cupressus sempervirens; assembly: GCA_028749045.1. NCBI lineage: Eukaryota > Viridiplantae > Streptophyta > Pinopsida > Cupressales > Cupressaceae > Cupressus > Cupressus sempervirens. The sequence continues at coordinate 662,733,619 of CM053790.1, read as the reverse complement.
CACTGGCTATATTCATGGTTTAAACAAGGACTCTAATTTGTTTTGGAATATTCTTTTGTCTAACGTTTTATGGAAGATTTGGAAAATTAGAAATGAAGATAGGTATCAAAACATTGCCAGAATCCTTACTGAGTCTTTTCAAACACTCACTCTCTTTAAAATTGCCTCGCAGGTCATGTTTTTTATGATGATTGATCATGAAAAGCTAAAAATATGCCTCAAAGTTGGGCATGTCACAATGTTCAATATGAAGAAATGCTATGACTAGAGGAGAACCATGGACAACCACTTTTCCTTTGAAGATGTGGTGGCTTTGCTGAACCAGGAGATAAAGAAGAATAAAAATGCTCCAAATGAGAAGATTCTTATGTTGGATCAGATTCAGGATAGAATTAATACCGTTTGGATGGAAAGCCAAAAAGGGTGGATTACTTGGGCTTAGCCTTATGCCCATCTCTTGCACTAGTTTTACTTTTCTTTCCTCTTCTTTGTATATTCCTTAGTTGTATACGATGGACAGTCATTTTTTTATACTTGTTGTATTTAAATACTTATTGGTCAATCAATATGCCTAGTGTGAGGCCTCACCTCCTGGGGTATTTTTTATCTTGTACTTATCTCTTTTTGAATTCTCTATTTTTAATATAAATTTTTTTAATAATAAATCAATATTAAATCTTTAAAATTTTAATTTTTCTTTATCCAATTTATCAATTTACACTTTTAACTTAATTTTGTTAAATTAAAGTACATATTTAATTAATATCTCAATTAATTTAATATCATCATACTTTAGTATTTCTTTTGTAATTAATTAATATTTAATCATTCTAATATCACAAGATTAATACAAGCATCATAATTCAACCATTTATCAAGAAAATCACATAGTCAAACCCACATAAAAATAACATAACAAAAAATAACCAAAGTCAAAGTTGTTGGAATTACAATAGGAAAGGTAAACTTCTGGGGGGGGTGAATCAGTAGTTTAAACTTGGACCCATAAAACTTTCACCACACATCCATCTCATACATTCAATGTGTAAACTAAAATAACATGTAAAGAATGTACATATAAAGCATGTAAGCAAATAAACATTCACACATTCATAACACCAAATATGATTACCCAAAAACCCTCCAAGTGAGAAGGTAAAACTAAGGTGGGGATGACACCCACAAATCTTCACTACTGTAGTAATAAAGTGTATCCAATTAAGGTTAAAATGTTTTGATCATGAGACATGATCTACCTTATGAAAGGTTTTCCTTGTTAAAGGCTTACAAAGACTGTTAGGTCTCACCTTGTTAGATTATTTCAACACCCTATTAGAAGTGTGTCTTGCTAAAGGACTTTAACTCACAACTAAGTAAGCACCCTATTAAAGGATTTCAATACAACCTATTAGGACTACTCTACTAAGAGATTTTCACTAAAATTACCTATTAAAATTTCTCAGCTTTGATCCTATGATTAGCACTTGATTGCTTGATAATAGATCATCTCTAAACACTTGTCTTCTTGATCCTTCTTGATCAAAATTCTCTTTTTTGTATCCTTTTCCTTTCCTTTATTTTTCTCTAATTGACTCTTCAATGTTGTCTCAGATCATAACTCCTTAGCCACCATGAATGCTCTGTTTGCACATGAAAACTACTCTCTTTGCTCATTCAACACCTTACACACATGTTGAAGAGTTTAGGGTTTGTCCTCTCTAAGAAGACTTTGGTGACTTAGGGTTAGGCATGAATCTATGACTAAGATTAATCCATTTTTCCACTTAATCCTTCCCATTTTCTGATTATTTGCATGTAATTACATTAGGAATCCAACTTAAGATTCATCCTTATCTCTAAAATATCGTAATTCATCCTTAAGTTGGCTCAAAAATGGTTTACATAGTTGTTCATGCCTTTACAAACAAACATGCCAAAACTATCTTACTCGACATTTGAAGTCTTTGATGCTCAGCATGGTCTCATCAAGAGTAGGTAGACTAAATGCATCCAAAAAGATGTCTTTAATATCTTGTAGTGCCTGCTTTTGCCTATGCTCCCTTCTAAGCATTTCTTGATGCTTTTTCCTTGCTAGAGCTTGTTGGAGTATGCCCATCTTTTCTATAGTCACGGTGTCATAGTTATACTTGGGCAAAATGATCTCTTCATCAAAGCTCACATCTCCATACTGTATAACTTCCTTAGCTTTTGATGAACTCAGGCTCAGCACTGAGATCTATAGTGGAGTTGCATCTATGCTCAACTTCTAAAGAGTTTGAGTAGAAGGAGTGCTAGATGCTGGTAAGGTTACCAGGGCTTGGATGGCAACTTGCTCCTTCACCTTAGGTGTCAATTCTACCTCTTCAAGCTTGCCCTATTTTTCCACAATGGCTTGGCTTACACCTTGATCTTGTGCTATAGGTGTAGATAAGTCTATCTAACTTGTTTATTGTTGTTCTATAGTAGCAACTTGTGTTTCCATAGTGCTCTTCTCTATAATATCAATCTTGGCAATTGTATCAACCTTATTAAGTGTATTTTCTGGTATTTGGACCAAAAGTTGTACATTAGTGACTAGAAGGATGATAGAAGGTGGTTCTTGTGGATTCACATTTTCCCTTGTAGTATCAGTCATTGTCTTTTATAGTTCATCTACATTGATCAGTACAAGATTATCACAAAGTTTTTCCTATAGTGTGGATTGATCTAATATCTTCTTGAAGTATTACTCAGTAAGGGGATTGATGTTCTATGTTGTAACATTAGAAACATCCTTAACACTTGTTGTTTTAGTATCCATACTTGTGACATGTGGAGGACTGACACTCGGCAATTGTGTGTCTTGCACACTCTGTTCTTCATGCTGCTCTCAGTTGTTGCCTTGTCATCTATTTGCATTTTTGTTCCTCCCTCAACTATGTTTTCTTGATCATCTTCTTCATTATCCTTGACCTCTATGGGCTCTTTCTCACCTTCCTTCACTATAGTTAACCCATAAGTAAGCTTCCACATCTGATTGGTCTTCTTAACTACATCTTCAATATTATTTTTAAAATGATAAAGGTTTTGTATTTAAGTACAAACCTAACTACATATTTCTTTATAGCCTTAGCAATATGTGCCTTAGTTAGTTCATGCATCACTTCTGCTAAAGATTTTTCTCTAATTTTTCTCTCCAAGTTCAGACAATAGTGCCATTTTCGCTCAACTCTATCATATAAATTCTTTGGCATATAGTTGGCAAGTTCTAGTGGAGTACTCTTGAATTTTTCCATCATAGCATATATGGCTTACTCCACTTGATTTTTCTCCACTTTACCAAAATTATCAAAATCAACATGTGTAAATCCTGATAATTTTGTACTATTCTTAACATTTTCACATAAATTTTCAAGATCTAAAAGAGGATTTTGACTCACCACCTTGAATTGGTTATTGTCATCTGACTCTGTTTTCTCTTCATCAAACTCGACTTGTGCCACATATTTCCTTCTTGGTTTTTTCTACTCTTGACCTCCTTGATCTGCTAATTTGGTCTTTCCTTTAGCCTTTTTAATTGTTACATGTGTACTAGCCCTTGTAGTAGGTGTAGTTGGCTTGACTTGGCTTGGTTTTGCAGTTTTCTTAGCCCTTGCCATAGGTTGTGCCTTGGCCTCCCTCTTCTTTGTATCAGTGGGTGTAGGTGCTTCCTTGGCACCTTTAGCTATTTCATTCTCCTCCTCTTCTTGTTGATCTTCACCAATAACTTGAGTTAATGCAAGAGGTTCTTGTGCTTGAATGTCTTCTTCCTCTTCTTCCTCCTGCTCGACACCCTCTCCAAACTTAGCTTTCAACTTCTTCACTATCTTCTCCTTTTTCTTCATAGCAAAGGTGGTCTTGAGTTCCATTGTGATTTTGGACTTGGCCATTTCATAGTTTCCAAATATCTTTGCAGTTTTATCTACCTCTTCTGCAAGTAAAGTTGTTATAGCTACAAAGGCTTCATCCACATTTATTTCATAACCTAAGGGTCTCAACCATCTTGCCCTTGGTGTAGTAGCTTGTACAAAAGTATAATCAGAATCTACAAGAAAACATACATCATCATAGTGTTTCTCTAATAGTGACACTAGTATTCTCAACCTATTCTTCATTGACTACTTAAAATCTTCAAAATAACTTGTCATTAAAGAATCAAAATTCTCATCTAATTGCTCAATATATTCACCAATCTACACTACTAGTGGTTTATTTGTTTTCCATCCCATAGTGTCAAATGAAGGGAATGTGTTTTGAACATAAAATAATATGCATATCAATATAGAACCAAATTTACATTGTGCACTCTTTGTCTTTCTAATTGCTCCAAAGTTCTCCATCAATTGTTGCAATTGTAGCTCTACTAGATCATATGTGTGATCTTTCTTAACAATTTTTTATCCCACATCCATAGCTATATAGGACATACTGTTTAATCTACTAAATTGATAGAACTTGTGTGATATAACCCTTACAACAAAGTCTATCAAAGGATCAGTGATTGAGTCAATTTTCATGCCTCTCTTGTTCCATACAGCTCCAGTGTTTTTCTCAATCACCTCCTTTGAATCACTTCTCAGTGGCTTAGGCTAATCTAGGGTTGGGTAACCAGTAACCCTATGGATTATTCTCTTAGTAATTTTGATAGGTCCATTGTCCAGCCATAATGAACCATCATGAATTTGGCTCAGCATTATCCTAATCCATTTTGTTTTAAACACATTATGAAAATCTAGGGCTCGTGTCAACCCTTTCTTCTCTACAATTTTGAATTCTTGCTTCAGTACACCATTATCACAGATTTTTCCATATGCTTCCCTAATATCCATATCACCAATGCTTCCTATCTTACAATTGTAACATTTTCTCATATCGTGCACCATAAAGATGTTTGGTGGTATCATGGATAATGCACTAGAAGGGTCTTGCTTGTAAAAAAAAATTCAGGAATAGCTTTTAAAATGGGTTGCTTGACCTCATTACTCACTAACTAAACATTCAAAACTTCCTTTTCATCTACATTCTTCAAACTTGATGCCATAATATGAAACTAGGGTTTACAAAAATGTAAACTGTGTAGCTCAGCTCTTGATAAATACCTTATGAAATCTGATGAACTGGTGATGAATCGTTGCTCAAGCCTTCTACAATCACTTTGAATGTGTTTTCTAGATCACCTTCTACTCTAATCACTCTTTCTCAAATTCAAAATGATGTAAAATAAGCTTAAAATTGATAAATTACCCTTCGAAACTCTGCAATTAATGTTTAGTGCTTACACAACTATAAGCTCAACATCAACCAATTTTAGGATCACTCGGCATCCATTAACATTTTCAACCACTCGATAACCCCTATGAGCTTGGCATCAACTAGCCAGTCTATTAGCTTGACATCTTCTAGCATTCCACTTGGCACACAAGAAATATTTCATGCTCGGAAGTAACATGAAAAACTTAAAGATTTATCTTGGATTCCTAATAGCATCTTGTATCTTTATTCATGCTAATGTAATCTTTTCAGTACTAAATCCTTTGGAACTAATGAATGATATTACCTTTAATTATCAATCCCACATACCTCTTGATTGTCTAGTTTGATGAGGTGTGATCACCTAACCCATTGGATGAAGTGATCCCTTCTCCATTTGATGTACTGAAATCATCTTTCTTTTTCCATGTCTTGTTCATTTCATTTCTGATATTTTCAACATCTGCCTTGTCTTTGCCTTTATCAAATTCACAACTTGGTGCCTTTGACTTTGTTGGACAATATCTACTGATGTGACTAGTCTTCAAATAGCTAAAACATGTGGTTTGACTCAACCACCTCTTATAATCACCTCTGAAGCGTGTCATAATACAATTCTCAGGAAAATATCCATATTCTTGACAATAATGATAGCTATATCTTGTATTGTAATCCTAGTTATAAGAGTTTCCATTGTTCCTTACCTTTGTTTGCCTGTTTGATGACCACATGGGTTTGGATCCGCACTATGTCCATACTTGTGACAATTGTAGAAATATCCTTCAAATCTTTGTGTATGCATGGGCTTGGTTCTACATTCATGTGCCTGATGACCTTGCTTGTTGCACTTATGGTAGTGAACCATGCTCTTGTTCTTGACATTCTAATTTATAGTCTTGCTCCTGCACACATTAGCAGTATGTCCTTTCTTACCTTCTTACCTTTTTTGTTCCTTTATTTAGCACTTTTGGATGACTCTCCTTCTTCAATGCTTGTGTATACTAGTCCAGATGTGTCATTATTAAATCTAGGGGATCTCAATAATTACTCAAAGTAGTTGATGGCTTCATTTGGTTTGTTGAAACTTTTAGCAATCTCCTTTTCCCTTTTTAGATCATTTTGCAACTTCAATGTTGTTATCTCAATTTCCTTGACATTTAATTCATAGTTGGAATTCATCATTTGACTTAGAGTATCCAATTGCATGTTGGAAATCTTGGTTAGTTCTGTTGACTTCTCTTCTAGTCTGTTGGCCAAAATTCTTTTGTCTTCTTCAATCATTGCTTTGTCTTCCATGGCTTTCTTCTTCTATTCAGTCACCTAACATAGTAGTATAGCTTGTGATTCTTGCTCTAACTTGAGATTTCTAATTTCCTCAGCTTGGGGTCTATTCTTTTCCATTAGATCTGCAACTGCTACATCAAATTCATTGGAGTCTACATCTACAAATCTCTTAGTAGTTTCTATCTCTCTATATTGTGTGTCATTCTCCATAATAGTAATACTTCCTTCTCTTCAAGGATTTCTTTAGTTCTTCTCTTGCTTCATTCAGTTGATTTAGAATGAGATGTATTTCAATCTCCTGATTCTCAATAGTCTTTCCCAACTTGTAAACTTCCATTTCAAGATCTTTCCTCAAAGTTGTAAAGCTTCTCTTTCAAAGAATAAGGCTCTAATACCAATTCTTGGAATTACAATAGGAAAGGTAAACTTCTGAGAGAGGGGGGGCGGGGGGGGGTGGGGTGGGAGGGTGAATTAGTAGTTTAAACTAGGACCCATTAAGCTTTCACCACACATCCATCTTATACATTCAATGTTTAAACTGTAAAGAATGTACATATAAAGCATGTAAACAAGTGAACATTCACACATTCATAAAACCATATATGATTACCCAAAAACCCTCCAAGTGAGAAGGTAACTTTGGGGTGGAGATGACACCCACAAATCTTCACTACTACACTAATAAAGTGTATCCAATTAAGGTTACAATGTTTTTATCATGAGACATGATCTACCCTATGAAAGGTTTGCCCTATTAAAGGCTTACAAAGACTGTTAGGTCTCACCTTGTTAGAGGATTTCAACACCTTGTTAGAAGTGTGCCTTGCTAAAGGACTTTAACTCACAACTAAGTAAGCACCCTATTAAAGGATTTCAATACAACTTGTTAGGACTACTCTGTTAACAGATTTTGACAAAAATCACCTGTTAAAATGTCTCAACTTTGATCCTACGATTAGCACTTGATTGCTTGATAAAAAATCACCTCTAAACACGTGTCTTCTTGATCCTTCTTGATTAAATGCCTCTTTGTTGTATCCTTTTCCTTTCCTTTATTCTGCTCTAACTAGTTTTGCAATTTTGTCTCAGATCATAATTCCTTAGCCACCATGAATGCTCTATTTGCACATGCAAACTATTCTCTTCACTCCTTCAACACCTTTTCACACATGCTGAAGAGTTTAGGGTTTGTCCTCCTTAAAAAGACCTTGGTGACTTAGGGTTAGGTATGAACCTATGGCTGAGATTCATCCATTTTTTTGCTTAATCATTCCCATTTTTTGATTGGCTACATGTAATTACATTGGGAATCCAACTTAAGATTTTTCCTTATCTCTAAAATATCATAATTCATCCTTAAGTCAGCTCAAAAATGGTTTACATAGTTGTTTGTGCCTTTACAAACAAATATGCCTAAATTTTCTTACTTGGCATCTGAAATCTATGATGCTCAGCATACACTATTCTTTATACTATGACTCGGCATCTTTATCACTTGGCATTCACTATTCAATTGGCATACATTGTCTACTCGACACTTGAGGGAATCGGCACATGAGTGGCTTAACACTTACTATGAACTCGACATGGTCTATGTTTTGCTTAGAATATACTACTTGTTCAACATGAACTAAGTAAATAAATTAAGTGTAGGTAGTTTCCTTCTTCTCAAGACAAGTAATTAGGCTTTGGTTGGGATTAGACTTGAACATTATCTCACCCATTCTTATCATTAAGCAATTGCGATAGGGCATGCTCATCTTGACAATTCAAGAAGGTTGATGCTTGATACTTACAATCTGCATAAAACATGAGCATGTACATGAGCATGTACATGTGCATATATATCTTAGCTAAATAAGTAATGCCAGGGAATGGTACATCCTATAGATCCTAACTCACAGGTACTACGACTCCCTCAACCACATGAGGCACGTGAGATAGAAATATAAAATAGACACACACACACCATAGAAATGCAAGTTGTTGATCTCATTTTGATTTTGACAAGATAGTGAAAAAACACTTATTCATTATCTACTAGAATTGTAGTGCAATTTGAGTGCGTAGTACATGCCAAGTGATCAAAGCGAGCCAAGCAATTAGTGTGATTTGAGTGATTAAAGCATGTTGAGCATAAGTTTCCAGACAATACATACCAAGTAATATGACTAATATGTGCCGAGTCACTCAAGTGTTGAGTAGTCTATGCATGCCGAGTGATTTAGGTGTCAAGTAACCATTAGTACCAAGTTCTATAGAAGTCAAGTTACAACATTTAGAGCACAATGAAGGCTGAGCATCATAGCCTTTGGATGCTAAGTGAATAGTTTTGGTTATAGTTGTTTGTTATGGCATAAACTCCTATGTAAACCATTGTTGGCTAACATAATCATGAATTTATGATTATAAGAGATAATTATGGAGTCATATTACAAATCCCTATACAATACATGCAACCAATCAGATTAAGGGAAGGTTAAGGCGGTAATAAGGATCAACCATAGCTATTGGTTTTGACCTAGCCCATCTCCACCATTGCCTATTTAAGGAGGAAAAACCCTAGAGAGTTCAAGGATGAGTGAGGAGATGAATGCTAAGAGTATAGAGAGCATTCATGGTGGCTATGATGGCTATGATAGAGTTGTGCAAAGTAGAATCAGTCTAAGAGGAACAGAGACAAGCAATGAGAGGATTAGAAAGGATATATCTTATTAGGAGGATCAAGGATTGAATAGTAAGGAGGAGATATCACATCAAGCAATAAGGTGCTAATAAATTGAAGGATTGAGTATTGAATCATTCGAATAGGTGATGCAAAGTAAATCTCTTAACTGAGTAGTCCTAATAGGATGTTGTAAATCTCTTAATTGAGTGCTTACATAATTGTGAGTTAAAATCCTTTAGCAAGGTGAGACCTAATAGTCTTTTAAGCCTTTAATAGGGTAGACCCCTCACAAGGTAGATCATAGTTTATGGTCAATACTTTGTAGCCATAATTGACCACACTTTATAGTTGCAATAGTGAAGATTTGTGGGTGTCATCCTCACCCCAGTTTTACCTTCTCATTGGAGGGTTTCTAGGAACCAATTTATTGTGTTATGTGTTATTTATTTTATGGTATGGATGTGATGCATGTTAAGTTATGAGATGGATGTTGGTGATATGTTTTAGAGGAAAAATTTTTAAGTGTTGATTCACCCCCCTCTCAGAACTTACTTTCCCATTGTTATTTCCAACAATTGGTATCAAAGCTTTGTTCTCTAGAAAGGAAAGTTTTACAACTTTAGAGGTAAGATCTTGAAGATGGAAGTCTACAAGTTGGGAAAGACTATTAAGAACAAGAACATTGAAATATAGCTTGCCCTACATCAACTCAAGGAAGCAAGAGATGAACTGTAACATTCTTTGAAGAGAAGGAAAGAGATAGTCATTCAACAAGATGACACTCAATATCAAGAAGTAGAGACTACTAGATTATTTAAAGATGGAAACTCAGAAGAGTTTGATGCAGCAATTGCAGATCTGATGGAAAAGAATGCTGCCCTAAATGAAGAAATCAAGAATCTAAAAAGGGAACAAGAAGTTCAATCAATATTGTTGTGTGAGACAACTGAACTAAAGAAGAAAGTTGAATAAGACAAATCCATGATTAAAGAAGACAAAATAATTATGGCTAACAAACTTGAAGAGAAGACATCATATGTGAAAAAGCTTGCAAACATGCAATTGGATATAATGAATCAATTGATGATTGCAAATCAAGAACTGAAGAGGAAAGACATTAAAATTACAATTTTGAAAACATAGAATACCCTACTGCAGAATGAATTGAAGATTGAAAAAGAAAAGCTTAACAAACCTAGTGAAGACATCAAGTACTTTGAAAAATTGATGGAAGCACCAAGGCCAAAGAATGACACTATTGGTTTGGGTTATTCTACTACTAAGCAACGAGAATCATTTGGGAGTGGTGAACAAAGGAATAATAAAGGAAAGTACAACAAACCCACTTGTCATCACTATGGAAAATTGGGTCATACAAAAAATGTTTGCAGGAGCAATACTAGAAATTAGAACCCTAAGAAGAAATTCAAGGGACACTGCCATAAATGCAAGAAGTGGGGACATCAAGCACATAAATGCAAAACCAAGACCACCAACACTAAGAGATTTCAAGTTTATTGTTACAACTATCAGAAGTATGGACACGAGGCATATTAATACAGATCCAAATCCAAGTGGACATCAAACTAATAGACAAAGGTACACCACAATGGAAACTATTATGATTGGGATTACAATACAAGGTATAGTTGTCACTATTGCCAAGAATATGGTCACATTTCAAAAAAAATCAAAAGAATGCATTTCAAAGGTAACTATAATAGATGGTTGAATGAGGTTTTATGCTTTACTTGTCTTAAGACTAGCCATGTCAGTAGAAACTGTCCAACTCGGTCATCTACACCGAGCAATGAAGGTAGGAAAGGCAAAGGAAAGGTTGATGTTGAAAAGGTGAAGATGAAGATGATAAAGACATGTAAAAAGAAGGAATATTGCAACACATCAAGTGCAAATGAGGTCACTTCATCCAATGGATCAGGTGTGTTGGGACTAAAAATTGCATGCTTCATTTTTAGTCACATTTTGAAAATTTTGAGAAAATCAAGTGTATAAACATTTTTTAAAGCCTATGTACCTCGTTGTTGAGTTAATGCATAAATGGTGTTTAATGTTTCTAACACCCTTCATTTAGCCCATTCACATATTCTGTAATGATAAATTGATATTTTGAGCTATTTGGCGAAGTCCTGTCTGCATTTTACCCTAAGTGTCAGACAGTGACTGAAGGCCATGTTTGCAATTGAATATCTCACACTCAGAAATGTGTCATGACTTGCCTCTTTGGGAGTGTCTAATTTTCATAACTAAGAGCCTATGTTTCATATTTTGAGTCGTTTCAAGTCTGTTTGACTAGGTTTTGAGTCCCTCAAAGTTGGTAGTTTAATGTTTCCATGCATTTGCAAATTGCACATAATTCTAGGAAGCCCTATTTGACGCACTATAACTTTTCACCAATTGACCAAAATGTTAAAATTCCTTTTGCATTGCATTGTAGACATTAGAGACATGTTATGTTTCAATTTTTAGCTCTTGATGAATCCGTTTGATTAGTTTTCAAACTCGATTCCAAACACAATTTCTAACCTTTTACTGGTGTTAGCATTTATAGATTTGTTGGAACCAATGTTCGTGATATTATATATTGAGATCCATGATTGGCTAAATCAAATGGATTGTACCAATATGTTGTCCTCTGAAAATACTCCAAGTGTGCCAATTTTTGAGCTTTGACGAATCCATTTGCACACTTTTCAAGGTCATTTCCATTTGCAAAAATCACTTTCTAACATTGTTTCCTATCGACAAACCCAGGTAGCCCACTTTGTACGTCTGCCATTTGCACCCAGTTATTTTTCATGAGCCCAAATCACATATCCATAATTTCCTCATGACAAAGAACCAGTGTCCCACTTTTTGTTTCCCCATGTGCTCATTTGCATAGTTTTTTGAGCCAATTCCGAGCCTAGTTTGTTGTTTTCTAGCATGTTTTCTTGCAGGTAAATCTGAGAAGGCAACTTTGATAGTCAATATCTTTTGACTTGGAATTCGTCATGAGAAGAGATTCAACAAGGTGCAAAAGTGTGGAGCAGAGATTCAATGTGCCAGTGTTCAGAGCCCGGTCAGAAGTTTGGGTCAGTTTTCAAAGGCAGTCAACAGACCTCCTGATATCAATTTGATAATTTGTAGATCAGTGGGGGACTTGTTTTCAGACATCTTTGTGAGTAATGAGGATCACTCATATCCCAAAGGTTATAAGGTTATAAACGCCATAGATCAAATACTAAATATGGATGCACTTATAAATCACTTGGATACATCTTTCATATTCCTTTTGAGATAAACCCAATAGGGGATATTTTTATCTTCTTCCAGATTGGTGCCCCCAATGCAAGCTTCCTTTTCTTTCCTCTGTGTCTACAAGGCATTGGATGGCAGTGTGCATGATAACATGTCTGAGGAGAGTGTGTTCCTACTATTGAGAGCTGCCTGGTTCAAATCTCTTCCGATTGGATCTAAGGAGGTGGTTAAAGAGAATGATGATTGGCAATATGAAGATGATATCTATGATGAACACTATTACACATCAAATTTGTAGATGGGTAATTAACGTTGGGGTTAAAATGGATATGTAAGGGCAAGGGCTGGAGTTAAATGGGAAAACACAAAGAAAAGCTTACACTCTATGCAATTAAAAAGGCCCAGCTAGGTAGCTCACACATTGGCGGATGGAAAAGAAGCCACGAATTTGCAAGGAGATTCTCAGCGGTTTAAAACAGAACAGTCAAAGCCATATGAATATAATAGAAAGAGCCTCATGCCAGCAGTCAAAATAAGAAGAGAACACGAAGGATACAAAGAACACTTACACATCATGTAGAGGCCCAGCATTGAAGAGAACAAAGGAATGTGCAGATATATTGAGCAAAAATCAGACTTTCATGCCATAACGGGAGCATTACAAGGCAAAAGCTCATTCATCCATAGGTAAAGACGATAGGGAGGCTCCATGTTTTGTTATTACAGCCTAGAGTAATAGGGCTCATGCTATTTGAATAGGCAGAACTCAAGTTTTGAGTATGAGGCCTGTGCATCATAAAAGAACCTCACATTTCAGCTGAGGTAAATCCCAAATCAGGGTAATGCCCACGCAGTGGAAAGGATGTTGAGGAGAATAAAAAGGATGCTCCTAGTGCTGAAAGAAGGTAGAGCGGCAATTCAAGGTAAAGATCACGCTAAGTAACAGAGCATTAAGAGGGCAGGCACGTTAGAAGAAGAAAAGAACCAACCTCACACATGTAATGGAGTTCACGCTTGGTGAGAAGCAGATCCACACATTGGCAGGGGATGTCCAAGTGATATAAAGGAGAACACCACAGTCAATCCCAAGGAAGGAAATCGTTTGGACAGGACAGGAAGTCATGCCATGGCAATGGCAAGCAAACAAAAGAAAAACTCACACTAAGGCTGAAGTTAATGCAAAAAGAAGCCCCTAATATTAAAAAAAATATAGTTGGTTATAGAGAGAAGAGCTTTGCCCACGTCTACAGGAATCCACACAATTTAAAAGAAGACTCCATACACATAAGATGAACACCACACATTGCAGAGGAGCTCAAGCAGCATAAGGTGAAATCGCAGCTATACAAGAAGACCTCCAGTCAAAAGTGCAACGCTTGGAGGAGCTTCATGTGGAAAGACAGGAGACATCCCTGTTGAAGATGCTAAAGAAGAACATCACTCCACCCTATTTAAGAAAAGACACAATAGTAACAAAGTAGTCTGCACATCAAAAAAGGGGAAAAGGTTTTTTAAAAAACTCTTTTATCTCACATACATTATGTGGCGTGGTTAGTTAAGTGTTTAAATATTCTTGCACACATAGAATGAAATGAATAATGAGAAGCGCCTTTTAAAAGGAAAAGCCATCACTCATATTGTGGGTCCAACCTGGACAGCTGGAGTTGGCCAAGTATTAAATTTTGATAGGACATACTGGCAAAGAGTGATATCGGCAAGATGATGCGCCAGAAAGAGTAGCAAATTCGGTGGGTCGCTAACTCGCCATCAAAAAATGGCAAGGTTTTTCGGTAGCGACATAGCGACCTGCCGAAAAACCTAAGAATCCGATGAGATGGACGTGAGACCAGGCTGCAAATTGATGATGAATCAGATTGTGCCAAGTGGCAGCAAGCAAGAGGTGATGTGGCAAGTTCAGAACAGTTGCAAGGAAATTGCGACACATGTCTAAATCAAAGGATCATCTCTAACTCGGCAAGCGGAAGATGAACAAGATTTACCATAGCGAGTTAGTGAGAAGATGACACGTGTCACTAACACAATGGCAAGGTGGATGAATCTCGTGTTGACACGTGTCACAAGCTGGTCAAAGGAAGTTTGACTCGGGTAGAAAAAGAGGAGAAATTTTAGACTTTTCAAATTTTAATATTTTATTATTGTTTTTCCTCAAATCTCACATCAAGTTCATTTAAATAAAGTTTGAAACATTATATAGTTTAAACTTTATAAAAGTTTAAATTTTGCAAAATATATGTGGAAACTCAGAGCACAGGGCCGATCTTTAGAAAGCCATAATAGGAGTAATTTTTAACCAAAATGGATGCTCCAATATATCATCAAAATAGAGAGGAGCTGAATTTTCCATTTCTAGTGTTAGATTATGCACAGGTCTTCACCATTTTGAGTTATAGGTCAATTTGTAAAATCTAGGACATTGGCGACAGAACAAGTCAAGTTCTTCATTGATGATTAAGATTGGTTAGAGGACAGTTTTAAAGGTCTGTTGCAATCTGAAAGTGAAGAAAATCAACTTGAGGTTGTTTTCTTGTCTTCTCAAGACCATTTTAATTGATTTGTTACTTTTTCCTGAGTTCTTTTTTACACCAAAATTAGTTACTTTTCTCATCATCAAATTTTGAGATATTTTGATGCCTTTGAGAGGTGGAATGAAGAGGATTTGATATGCAATTGTAGAGAGAAGGGAGAGAGAGATTTTTCATCTTCTTGAAAGGGAATTCTGAAGGGACAAATGTCAGTCATAAATTCAATCTGAGAATTGTCTTCTCCTTATTTATTCTTTCTTCTTCTCTGAAAAGAGGTTATTGGTTGGTTTTCTATTTCCAGTTCTTGGAGCTCTGCTTAGACTATGAAAGCCACACACCTAGCATTTCTCTGTTGTATTGAGCAGCATTTTATGTTTTATGCAAATGGTTCTAGTCTGTTAGGTGATTTATGAGTTATTTTCTGTACATTTCATGTATTTGGTTTCAAGGAAAACAAATAAAGCACAACGAAGGTTTTAAGTTCAGTCTGAATTTTGTCTCCTAATTATGGATCTTTTTTTTCTTCTAATTTGTGATCAAAGAGCATAGATTAGGTTGCATTTTGTTTAGGAATGTATGTGATTAAAATGTCTTGCTGGTGGAGCAAAGAACCATGTAATTGCTTGATGTTTGTCACAAGGTTTGCAGATTTCATGATAGGATGTTTTGAGTATGAGATTCATTTTGTAGCAGATGTCAGTTCACAAAGTGAAGGATAGGTCAAGGATCTTGATGTAGAGATATGTCTAAGATTTCCAAGAGATGTACTATTGTAATTCATTTTATTTACCCGATAGACAAGGCACTGGTCAAAGATAGGATCATTAATTTATGTTGCTCATACTTGGGTCTTGCTACTATCAACATATTAAATCAATTTTCCCTTTTATGTTGAAAGCTATTCAATGTTAACCCGCACTTAGCTTGCCAGTTTCATGAGTTATGTCCTTAGCTATTTCATGCTTGTGATTATTGGTTAAGTATAGAAGATTTAGGGGTTTTTATCTACTTTACATTAGATTTAGTGTATGCTTTGATAACTGGTACCATATAAATAATCTATAGGTCTACTCGCCTAGGTTTTGCAGAGCCTGAAGAAGAAGAAGGGTCTAGCCTTATAGTTGGCCTAGGTTCTTGGTGAAGTGTGTCCATTATTTGAGATAGTTTCCCATAGACGCATTCTTGCCTTGCATATTTGGTTGTTTAAACACTGTTAAATCAGGAAGCCAATAAGGTGATCACATCAGCCCGAGCTAGGAAATCAAAGGTATGTGTGGAACTGACATTTAAAAAGTTATATTATGCATTAGTTCCAAATATTTAAGATCTAAAAATATTATATGTGCATGAATTAAGATGCAATGAAGTGATTAGAATTAGGAGATGTTCTATTATTATGTTGTTTTCTATGTTATTGTCGAGCATGGAAAAAGTTATAGTTTCTATCAAGCATGAAAGAAATTATAGTTATTGCTGAGTAATGTAGATATGGTTGTGTGAGCCAAGCTCTCTATGTTAGCCAAGAATGTTGAAATTCTTATGATACTCAAGTTTGCATTTGTGTAACCACTAAGAAATTAATGCAAAATTTGAAGGGTTATATAGTTGATTTTCGACTCATTTGCACCTATCAAAGTTTGAAGAGTACAAAGAGCATGAAAGTGAATTGTGAAAGGATATTCAAGTGTTTGTAAACTAGATTCAACTACTACTCGATATCACTCATCATATTTGAGAGGTAATTAGCTTGTGTCGAGTTATGTTGTTTTGTTTTTCACAAACCTTAGGAAGTCAAAATAGCAACTAGCTCTTCTACAACACTTAGGAAAGAGGGAAAAGAATTTTTCAATGTTAACCTAATTAGTAATGATGTGTGACAACCCCAATTTTGAGAAATTATTGAGATTGCATACAAGGGAGATCCATCTGGTGTGTTATCCATGATACCACTAAAGGTCTTAATGGTTCGGGATGTGAGATGATGCTACACTGGTAAGATTGGAGAAGTTGGAGACATGTAAATTAGAGAAGTCTACCAAAAGTTATGTGACAATGAAGTATTGAAGGAGGAAAATAAGATCGTCGAACAAAAAGGTTTGACGCGTGCTCTAGACTTTCCTCAGGGTTTCAAAACTAAATGGATCAAAATTGTGTTGAGCCATATACATGACAATCAAATTTGGTTAGAGAATGGACCAATCAAAATTACAAAAAGGTTTGTGCATAGAGTATTAGGGTACCCTACTCTAGATAGACCAAAGAGCATGTAGAGTGATGCAAAGGAGGTATTCAAAAGAACATAGGTGTCGTATGGAACAAGAAAGGGATGTTAATTGATACAATTTTAGACCCCTTGGTAGCCTTTGCAGTAAGAGTTATAGCTCACAAATTCTTTTAGTGAAGCCAACTGAATTGTGTTTCCTATATGGCAGTTGATTTAGGTTATAAAATTGTAAAGGGAGACCATTCTTATGACCTGACCGAGTTGCAACTTCAAAAATTGTTAGAAAAATTGGAAGCCATTATGAAGGCCAAAAGTACATAATGTAAGTTCAAGGTTATTTGATTTTTTTCATATTTTTCTATGTGTGAAACACATTCCCCACTTTTGGTAAAGTTGTTTAGAATTAAAATAGATCAATAACCCAACAGATAGCAGACCTCATTGAGCAAGTTGGAGACAACTAGATATTTTGAGGATTTCAAGAAATTCGTGAAGCAAAGATTGAGGATTCCTATATCATTAGTGGAACAACATTACAATGATGTGTCTCCTAGTTGATGTAGATTATACATATGTGTAAGCAGCAATACCTAGCGTTAGATGGTTAAAGTCCTTGCCATATGAAATTAATTTGGATGAAGCCTCTGCAACCATCGTAGCTCTATTAGCCGAGGAAATTATCAAGGATGCTACATCCTTTAGAAACTATGATGAGGCTAAATCAAGAATAACAATAAATTTACAAAATGCCTCAGTAATAAGAAAGAAAAACAAGATAGTGAAGAAGCTTAAATAGAAGTTTGGTGAAGGTGGTGAGAAAGTAGAAGAAGAAGATGAAGAAGAAGAAGAAGTAGAAGGCCAAGTGCCACTGGAACTTACACAAGGCCTAGGAGAAGATAAAGATGATGATGCTAAAGGTGTTGAGGAAGTACCTAAGGAAACTAAGAAGAAGATAAAAGAAAAAAAATAGGTAGTGAAGAAACCAAAGAAGATTGTGAAGTAGTCACAATGAAAGCCATTTGTACCTTTAACTAGGTCAAGTACTAGGGAAGCCATTGCACAGGCAAAAGAAGTTACAAAGCCTAAAGGAAAAAGAGCTAATGTCATAGTAGAGCTGAGCCAGTTTGCTCAAAATAATTTCAAGAGATTGAGGAAGAAATACAAGTCACAAGAGGATTCAGATGAGGAGAAGACAAAGTCTAATGACTTGAGTCAATTCAAAGTGGTAAGACACAATCCCTCTTCTGACATTGATAACTTGTGTAAAAATATTAAGATCAATGCAGATTTGTTAGGTTTCACACATGTTGATTTTGATAAGTTAGGAAGTGTAGAGAAAAATAATATAGAGGAAGCCATATATGACATGATGGTAACTTTTAAGACCATTTCTGTAGAGATTGCCAACTCATTACCAAAGAGTTTATATGAAAGAGTTGAGAAAAAGTTGTAATTCAATTTAACTACTAAAAGACAAATTAAGGAAACTATTTTAGCCCAAGTGATGCCTGAATTGGATAAGGAAATGATTGCTAAGGCAATGGAGAAGCACAAAGGGAAATTTTCTCCCAAATACTAAGCATTCCATATTTTAAAGAAGAAAATAGAAGATGTGGTAAACAAGAGTACATCGATTTGGAAATCTATTTATGGTTTATCTACTAAAGAAATAACTAAGAAAGGTGAGTAAGAAGTAGCAGATACTGAAAAAGAGAACCCAGTCAAGGAAGGTATTGTGGAGGGAACTGAAGGAATAGTAGAGGAAGCTACAACTAGAAAAGAGCAATAGGATGTACAAGTGTTGAGTGCCTATCCCCCACATGATGACCAAGAGAGTCAACAAGATTCAATGAGCATTAAGGATGTTCTTGATACTACATCACATAATGTAAATATTTTGACTAAGGATGATTTGAAGAAAATACTACAAGACTCTACCAATGCAACAATTCTATGTAGTAATCTAATATTGGTGAGAGTGGATGAGATACAAAAGGCAAAACTTGCATCTCCAGGGGAGAGGCAACAAGACACTTCAAATGTGTCCCCACAAACTATAGAGGTAAAGGAAAAGGAATCACAAGATCTATATACATGTATCAAAGTGTAAGCCTTGAACAAAAATATGTTACAACAAAGACACCATCTACAATTACAAAAAACACTGGTTACTTTTCCAGTCTCTACATCTGCAAATATCAAGGCTGAGTTCCAGCACACTCAAGAGTGTTGATGTTACATCATTTGAGGATGTGAGCTTAGATAAGGTGATTGAGCTACCAAAGTTTGATTTGAATACAATCACTATTTAAGAAATGAGCATTCTTCAAGCCACTCTACAAAGGAAGAAGAGGTAAGAAATCTTGAGGGAACATAAGCAAAATCAAGTTTTGCATGAAATCAAAGACATATTCATTGATGCTTTTAGCCTCCTAGAAATAAATGAAGATAAGCCTATTTTAGAGCAACTTGTCAGCATTGCGAACAAGATTAAGAATGAAGACCTAGACACCAATGTCAAATTATTAGAATGGTCTGAAAGGAAGTTTTGTACCAAGGTTTTGGAGAAGATGTCTAGTGCTATTGCACTCAAACAAGTTGATCTAGCAACCATAATGGAAAGTGTAAAGAAGGTGTTAGAGAACATTTTCTCTCTATACACAATGTTATGCAATGTTGATATATTTACTAAGGAGACTCAATGAGCTATTGACTAGCTGCTGGGAGATTTGCAATTCATAGTACCACACTGCAGCAATCTCCAAGTAATAGTCAGTTACATTTTTAGAGGTTACTATCAACTCAAAGTAGGCTTGCCAAACTACAAGTACAAGATGCTGATATTAGGTCTACTATGATTAGTATCCAGACCATGTTGACACCTCACATGGAAGTATTTCACAAGGAACTAGCCTATGCAGCGACACTATTGAAGAAATATTCTGATCTTTCTACACATGAAGGCTTAGTTGACCTTGCTACCTAGCTAGACATTCAAGATCAATCCCTAGATGTAGAAATAGGAAATTGGGATGCAACATTGAAGATAATAATGGAGCTACACAAACCATTTTTAGATAAGCACATTGTCAATGTACAACACAATTGACATAAGTGTCAAAAAAGAGGATTATGAAAATTTTGGAGAACAATGTTTGTTAAGGCAGACATCCACTCAACGGGAGTAATTAAAGAAAACATAGAAACAAAGTACTTACTCAGAGGTAGTAATAAGGTATGGAAAATGGACAACATTTTTCATACAAATGCAATTTTTGAAAATTTTAAAAGTTTTGTATAGAAGCCAAGCAACGAATATATATATTGTCTGACTTATGCATAAAATAAGGATGAATATGCCATGACAAAGTGTTTTTGCCACTCATGTCAATGGGGTATATTGTTGATCTCATTTTGGTTTTGGCAAGGTAGTGACAAAATACTTAGTCATTATCTAGAAGAATTACAATGCAAGTTGAGTGCATAGTGCATGTCGAGTAATCAAAGTGAGCCGAGTGATCAAAGCATGTCGAGCATAAGTTTCCCGATAGTGCATGGTGAGTAATATGAATAATATGTGTTGAGTCACTCAAGTGTTGAGAATTTTATACATTATGAGTGATTGAGGAGCTGAGTAATAGTTAGTGCCAAGTTCTACAAAAGCTGAGTTGCAACATTTAGAACACAGTGAGGTCGAGCATCAGAGCCTTTGGATGCTAAGTGCACAATTTTTGGTATAGATGTTTGTTATGGCATAAACTCCTATATAAACTATTTTTGGTTGAGATAATCATGAATTTATGATTATAAGAGACAAGTATGGAGTCATATTATGAATCCCTATGCAATACATGCAACCAATCAGATTAAGGGAAGGTTAAGGCGACAATAAGGATCAACCATAGTCATTGGTTTTGACCTAGCCCATGTCCATCATTGAATATTTAAGGAGGCAAAACCCTAGAGATTTTAAGGATGCACGAGGCAACAAATGGGAAGAGTTTAGAGAGCATTCATGGTGGCTATGATGGCTAGGATAGAGTCATGCAAAGCATAATCAGTCTAAGAGGAATAGAGACAAGCAATTAGAGGATTAGAAAGGATAGATCTAATAAGGAGGATCAAGGATTAAATAGTAAGGAGGATATATGACATCAAGTAGTAAGGTTCTAACATAAGGATCAGGTGTTGAATCATTCTAATAGGTGATGCAGAATAAATATCTTAACCAAATAGTCCTAGCAAGTTGTTGTAAATCTCTTAATCGATTGTTTACTTAATTATGAGTTAAAATCCTTTAGCAAGGTGTGAGACCCAATAGTATTTTAAGCCTTTAAAGGGGCAGACCCCTCATAGGGTAGATCATAGTTTATGGTCAACACTTTGTAGCCATATTTGACCACACTTTACAACTGCAGTAGTGAAGATTTGTGGGTGTTATCCCCACCCTAGTTTCACCTTCTCATTGGAGGGTTTATGGGTAAAAAATTTATTGTGTTATGTGTTATTTATTTTATGCTATGGATGTGATGCATGTTAAGTTATTTCAGTTTATATGTTAAGTTATGAGATGGATGTTGGTGATATGTTTTAGAGGCAAAAAATTTAAGTGTTGATTCACCCCATTACATTATGGAAGTAATTACATTTACTAACTAAGAATAAATTACAAAGGTAATCATAATTATTGAATAGGCACATTAAAATATCATCATTGCAAGTAACTATTACTATCTAGTATGATCGATTACTCTTTATAACAAAGTATTATATTTCAAATATCAATTAAGGGCTAACATGTCCACAACAAAGTCACATATAACTTTAACAATGAAGTCTACAATGATAGTAAAGGAGGGGTATTATAGGGTATTACATCTGGTTTTATGACCATCCTAGTAGCTAGCTCATAACATTTAGCTAGGATATTAATGAGCTTTATGATCACATGTAGATTCAGAACAATGATTTTTCCTAGGTCAAGTCGCCAAGCATTGTTCTAAGGTTCTTTTTCAACCTTATTTGTGTATAAATACCAAAACAATGACCTACTATAAATTGGAAAAGTTGCATCCTTATACCCACTAAATTCATAACAAAATGTGGACATCGTATAATAGCTGAAGAGTTAAGAAATAAATCTTAGATTGTTTTCTATATAGTTTTTTTCTATTTTCTCATTTTTATCTTTCTTAACCGTTACTTCCTTCTTAGCAACTTCCTTCTTAGGTGTCATTTTGAGAAATAGTTCAAATTCAAAGGAATAATTGAACTTACAAATTAGTGTGGCTTAGTAATGTAGCTTCATGGCTCCTTTACTCACTTTCCAAATTCTTCTATAACTTGGAATGGTATTTCACAAGGAATGACTTCTTTGAATAACCTATTACTTCTTTTCATCCTTTAACTCTTCATTTATGATTTTAGGCATTTCGCACAAGTGGCTACTTCTATATTTCACTCATCTATCATTTCAAATATTTTGTCATTAATGATTAATACTTTGATGTACAAAAATGACTTATTTAATCATTTCAAATGTTTTATTAATCATTTTTCATAACTTCAGTAAACATTTCATTTTCCCCCTCTAAAATGACAAAAAATTGCTACTCCCTTCATAAGTACATATCTGAAACAATAAAATTTGTTAGTTTGCAGGGACCTTATACTCATATGTGTGATTTTGTGAAAATTTTCTACTTCAGGAGCCATCAATTCCTAGTCTTTTGAAACAACTATAAATTGCTATTTTGAAAGGCATTCTTTGTGTGTCATCTAAAATAGCAAAAAAAATCTATTTCACAAGTGTCTCTAGTACCTTCACTCGGAATGACAAAAATATGTTTTCCAAGGAATTTTTAAGATGAAATTGGAAATTTGCAATTTTCAAGTTCTACCAAATGAAACACTCTTCAGAAAGGTATCGTTAGGAAGGCCAACCATCAAAGAAAACAAAATCCTAAGTTTTTAAATAACTAGAAAAGAAAACTCACTTAAGGAGAAGCTCGATACTATCTCAAAACTAGTTAAAGAAAGGTAATATTTGGATATAAAGATCCCTTAATTATAAGGAAATAATTCGGACGCTTATCTAAGGATAATTATATTTCAAATTGCTTTGACATATTATTAATATTTGGATATGAAGATCCCTTAATTATAAGGAAAGAATTCTGACGCTTATCTGAGGACAACTAAATTTCAAATTGCTTTGACATAGTATTCTTGATTTTATCCTTTATTTCAATTCAATCCTATTTAGAGATTTTGGGGTTAATCTACCTAACCCAAGGATTGATACCAATTTTTCTCTTTGTTTATTTATCCTATTTCATCTTGTATAAGAGCCCAAGTAATGTTTTATTAATTTACTCATTGAGAGGATTTGATTATTTTCCATGCCCACTTTCATAGATTGATTACCAAACATAATTGATGATCGATTAAAATGATAAACCACTCCTATTACTGGAGATTTTTGACCTTGGGTCTTACTAATTGAACATTTGATTTCTTTGTTAACTAGTCTCCTTTGAAAAAATAGCTTCCTTTTTCAAATATATAACTAGTAAGGGGTCTTAAGATTAAGATAAAGTTGCTATTATAATTTGGCTCTATTTAAAATGCTTTAATGTAGTTTTAGTGTTTGATATTCTAGATTATTTCCAATTTTTATTATCAATTTGGTTGTTTCCTATATTACCTATTTTGTTTAATTAGTTTAATGGTGCATGTACGTAAAGGCTTGTTGGAAACTATAATTATAGTAATTGATATGTTGTCATTGATGTCAAACCTACTTGTAAGACATTGTTAAACCTATTAGAGAAACATTTACTAACAGTGTAGAGTGCCATATCATTTGATTGATGAAGTTGATTTGAAAATAGCAAGGTGAGCTAGTGATGTTGTTGGAAAATAAGAATTTAAGTATCATGGAAATACAATGGGTACTTGATAAGTTAGTCATTTACAAGATAATGTGTTATTTAATCAATACATGAAGTGAAGAAGAAAATTGCAATTGATGTATGAGTGAAATGACAAGAGTTGAGTTAAACTCTAAGCTTGACCGAATATCAGTATTGGTTGGTCAAATAAGAAAGTGAAGCAGAAGACTAAGGAATTTAATGAGACGCCAAAAATACAATTTTAAGTTGAGTGATAGTTATTATCAAGAAAGTTGATGAAGAAATGTTAGTATCAGTTGAGTGGCAGTAATGACCAAGCAAAATAATAAATGTCAAGTAAGATAGTATAGTGTATGCTAAGCTACACAATGATGACCAAACAAAAGAACATAGTTATTGCCGAGTGATAGTAAAAGTTATAGTTTGTGAAAGAATCAAGTTTGAGGTCGATGCAGTTGGAATTCTAGATTAGTCAAAGTGTGTGGATGATAAGGATTGATGAGTTGGCATATTTAATACATGAAGAGAGTTTTTTGATGATCAAAGGCAAGGATTTGATCTCAAGTTTCTAGAAGGAGAAGGAAAAAAAATGATGGAAGGATTTGATGAATATGACCTAACCTTAAGATCTACGATGATGTTTAAGAAAAGAAAGATCAAAATTACCTATTTAAGGAGACATAAGAGATGATTTCTAAGGTTGGTTCATTTTTTATTAGCAATCTTAAGGAGAAGCTATGAAGAGTAGAGAAACAAAGAAGTGTGAAGATATTAGTGAAGTGTGATTACCTGAAGTGATGCCAAGTAGATCAATGATGGAGATGATAATGGAGGCCAATCAATAAACCAAAAGATGAGAGAATGGAGATTTGAATTTACAAAGTGAGTTGTATTTTACAAATCAAACCTACTATTACATTCTAACCATTTTGACAGTCAAAATCATTTAATCAAGATTGACCTAAAAGTTATTTTGTAAATCCTTTAATCAAGGTGACATTCTAATAAAATGACCCCCATAGTCCTTTAATAAGGCCACTCCTAATAGGGTGATTATATCCTTTAGAAGGGTCACATTTAACAATGGGTTGTATAACCTTTGATGGAGTTGGCTCCAAATCAAGCTCACTTCAAAAGAGTGAAAATTGGTAGCATGTTATTTGTTATTTTTTCCCAAATTGGGTTTTCATGTTAAATCATGGTGTCAAAGTGTCATTTACATGTGGGGATGTTACTTTATGCATGTTATTTTTATGGTTGCTTACTTTACTATTAGTCGACACACATAGACAAAATAGAGATTTAAAGAATGATAAATTGTTGATGATATGCTATATAGACCTTTTTTTTTATGAGATTGATTAATTTTTTTAAAGTTGAATTGGTACATCTAGACCTAAGGATAAATGATTCACCCCCCCCCCCCCCCCCCCCTTCTCTCAGTTATTCTAATCATTCTAACAATTGGTATTAGAGCATTGTGCCTTGTAAGTAAATTTTGAAGGGACTCAAGTTGAAGATCAAGATGTACAAGAGAGAGATGCTTGAGAGGAACAAGGATAACTTCTCATCATGGAAAAGACTGATAATATTGCACTTGGTTGGATACAATTGATTAATTGTGTGTTTTCTTTGGTGTTACACAAATGTCATAATCATTATCAGTCAGTATATGTCGAGCTCACTCGGGTAGTGAAGACAATTCTTAATGTCTACTGAGCATTCCTATGTTTGGCTAGTTCAGAAGGAAATGTCTACCGAGTTCGCTCGGGCATCAAAGGAAAAGTTGCAAAAAGTGAGTGTTAAACGAGTTCACTCAGGTAACGAAGGAAATTTGGATGGAACCAGTACTAACTGAGCTCACTTGGTTGCCAAAGGATTTTTGTAAGTTTGTAGTGTTAACCAAGCTTTTGTTGGTTAACAAAGGAAATCATTTCAAAGTTAGTTGCTACTGAGCAGGGTCGGCTAACAAAGGATTTTCTTATTTTGTTGTATTAAGACTAATCGATATATCTATTGATTCCAGCCAACAAAGGTAATGAATATTGATTATTGTAAATTGTATTTGAGCCAACTTGACAAAGTGGAAGGGATAAGTAAAAGGTCAAGTTGTGATTTCAAAAGTGCAAGTGTGTGTGAAAGTGCAAGAGATTGTGTGAATTATGATGATGCAATTGAAGATCTATTGGTGAGCAAAGGAAGAAAATTTGAAGGATAAGAAGAATATCCTTGTGGTGCAACAAAGCCATATTCGATTGGGAAGTATCAAGTACAAGCTAGAACAAAGATCTAAAATCAGCAATATAGTTGCATTCAAATTAGGTCATCTCAATATTACTCTCTAACCATTGTAGCAATGATCTAAATCTCTTAACAGAGTTGGCTTAACAACTATTTGTAAATCCTCTAACAAGGTGGCAATTCTATTGAATTATTCTCAAGACCTCTAACCAAGCCACTCCTAATAGGGTGATTAAATTCTTTAATAGGGTCACACCTAATAGTGTGTTTTGTAACCTTTAACAGGGTTGGCTCCTACTAGGGCTCACTTCAGAAGAGTGAAAATCAGTAACTAGTTGCTATTGGTGGTTTTTCCCAAATTGGGTTTCCACAATAAATCTTGGCGTCAAATGTGTTCATTCTATTTTCTTTATGTGTTTGCAACTAAGTTAAAATAATGGTAATCGCAGATAACATCTAATGGTTTATATGTTAATCTTTTACCGAGCTAATCTAGTTACTACCGAGTTACAACATTTTGTGTGTTTATCAAGCTTCAATAGTATTTAGTTATCTGTTTGCATTTTATACTGACATCAAAAGGGATATGGAATTTATTTTTGTAGTAATTGATTCACCCCTATGCTCTTAGTTACTCCTCTTATATTTTCAATAATTGGTATCAAAGCTTTTGGTGCTTGTAGAGAAGATTTCAAGGACCTAAGCTAAAGATTAGGATGTCTTACAAAAGAGAGATTCCCAAGCTGAACAGAGACAATTTTACAACATGGCAAGGACTTATGAGATTACATCTAGCTACCATCAATGATTCAGGTTGTAAGTATTTTGATGCTGAATATAAGACTTCCACTGGTACGTTATTAGTTGAAGACATTGCTGAAAAGAAGAATCATAATATCATGATGATTGATATTGCATCTGCTCTCAATTATGATAAATTTGATGAGGTAATAGATTGCAAAACTTCTTTTGCAATGTGGAACAAACTAAAAGATATCTATGGAGGAGATGATAATTTAAGGAGAGCCAAAGCAGAAAGCCTTAAAGGACAACTTGATCAAATGAGAATAAGAGAAGATGAAAATATTGAAAAATATGTGAAAATGATCAAGGCTAGTGTAAGTACAATCAAAGCATCTGGAGGAGACATCGAGGAGGAAATTGTTGTGAGTAAAGTGCTCAGAACTCTTCTTCCCATTTATGCAATTAGAGTATTTTCTATTTAAGAAATGAGATGTGATCCAACTAATAAGATAGGATTGGATTCTCTAGTTGGAAGATTAATAGCTTTTGAGTTAGACAATTATGATAACCATGTTTCTACTTCAAAGAATATTGAATTTACATTTAAAGCTAAACTCTCATTCAAAGAAAAGGGTAAAAAGTCAAAATCTAGTTAATCAAGAAGTGAATAAGATAGATCATCAGAAGAAAATTCATATTGTGATCTTGAACTTGTTGAAGCCTTGCTTGCAAGGAAGTATTCCAAAGGAAGAAGGAAGTACAAAGGTAAAGTTCCTCTGATTTGATTTTCTTGTGAAGAAATTGGTCACATTGCTATTAGGTGTCCAAAAAAGGAAATTAAGGATGAGAAGAAAAGCAATAAGCATAAAGGTAAGAAGGACTCCAAGAACTACAAGAGCTTCAAGTACAAAGGTTAGAAATATTGTTTCATAACTAAAGACTCTGATAATAGTGAAGATGAAATGGTTTATATTGCTATGAAAGATGAATCTTATGATGAAGGACACAAGATGGCACTTAACTCTCATTTTAGAAAAAATGATGTATTGATTATTGATAGTTGTTATTCACAGCACATGATTGGTGAAAAAATAA
Organism: Cupressus sempervirens; assembly: GCA_028749045.1. Taxonomy (NCBI): domain Eukaryota; kingdom Viridiplantae; phylum Streptophyta; class Pinopsida; order Cupressales; family Cupressaceae; genus Cupressus; species Cupressus sempervirens. The sequence continues at coordinate 662,705,380 of CM053790.1, read as the reverse complement.
AATTTGAGCAAATGGAATATTATGATGGAGGTAGTGTAAGATTTGGAAACAATGAACCTTGTAACATGAAAGGAAAAGGATGTATCTTTTTTACTAAAGAACTTGTGTGTGATAATGCTTATTGGGTTGAAGGACTAAAGCATAATCTACTAAGTGTGGCATAGCTAAATAACATTGGATTCAAGGTAGAATTCATGAATGGACAAGCCAAATTGCTGGATGGGAAAGGAAATTTGGTTGGTTTTGGCAAGCAAACAAGAGGTAAACTATTTATTTTGATCTCAATGATTGTTCATGTTTTATTGCTCAAATAGAAGAAAGCTAGTCATGGCACAAAAGATTATGTCATGTGAATTTTGATAATCTGGTTAAGATAAGCAAACATAAAAGAGTAAGAGGTATTCCTCATTTGAAGAAGCTTGACATTGGTCTATGCAAGAATTGACAAATTGGTAAGATGGGAAATACAAGCTTCAAAAGTAAAGACTATTAGTCAGAAGAAGTCCTGAAAATTAGTTATACAGACTTATGTGGACCTATTGAATAGAGAGTTATAGTGGAGAAAAGTTTTTTATTCTCTTTTTTGATGACTACTCTAGAATGATGACAGTGATGTACCTCAAAGAAAACTTAGAAGCCTTTCAAAAATTTAAGTTGTATTTGGCAAGAGTAGAAAAAGTAACTAGAAAGAAGTTGAAATGCCTAAGATCAAATAGAGGTGGGTGAATTCATCTCCCATGAATTCAATAATTTCTGCATTGAAAGAGGAATCAAAAGACAAGTATCTGCCCCTGGTACACCACAACAAAATGGTATAGCAAAAAGAAGAAATAGATCTTTCATGAATTGTGCAAGAACCCTGATGATTGAAAAGAATGTTTCTCTCAAATACTAGAAATAAGCTATCAACATTGTAGTTCATACCTTGAATAGGGTTTAGTTGAAGAAAGATTCAAACAAGACACCCTATCAGTTATGGTATGGCTACAAGCCTAATGTAAGTTACTTGAAAGTATTTGGCAGCAAATGTTACATACTGAAAGAATCTAGAAGAGAAAAATTTGATGTAAAAGGTGATGAAGGAATATTTTTAGGATACTCTTACAAAAGTAAGGCATACATATGTTTGAATTTATCTACTCACAAAATTATAGAAAGTGCCCGTGTCAGAATTGATGAATATGCATAAAAGAGTGAAGAAGAAAGCAACAAGGAACTTGAAGACTACAAAATATTATTTTATTATGAACCTGATACACTTCCTAATATATCTAAAAGAAAAGAAGTGTCAACTCCCAAGTCCCTAGAAACTCCTATAGCTACCGAGTTGCAAACAAAGCAACCTAAGCTGCAAGGACCCGAGTCACAATCAAAGGCTACCAAGCTAGTTCAAACTGAGCCTAATGGACTCGAGTCACTGATAGAAGGACCTAAGCTTGAAACTAAAATTCAAGAAGAAGATGTCGGAACTCATTCAAAGACTAAGGAGACTATATTAGCAAGATATGTCAGAAGACATTATGCACCTGATCAGATCATTAGAGACAAATCAGATGGAACAATGACAATAAGCAAATTAAAAGGTACATGTTTACTTACTAAATTTGAACCTAGAAGTGTTAAAGATGCTCTAGAAAATGAAAGTTGGATTGAAGCAATGAATGAAGAGATAGAATAGATAGAAAAGTACAAAACTTGGACTCTTGTTCCCAGACCCAAGGATAAAAATGTAATTGGTACAAAATGGGTATTTAGAAATAAGCTAAATGCAGATGGAAAGGTATCAAGAAACAAAGCAAGATTGGTATGCAAAGGTTACTCTCAAGAAGAAGGTATTGACCATGGTGAGACTTTTTCTCCTATAGAAGGACTTGAAGGTGTTATAACTTTACTAGCATATGTACCACATAGAGGATTTAAAGTATATCAAATGGATGTTAAATCTATATTCTTGAATGTAATTCTTGATGAAGAAGCTTACATTGAGCAACCAAAAGGTTTTATAGATCCTAGCAAAGGAGACATAGCTTGAAAACTACAGAAAGCTTTATATGGTCTCAAGCAAGCTCCTAGAACTTGGTATGAAAGACTCCATAATTACTTGGTATAGATTGGTTTTCGAAGAACTAATGATAATAGTAGTCTATATATCAAGGAAGGACTAGATAAGAATATTATGTTAGCAGAAATATTTGTTGATGATACTCTATTTATAGGAAATGATGATTTATGCAAAGCATTCTTAGAAGAAATGAGTAAAGAATTTGAGAAGTCCATGTTTGGTGCAATAAAATTCTTTGGTGGATTGCAAATACAATAGAACAAGAATGGTATATACATCACTCAATCTAAGTATATCAAGGAGATACTGAAGAAATTTGGAATGAAAGATTCAAGTCTAGTTGGAACACCTATGTCTACTGGACATAAGCTTTCCAAAAATGATGATTCCAAAGAAGTTGATAAGACCACTTATAGATCAATGATGTGAAAATTGCAATATGCAGTTCACACAAGGCTTGATATTGCTCTAGCAGTTGGAATAGTGGCAAGATTCTCAAAAAATTCTAAGGAAAGTCACATGATGGCAATCAAGAGAATCATGAGGTATATGAAAGGTATTAAAGACTGTGGTTTATGGTACAAACTTGGAGGCAATTTGGACTTGAAAATATTTACTGGTGCTAATTGGGTAGGAAATCTTGATGAAGGAAAAGCACTAGTGGTGGAGCATTCTTTCTTGGTAAAAGACTAGTATCTTGGACAAGCAAGAAACGAAATTGTACTTCTTAATCCATAGCAGAGGCAGAATATGTAGCAGCAGCAGTCAATTTCTCTAACATTGTTTGGTTCAAACAACTATTGGAAGGAATAAAGGTCAAAATCAAAGATCCAGTTGTCATATATTGTGATAACACTAGAGCAATCAACATATCAAACAATCCAGTAATGCATTCCAAAACAAAGCATATTGCCATAAAATATCACTTCTTAAGAGAATTGGTGCAAGATAAAGAAGTCATATTGGAATATGTGAATACAAAGGAATAGATTGTAGACATATTCACCAAGCCATTACCTAAGGATGCATTTTTGTATCTAGGAGGTAAGCTAGGGGTCATTCCCCTATTTGAAACTCACTAAAAAAAGTTTAAGTGAATGTATCAACTAGAACCTATTGAAGATCAATCAATTGGCACAGAATTGGCAAGGGCATATTGCAGATGAATTAGTACTTAAGGTACATTGGTATTTATAGAGTTATTGTCTTTGGCATGTGTTGTCAAAGAGGGAGAATTTTACTATCATATCTCTAAGAAATTTTTGGAACCAGAATAAAGTTAGAAACCAAAGTGGGAGAAGTCTTCTAAAAATGAAGTATGTTGAAAGAGTGAGGATGTTCTGAATAAACTTGGTAATAGCCATTGTAGACAAAATTTTCTGATAGGAAGAGCTCATATTGATAGAGAGAGTTCTCAAATTCAAAATCCAAAATTTCATTGTGCTATGACATGTTGTGTTTCCATCAATGCCAAAGAGGGAGATTGTTGGATACAATTGATTAATTGTGTGTTGTCTTTGATGTTACACAAATGTCATAATCATTATTAGTCAGTATATGTTGAGCTCACTTAGGCAGTGAAGACAGTTCTCAATGTCTACTGAGCATTCTCGTGTTTGCCTAGTTCAGGAGGTAGTGTCTACTAAGTTCACTTGAGCGTCGAAGGAAAAGTTGCAGAAAGCAAGTGTTAACTGAGCTCACTCGGGTAATAAAGGAAAGTTGGATGGAACTAGTACTAACCGAGCTCACTTGATTGCCAAAGGATTTTCGTAAGTTTGTAGTGTTAACCAAGCTTTTGATGGTTAACAAAGGAAATCATTTCAGAGTTAGTTGCTACCGAGCAGGGTTGGCTAACAACAGATTTTTTTTTTTTTTTTTGTATTAAGCCTAACTAATTTATCTATTGATTCCAGCTAACTAAGGTGATGAATATTGATTATTGTAAATTATATTTAAGCCAACTTGACAAAGTGGAAGGTATAAGTAAAAGGTCAAGTTGTGATTTCAAAAGTGCAAGTGTGTGTGAAAGTGCAAGAGAATGTGTGAATTATGAAGATGTGATTGAAGATGTATCAATGAGAAGAGGAAGCAAATTTGAAGGATAAGTAGAATATCCTTATGGTGCAGCAAAGCCATATTCAATCAGGAAGGATTGAGTGCAAGCTAAAATAGAGATCTGACATCAGCAATACAATTGTATTCAAATAAGGTCATCTCATTGGTACTCTCTAACCATTGTATTAGTGATCTAAATCTCTTAACAGAGTTGGCTTAACAACTATTTCTAAATCCTCTAACTAGGTGGCAATTCTATTGAATTATTCTCAAGACCTTTAACCAGGCTACTCCTAACAGGGTGATTAAATCCTTAACAGGGTCACACCTAACAATGTGTTTTGTAACTTTTAACAAGGTTGGCTCCTAATAGGGCTCACTTTAGAAGAGTGGAAATAAGTAACTAGTTGTTATTGGTGGTTTTTCCCAAATTGGGTTTCTGTGTTAAATCCTGCTTTCAAATGTGTTTATGTTATTTTCTTTATGTGTTTGTAACTAAGTTAAAGTACTGGTAATCACAAATAACATTTAATGGTTTATATGTTAATCTTTTACCGAACTAATCCAATTACTACCGAGTTACAACATTCTATGTGTTTATCAAGCTTCAATAGTATTCAGTTATCTGTTTGCATTTTGTACAGACATCAAAAGGGATCTAGGATTTATTTTTGTAGTAACTGATTCACCACTCCCCTCTCAGTTACTCCTCTTATATTTCCAACAATACTTATCTAGTATTGGGGTTTCCACATCATACTACTTGGACAATGAATACACTGAGGTACTTAGACCTATGACAATTGAACAAATGAAAGAGAAGTAGGAGCACAACTAAATGATGATTGAACTTGCAACATCCCTAAGTTATATTGAATTTGATGATATGAAAGATTGCACTACTACAAAGAAAATGTGGAACAAGTTAGCACAAATCCATGGAGGATACAAAAATGTATTGATAGCTAAGGTATAAATCATGAGAGGCAAGTTTGATGTTATGAGAATGAAAGAAGGTGAGGTTGTTGCACAGTATTGTGGTTGAATCAAATAAGTGGTGAATGTTATCAAAGGTGTTGGAGGTATTATATCTAAAGAGATTGTGATCCACAAGCTATTGAAAAATTTACTTCATGTTTATGCTATTAGAGTTTCTACAATACAAGAAATGAGGTGAACACCTTGTAATGATCTGACTTTCAATAGTCTAGTTGGTAGAATCACTGCATTTTAATTGTCAACTTTTGATAATTATTCACCTTGTAGTGTTAAATCTACATTTAAAGCTCAACTAACCTTTGTTAGATCTAAGAGAAAAAAGAAGAGCAAGTATGTAGAAAGTGATAAAAAATCATATGATGATCTTGAAGAGCTCAAAGCATTATTGGCCAGAAGATTGCATAGAGGAAAAGGCAAATACAAAGGCAAATTTCCTATAATCTAGTTTACATGTAACAAAGTTGGTCATATTGTTGCAAGATGTCTTGATAGAGATGAGAAAGAGGAAAGGAAAGACTTCAAGAACAGAGGAAGGAGAGACAACAGAGGTAATGAAGACTACAAACATAAAGGTAATAAATTTTGCTACATTGTTGAAGAAGATGGTTCTGATAGTAATTTTGATGATCATGATGAAGACATTTTTATGCTGTAATGAAAGAAGATTAAAATGAAGATGAGAAAATTGCATTGATAACTATATGAAGATACTTATCTATTTACACAATTTGAAGATATTTGGCTATGGCATAAGAGGCTATGTCATGTGAACTTTGATAATTTGGTAAGCATTAGTAAGATGAAAAGAGTTAGAGGGTTGCCAAGATTAAGAAAAGTAAACCTGCTAAAGTGATGTGAAAACAATGTCAAATGGGTAAAATGATAAAGTCTAGTTTCAAGAGAAAGACATATTATTTTGATGACATTTTGGAGTTGTTCATATTGATTTATGTGGTCCTCTTGGAGTTTAAAGCTATTATGGTGACAAATATTTCATTCTATTTGTTAATGACTTTTCTAGAATGATGACTATGATGTTTCTTAAAGAAACATCTAATGCATTTCATATGTTGAAGTAGTATTTGGCTAGAGTTGAAAAGGAAACAAGAAAGAATCTGAAGTGCTTGAGATTAGATAGAGGAGGTGAATTCATATCATACAAGTTCAACATATTCTACAATGCCAAAGGAATTGAGAGAAAAATGAGTGCACCTAGGACTCCACCATAGCATGGTATAGTTGAAAGAAGAAATAGATCAATTATGAGTTGTGAAAGAACATTTATGATGAAGAAGAAAGTTTCATAAAAGTGTTGGAGAGAATTTTTAAGTACAACAGTCAATACTCTGAACCGAGTTCAAGTGTAAAAATGTACCAACAACACATCTTATGAACTTTGGTATGGCTATGCATCTAATGTGAACTATTTCAAAGTTTTTGGAAGCAAGTGTTATATATTCAATGATGTGAGAAAGGGAAACTTTTATGCAAAGAGTGATGAAGGTATATTTTTAGGTTACCCCACTAAGACAAAAGCTTAGAAGTGTTTGAATTCTAACACTAACAAAATTGTGGAAAGTGCAAATGTTAGAGTTGATGAATTTATAGAGAAGAATGAAGAGGAATGAAAGAAAGAACCGAGAGATTACAAATTTTTTGTCTATATTTATGAAGGTGAACCTAACACTTTTCCTGAACCAGAAAAGGTGGTTGCTAAGCATCAGTAGCTAGGCACTGCCAAGGTTCTGTAGAAGAGTTATGTTAAGCATCAACATACTATCGAGCATCAAGCTATAGAAGTTGAGTCACAGACAAATATTGTCAACCATCAGATAGAGAAAGTCAAGTTATTGGAAATTACACCAGATGCAAATGAACAAGCATAATCTAGTGAATCACAAGAAGAAGGAAGAATACATGGGCCTATTTTGGCAGAGTATGTGAGAAGACATCATGCACCAGATCAAATCATTGGAGAGAAAGATTTAGGAGTCATAACAAGAAGAAAAATTATGAATGATACATACTTATTATGTGAGTTTGAACCCAAATCTATCAAAGAAGCTTTCGAAAATGAAAACTAGAAAGGAGAAATGAACGAGGAAATTGAGCAAATTGAAAAAAATAAAACTTGGGTATTTGTACTGAAACCAAAGGATAAGAATGTGATTGGAACTAAGTGGGTTTTCAGAAATAAGCTAAATGAGAAAGGTGAAGTCAAAAGGAACAAGACAAGACTAGTTTGTAAGGGATATGCACAAGGAGTTGACTCTAGTGAGACTTTTTCCCTGGTTGCGAAGTTGGAAAGAGTGAGAACCTTTCTTGCATAGGCTAGTTACAAAGGATTCAAAGCATACCAAATGGATGTCAAATCTGCATTTTTGAATGGAATCTTAGAGGAAGAAGTCTACACTAAACAACCCAAAGGATTTGTTGATCCAAACAAGAGAAATGTGGTATGTAAGTTGATGAGACTAGAATATGGTCTATTTTATCATTTCATTTTCAATTGTCTTTGCAAAATTTCTAAAGACTTTGATGTTTAAGAACATGATGTTTATGATAATTTCATAAAGATGTGTGTATAATTACTTTCCAGGACTAAAATGAATATGCTATGAAATGAAATCATTTCGTAGCATATTCATTTTAGTCCTGGAAAGTAATTATGCACACATCTTTCTAAAATTATCATAAACATCATGTTCTTAAACATCAAAGTCTTTAGAAAGTTTGTAAATTCAACTAAAATTGAAATGATAAAATAGACCATATTCTAGTCTCATCATTCCCCCCAATTGAAACTTTGACCTCTCCTCAAGGAAATATGAAAATTTTCACCCTCGTAGCCATCCTGAAATCTAAGGGAATACTATACCCTTTACCTCTTGTAGTGAGGTTCCAATAAAAACCTTTACTCTCCCTATACCTTTCCCATCTGCAAAGCATTTTTGTCATATCAAATTTCTCTAAATCTTGCTTATTAGCAAGAAATGGGGACAATAGTAGTGGAGGCTAAAAAGTTAAAGGGATCTAATCATTTTTTCTTTCTTCCCCTAGCTTAATGTACTAGGGTGTTCACTGAGTAGCCATGATAAGATTCAATAGAGAATCAGGTTCCTTCTTCTGCGGGTCTTTACTCAATCCTATCCAGTGCCATTGATTTTCCTACTTTGATGTAGGAAGATTTGTTTCTGCCATAGCTGTATATTCTTGATAGGCTACTTCCCTTAAAGGAGGAATAATCTAATTTTCAAATTTTAATCGAGAAACTTTCAACCAATCATAGTATAGTGTTCTGGCATCTTTGGCTTTAGGGCTAAGAAAAAGTGGAATCTCATACTCTAATTCTCTATACTGGTGGGCCTAGTTTTCTATGCTAACTTCATTTTGGATCCAAGACATCAATGCCCTGAGTTGAATATCACCCAGATAAGGCAAAGAGTTCCAATCTCTATTGTCAGGGACTACTAAATTATGTAAAAAGAGTTCACAAAGAAAAATTTTGATGGCCACAGGGGCAATATGAAAAGCTTCGAATACTCCTAAGGAGTATTCAGTGTTAAACTTTTACCCTGCATTACACAGGTCATCTGATAATTGACAAATTATTCTTTCAAAAAGAGAGCATAAATAAGATAAGGAGAGCGACAAGACATCAATTCAAGAATCATGGTAGTGATTTTTGTAAGTTTACCACTTAATTGTTCAATCTTTGCATCCTTTTCAATCAAATCTTTTGTTTGATTGAAGATGGTTTTGTCGAGGCTCTCTCTCTATTTTCCATTCTTCCCTCTCTTGAATTAACTGATTAGATAATTGTGAAATAATGCTTAACAACGAAACAATGAAACTAGGATCGTAAGTAACATGTGACAAATGTGAAGGACCAAGAGGAACAACTTGTTGGGTTGTAGATGCTAAAGCATCAAGTCCTTGCAAAAGAATCTATTCAGTAATAGTGTTAACTGCATCCAAATTTATTCCAATATCTTTTTCATGAAATTTTCCCTTCTAAAGAACAGGAGAAGAGTCTAAAACTTTGATAGATACACTATCGTCATTGTCTGAATCTATGCAAACAATGGGTGGCTGGATAGAGGATGTTCCTACTACTTCAGGCATATGTTCTACACTTTCTTCATTTGAACCATCTTCAATGATGATCTTATCCTCATCAGAAGAGGATTGCTCTTTTTCAATAGTTACATTTTTAGACACAAGGGATTGAAAAGACACATCCTCATCGGGTTTCTATAGATGTTTGGCTCCTTCAAGCTCTATGATTGAGGGGTACTTCTACTGCCTTTGAAGTTGCAGGAAGTTTTGGAGATGTTTCCTATACATTCCCCTTCTTCTTCTTATAAACCCTAGGAACTATAGGAGACCTAGCAGTTGGGAAAATTTTAATTTTCTTTTTAAACTTATTAGATGTTGGACCTGACCTGGAGGTAGAGGCTATAGGAGTGGAAATTGGGGTTCTCTGTGACCTCTTGGGTTTGGACGAGGAAGAACTTGGTGTTGGGTTTACATGATTTTTCTAAGGTTCTTTTTCCTCCTCAATTCGCTCTACAAGCTGCCTAATAGGGTTTTGCACATTGTTTAAAATAGAATCATCCCAAGATATTCCAAGTTGTTCCTTGAGGGCTTTTTCTATAATGAGCTTAATAAAACAATGACATGAAACATCTTTCAGGGTTCCTTTTTGCACTACAACAACTCTTTTTAACAAAATGTGATACATAAAATGAGGAACATTTAAAGGGAAATCATCATGTCTTAAGCAACTCAAAAATTTGAAATGTGTGGCATGCAAATATGAATGTCTCCCCTCACAAGTAAAATATCTCACAATATAGACAACACATTGGTTAAACAATTACGGTAAAGATGTGTGGATTGTACCATGTTTTCAGTCTATCTAAAGTCATGGGTGTATATGAGAAATAAGCATGCAAGAAATACTAAACTAAGAAATCAAAAGCATTTACAAACTTGTTAAATATAACATAAAGTGAGACAAAGAGGAAACAACTCAAATGAGAATGTGAGCCATTAAGGGGCTCTCTCAATTAGATTGTTCTCTTGTTTTAGGGATGAGTCTATTTGATAGGTTTGGTATGTATGCTCAAATGCTCAAAATGGCTTCAATGAAGGATTTGGATTTTGGTGTGGATGATGGCCTTGTTGTAAAACTTGGTCTTAAAATGGCATTACAACTTTAGCTTAAAGGTTGTGATGATATGGCTTGGGAGGGGATCCAATTTATAGGCTAAGTGCTTGAGGGTTTGAGGGCTAAGATGCAAGGATGGGGAAAAAGCTTATGGAGGGCTTAGATTGCATGAGAGGAGAGCACATGGATTGTGCTTGTTTAGCACCAATAGGGAGGTGACACTTGTCACAAGGTGAGTGGATGGAGGAAGGGGCAAGGATGAGTCAACAGAGGAGGCTCAAGGCCTTAAATGGCTCTCATAAGTGCTTGTAAGAGCATTCATTAGGTTTGTAAGAGCATTGAAGGCTTTTTGGTTGGGATAAAGTTTTATGGTTGGGATATTTTAAGGGAGGAGACTTTGGTTTGGCTTAGGAAAGTCTTAAGCTCACTTAGGGAATGTGACAAGGTTAGGAGGGGATTAGAGGTGATTTAGGATTAGATTAGGCTTGTTAGAGATATGCAAGTGGATGGCATTCATGAGGGTGGGTGAGTTAGTGGCTAAGCTTGGTTAGTATGGGTAGATGGGGTGGATTAGGCTAGATGAAGGGTTAGGGATAGGTTAGGGGTTATTAGATTTGGGGGTTTTATTTATCAAATAGATTTATTTAATAAATGGGGATTTCAAATAGAAGAATAGGATTTAATTGATAAATAATAGGTTATTTGATTTATCAATTAGGACTATAGATGATTAATTAAATTAATCAGCTAGGGGATGGCAAAGGATTAATTAAATAGGAATTTAATTAATGATGCCTTCAGAGATAACTAAATAGGATTACCAAAGCGGTGTAATCAAATTTAGGTGTCTACAATGGGTCTATGTGCACTGTAAATTGGGCTCTGGCCAAAATTGGGTTCAATGCATTTGATAACTCCTCTCCTACTAGAGGCAATTCCATTACCTCAGCTGTAATTTTGGGTGAAAGTAGAACCCTTACTCTCTAACTTTGGCAAAACCATCCCTCAACATTTGCAAGAATTCTAAGGTAAGCTCCTCATCCCATGCATATAGTTTGAACATGTAATTTATCCACCTCCTAGCTTGAAATATAGGTAGGCAAACTAGGACTTCCAACAATGTTGCATGGTTAGTTGGTTCTCTTCTTCTCAAATCACCCCTCATTGTTCTTCTGGTGTGATTACAAGAGTAATTTCAAAAATTCTTAGGTGATCGGTATAAATTCTCAAGAAAAAGTTGCACGAAGCTTTAGAAGAAATTTTGAAAATAGAAAAGTCTGGAGCAAAACAACAAGACAAGTGATAGTACTTTTTAAGTAACTAACGTTTTAGCATTTAAGATCGCTTAATTTGCATTAAGTACCTCTATTGAACTTGTACTTACCAACTTGCAAAAAGTGTGTGACATAAAAGTAATTGTCACATCACATCATTCTTTTATCATGATTTATGGAAAAGGACAAAATATGTGACGGCATATAAAGAATAGCATGAACATTTAATGATAATAAAAAATTGAAATATGATACCCCTCCCTCCAACTAAATTAGATAATAACTCATGTAATTGCTAGTGGCAAAGGTAACTAAAAACAGAACAACACATTAAGAAAAAGATTTAACATGAGTATGTGTACGAACCTTGTAATTTGTGTTGTCACATGATACCGTCACGCAAAAGTTGATGAAGGATGAGGTGAGGTGGAAGATGAGAAAGAGTGGGATGAGGTGGAATTATTATAGAGAAAATACTTTCACTAGGAAAGTAGTTTATTATGATAAGTGAAATGCACTTAGAGAGAGGACAACAAATGAGCAGGAGACTCATCAATAGTTGTTGTAGGAATTGTAGGATTAATAGTTGGTTGGAATTGTTGCAGGAACTCTTTACGACTATACGACTTATGGTAGAGTTTTAAGCGGTGCTCATTAACAAGTAGTTTGAAGCGAACAAGATCAATGATAGAGAGTTGCACTGCACCATTCTCAAACACAAAAAATAATTTCATAGGGTCCAAGCCAACGCATTTGGAATTTTCTTGGAGTTTGCTGATAATAGGAATCATATAGTAGGGCCCAGTCTCTAATAGAAAACTTCTTGTCATGGGTGAACTTATCATGCCATTTATTTCGCTACTATTGGATTATCTCAATATTATGCAGGGTAGATTTGCGGTATTCATCAAGGGCATTCAGCTGTAGTAACCTATCTTCTTGAGCCTTTGAAAGATCAACATCAAGCTCCAAAGTAGTTTTTAGAGTCTTGTGCTCAAATTCTATAGGCATATAAGAAAATTTTCCATAAAGTAATTCAAATGGGGTAAATCCAATGGTGCTCTTCCATGCAGTCCTATAAGCCCAAATTGGTTCAGGAAGTCGAGTAACCCAATCCTCCTTGTGAATAGCAATTATTTTGGTGAGGATTTCTTTTATCTATCTATTTGTGATTTCTACCTAACCATTAGCTTGAGGATGGTATGGGGAAGATGTGCCATGATGGATCATGTACTTCTTCATCAGTTCTACAATCAAGTTGGATGTGAATTGAGCTCCTTGATCTGTGACAATTTCTCTAGGTACTCCAAATCTAGTAAATATGCATTCATATAGAACAATCGCTTCTTTGTGATCTCTGGCATGTGTCGTAGATTGTGCTTCAACCCATTTAATTGTATAATTAGTACACACTAAGATGTATGATTTGCCATGAGAAGAGGGTTCTATTAGATTGACAAAGTCAATACCCCACTTGTCAAAAGGTGTGACTACCACCTGTGGCTGCAAGGGCATTTCATCGAATTTAGTGGGCCTTCCCATGCATTGGCATCAATCGCATTGCCTTGTATACTTTGTTGCATCTTTGTGGATAGTAGGTCAGTAGTATCTAGTTGTCAAAATCTTGTAGGCTATTATCTTTGCTGCAAAATGACCCCCCACATGGTTCATCATGACATGCTCGTAGGATGTCATAGGTTTCATCTTCCCTCACACACCAGTGAGTTACTTGATCTGGTCCAGTGTAGAACATCAATCCAGCTATCCATGAGAAATTGAAACTCTTTTCCACCAAGAGACAATGTTTCTTGGGTGAAAAGTGTGGCGATGTTCTTCCTGTAGCAAGGTAATTTGCTATATCTACAAACCATGGGTTATAAATTTCTATTGAAAATATATGCTCATCAGGAAAGTTGTCATCTATGGCTACAGGATCATTAGGTACTTGAAGTTGTGACAAAAAAATTTCTACTACATTGGCTCAACCTAGTTTATCTATTATCTTTACATTAAAATCTTGCATGAGGAGTAGCCAACGTGCTAATCTACCAGAAATAACAGATTTGTTCTTCAAGTATTTTATAGCAAAGTGATCAGTGTAGAAAAAAACCTCATAGCTTGTGATATAATGTTGAAATTTATTAAATGCATACACAACATCAAGCAATTCTTTTTTAGTGATAGTATAATTCAGCTCAACACCCTACAAATTCTTATTAATGTAGTAAATGGCATGCTCAAAGTACCATCTTTTTGTCCCAAAATTGCTCCTAAAGTAGTATCAAATGCATCAGTATGAATGTGTAAAGGTAGCTTCCAATCAGCTCCTCTAAGAATAGGTGTTGTAGTCAAAACATCCTTGAATTGCTAGAATGCTACTTCACAGTCTTTTGTCCACTCAAATCCAAGTTGTACAAGGCAAGCTTACTGAAGTCTTTGATGAACCTCTTGTAGTAATCGACATGTCCAAGAAATCCTCTAACAGCTATTTTCTTGGTCGAAATTGGTAGATTAGTAATAAAACAATCTTTGCATGGTCCACTTGAAGTCCAAAAGAGGAAAAGTAGTGGCCAAGAACAATTCCTTCTTCCATCATGAAATAACACTTCTCACTATTAGGAGAAAGGTTCTATTCTTGATACCTTTTTAGTACCTTCTCCAAGTTGGCATCAGCTTATTCAAATGTGTCACCATAAGTAATGAAATCATCCATATATATCTCAACACAATCAGCAGCTATGCCAAAAAATATGCTAAGTACCACTCGTTGAAAAGTTATAGGTGCATTACATAATCCAAATGATAAGATAAAGTAAGCAAACATTCCCCATGGATAGGTGAACATTGTCTTATCCTGGTCTTCTGGAGAGATGTAGATTTGATTATATCCACTGAAACCATCTAGAAATGAAAAATATCTCTTTCCTGCTAAGTTATCTAGTACTTGATCAATAAATGGAAGAGGAAAGTGGTCCTTTTCAACAACTTTATTAAGCTCCTTGTGGTCTACACATACTCTCCATTTTCCTCCCTTCTTTGGAACAATAACTAGAGGTGACAGCCATTGGCTATCATAAATAGGATAAATAAATCTAGCACTAAATTTTTTTTGTAGCTTTGCTTTGACTATATCTTTTAATGTTGGGTTTACTCTCCTCTAGGGTCATCTCACTGGCTTACATTTTGGTTGATAAATATCCTATGTGTACAAAGACTAGGATCTAAACCCCTCATGTCAGTATAGTCCCATGCAAAGGCTTGCTAACTATCTTGCAATAGTTTAATGAGACTTGTCATCTGAGATGTAATAAGGTCATTATTGATATTTATCTCTTTTTTTCCAGCAATCTCCACTCTCTTTACCTTGTCTATCATTAAAATCTTTGTTATTGATGGAGATTTAATTTCATGGGGTAATAATGTATAAAGGTAATCAGGTGCTACAGGGGATTGAGGTGCATCACGTTTAGGCAATATAGTTTGCAAGGATCCGGTAGGATTTTTAGAAGTGGACTCCTGAGAATCATACTGATTAGTAAGGATTGCTGCCAGTATATCATCTTCTTCCTAGGATACAACAAATGGGTTTCTCTCAAGCATCATGAGATGTTGAACAAAATTAACTTCTGAAAGATCATCACCAAGGTCTAACCAAGAAATTTGGTCAAGATCTAATTGGGGTTGTGCAGGAGAGTACAGAGTTAACTTTTTAGTCTTGGCACTATCTGATATTGTCATTTTTCCTGATCAACATCCAATGCATGCACTTGTAGTGGCCAACCAAGGTCTTCCTAAGATTAATGGATATCCTCCAAGGGTGCCTCTAGGTGACATCATAATAAAGTCTAAAGGAAAATCTAGGGAATCTAAGGTTACAATGATATCTTCTATCATACCATCAGGCTTGATAGTTGAGTTGTCTACTAACTAAAGTATTGTAGGAGTGTCCCTTAATCCAATAATGCTAAGTTTTAACAAGACTTCTCTAGTCATGACATTAATTGATGCTCCCAAATCAATCAAAACATTCTAAATTTGGATGTCATTTATGTGTATGGTAACCATAAGACTTCCTGGGTTAGAATACTTAGGCATCAAGGCTTTGCTCAACATTAAAGCAAAAAGTTGTCCTAACACATGGACAGTAGGATGATCCTTTTTCTTTCTACCAGACTGCTTGACACATGCTTCCTTTAAAGCTTTATTATAAAAGGGAATCTCCTTAAGCGCATCCAGCAAGAGAATCTAGATAGTCATTTGCTTAAGCTAGTCTAGGAAATTAGTTGCTATAGGATTTGGTTTGGATGGAGTTGCAAGAACTAACCTTTGCAGATATGGAGGAGTAGATGCTTTTACAGAAGGTGGAATTGGAGCATCAATAGGTTGACTTGTTGGAACATTTTCAATATCAGTGACCTTAGTTATTACAGGTCCTTTAGGTGCAGGCAACTTGGTTTCGGAACTTAGATGAATATCATTTATTTGCAAAGAATAAGCCTACTACTTCTTGTTGGGATTTGGTACTGGTTGAGCAGGAAGTTGTGGTTGCTTTTGTGGGCTAGCATTGGTTGTAGGAGGTAGAGGCATTAGGGCTTGCTACTAACATAGAGGCATTAGGGTTTGTTGCTGAGGTGGTTGACTAGGCCCCCATTGGGGTGGTTGCTACCAATTCCCCTGGTGCAAAGGTTGTTGGTTAGGGCCCCACTGAGGATATTGGTTATTTGGTTAAGGTCATTGATTATTTTACTGAGGAGAGTGAGGTGTTTGCTAGTAGGCTTCATTATACTATGGCTACTGGTTGGGCCAATTATTGTTCCAATTCTATCCTTAAGGGGGACAATTTAGGGGAATATTTCCTTGCCACTAATTATTATTATAACCAAAATTATTTAGAGGGTCTTGAGGCATACCTTGTCTTTGAGCCCATGGTTGTCTTTGAGCAACATAAGTCACTTCTCCTATATCCTCATCAATTGCTTTGAACTCAGTGGGCATTGGATGTGCATTCACAACTGTAATGGTCTTGCATGTGCAACATCTCTTCATTTCTCTACAACAAGACCAGAATTTAGTCAACATAGCATCAACTTCATCCTTTTTCCTTTGGGCTTGCACGATATCCAACTGAGTGGTGACATCATTAATGATATCTTGCTTGAAGTCAAATAGTAGGTTAGAGAACTCCATCTTAGATACTCCTCGCCCACCATTGGTCTTATGTGGTAGGTTCCTTAGTCCTCTACCTTTCTTCACAGTAGCTCTTGAATAGTTCTGACATATCTCCTTGATTTCATCCAAGTCCTTTGTGTAACATCTCCTCTAGCCATTAGGTTTAGAGCTTCCATGCTTTCTTCTTGTACACCTCTCAGAAAAAGATGCTTCTTAGATTCTTTATTTAGGTTATGCTATGTATTCTACTACACATTAAACAAGAATCTAGAAACATAGTCTTCTGATGTTTCATGCTCCTTCTCTGACATTTTAAAAATGACATCCCCCTTCATATCTTGACCTCTACAATATTCTTTATATTTTTGAAGAAACAAATTACTCATTTCAGTCCAATTTGCTATAGCGTTGGCACCTAACCCCATGAACCATCTTAGAGCAGCCTCCTTCAGAGTAGAGGGAAACAATTTCAACTTATGGACATCAATTGTGTAGTCATCAATTGTGTAGTAATAGCTCCTACGAAGAATGTCAAACTCAAAGAGAAAGGTTTCAGGGTCTTCTGTAATAAGGTCATAGGGTCTTCTGTAATAAGGTCATAGAATTTTGGAAGGGCAGCAATAGGTATCTTCTTAAAATTTTGATTCCCTTGCTAAGGTGGAATAGGAAAAGGAAAGCTAGGCATATCCATTCTTGGAGGAAGAGGTGGTGCTTGATAGATAACAATGGCAAGTGGATTATCTTGATATTCAGGCTTAGCAAAAAGTTCATTCAAGTGGAGTAATTCTTCTGAAGATGAAGGAGGTATTTCAGCTTGAATGTCAGCAAATAGATTTTCAAAAGGTTTGTCTTCATCGTTCTCTCTTTGGGGTTCATCTAGTTCAAGATGAAAATCATTGAATGGTTCTTCCTGATTATCACAAGGAAGGAATCTCCCAAGGTGGTCTCTTTTTCTATGCATAACATGCTTCTTTAACACTAAACTCTATTCTACAAGGAATAGAAATGCAACTACAAAGATAGGTTTGATTTAACACCATCCCCAACAATGGCACCAAAAATGCTTGGCCAAAGAAAGGGATCAAAATCATATAGCAATAGACTGCTTAACTCAAGATTGGACATCCCGAGTGGTTCTAACCCAACTCATTTGGACTCATTTAATTTGTCAACCATGGATGTAAACTTGAAATGGTGTTTGCAAGGTATATGCTTCAAAGTTCCATCAACTTAAGAACTACTCTACGAAAATTCAAATGCTTATGCTACAGGAAATCTATGCTAAAGCTGAGAATCAAATCTATTTTAACTAAGCATGAAAATATAGTCAAGAACTGCTTCAACTATCTATGCTATAGGAACAGTCCACTAATTTTGCTATCAGTGGCTATAGGAACAATAGACTCTACTCTAGTTCTACAAACTGAAGGTAAATCCTATACTAATTAATTAGTTCACTATAGATAGTAATTAGTTAGTGTAGGATTTACCTTTAATTTGTAGAATTGGAGTAGACTTTGTTGTTCCTACCGCCACTGATAGCAGAATTAGTGAATTGTTCCTACATCATAGGCAGTTGAAGCAGTTTTCAGCTGTACTTTCATGCTTTGTTAAAATAGATTTCATTCTCATCTTTAGCATAGATTTCCTATAGCATAAGCATTTGAATTTCCATAAAGTAGTTGTTTCTTATTTTTGCGCCCCTGCCAAAATTTGAATTCAAATTCCGCCCGCCCAACGTTCACTTCCATGTTTAATGTTACTTTAAAACATCCCCAGGAATACCAAAAAAATTAAATGCTAAACCTTACGATATTTCTTCCCTATGCATTTTAATGTTTTCGCGGGCCCGCAAGTTCACAATCGTCAGATCTTCCCCAGATCAACAGTTGGCGCTATGTCGCTATGGAAAGTTGCAAGTTGTCTTGTGTTAGTGACATAGCGCCTTTTGGCCGCATGGCATGGTGGGTCCTCCCTTTCCCTTGATTGTTTCTTCGGTGCTAAGTTTTGACAGATCGACGGTGGGCGTTACGGTGCCATCAGAAAATATATGCTCCTCGTCGTTAGATACATAGCACCCAGACAAAAAGTGATCCTGCAGTGAAGTTTAGAAAATACGGTGGGTCCTAGGTATGCCTTATCAGATATCAGTAATGAAGGTTGTCCGAAAGGTTGGCATGTGGCCAGTTCTTATTGGTTAATATGCTGGTAGATTGGACCCATCTTGCCCGCCATCAGATCTCAGAGGATCAACAGTGGGCGCTATCTCGCTATAGAAAGTAGCGAGGATTTTATCCATAGCGACATAGCGCCTTAACGACACGTGGCACAGATGATGTAATGGGCTCGCCTTTCTCCAAAGTAGTACTACGGCTCGTCCTCGGTGGTAGTTTTCAGGTGAGTCTGCGATTTGCATTGGCCAAGGTTATCGTGTGGGCGGCAAAATGATGATACTGGAGGGTGCTATGGTGCTATCGGGAAATTTTTTCTTCTCGCCGTTAGTGACATAGCGCTCGGCCAATAAATGAGCATGGTGGGACCTCAGGAAATGTGGAAAGTGATTGTGCTTGGAAGGAGGATTTTGATTAGTTGCCAGCTGTGCAAATCTTCTAATGTCAACAGTATGCCTGGACCCACGCCCCTTTCAAACGCATGAAGATTTCCTCACCCTTGGATCAATCTGGATCGACGATGGGCACTATCTCACTATGGGAAGTTGCATGTTGTTTTACCATAGTGACATAATGCCTTAGCGACATGTAGCAGGGTGGGGCCAAGTGTTATGAAACTACAGGGATGGTACCAGTTTGGGCTGAGTCGGATGCTAGGTGTGCTAAGGTGTTTCGAGGGCCCAAAAGTTTTAAAGGGGCAAGTATAGTGTATGGTGAGTCTTTCACTATCGTCAAATCAGCATGGATCTATGGTCCTCACTAACTCATTATGGGAAGATGCACGTTGTTTAGGTATAGCGAGTTAGCGACTTGGCGACACATGGATTGTGGGTCATGTTTCCTTACAAGTTGCAAAATGTAGGGCTACCTGACAAATTTTATTGTACTTTCAGGGCCGTCAGATGGTGACAGATCGATGGTCCTCCCTATCTCGCTATGGAAAGGTGCTCAAAAGATATGCATAGTGAGATAGCGACTCGCTGACACATGTCTTAGTGGGTCTAGTTAAGGCAGTAACAGTTAGTGGCTAGCAGTTAATGTGACCATCACGGTCAGGGTTTGCAAGTTGGTGCAATTAGTAAAAAAAAGAGACAATCAACCACGTTGGACTCTTGCGAGGTGGCAAGATAAAATGAGACTATTGGTCCACATAGTGCATTTTTCATTGTGAGATTCAGCTAACTTGCTAACCCTGCTGATTCATGCACCAAAATAATAAGAGATCGAGGTTTTGCATGAATCTGATCTTCATGATCGATGCCACCAACCCAAAATGAATGCGAGACAAGGAAGAACACTCTACCACCCTAATCTAATCTATCTACCTGGTCAAAGCACAGTTATGGCATTGTTTCTATCCTCTCAAGGCATTATTTGACACAGAAGATCAAATTTTCTTCAGATCCCCATGATTGTTCTTGGCAGAGCCTTGATGGCAGTGGTTGCAGGATAGTTTTGGAGGGAAAATCTCAGTTATGCCTGCACTATAAAGGCAAATTTTATGGATTTTGTAAAGGTCGATCATTCTCTATTGTTCTCTGTTGTTGCTCTGCAATTCCAGTGTAAAATTCCCTTTGCCTCTGAACTGCATGATTTTTGCCTTATCTCTTTCAGCCATTGGTGTAAAGTGTAAGAGCTCTTTGCCTCCACTAATGTTTTGTAGAAATTAGTAATCTGCATGACTGTATCTCCCTGACTTATAAATGATAATATAAGTGAATCTCTCTTCCTTGTATCATTCATCTTGGTTTTCTGATCTGAATGTGATTATTTGATTAAAGCAAGTCTAAATGTGAATATCTTTAGTTTCATTCTGGTTCAATAGTGCATATATGGGCAAAGATTGGTCTGAACACTCTATTTTGGTGCATCACCTCTTTAGATTAGGTTAGGTAGATTTGCTTTCATGCTCTCCTTCTCCCTTTTTCTCTCCAAGAGTAGTTAGGTGCATCCTGATAGTAAGAGGAAGCTAGCCTTTTCCGGAGACTCAATCTCATAGTTCAAGTCCCACAGCTTGGAGGTTGTTTCCATGTTTCACTAGGTTTTCCTCATGCATAGGCTTTGGACAAGGGTACAAACCTAAGTGACAACAATTTTTGGCACGCCCGGTTGGACAACTTCTCAGAAAATTTCAAGCCTACTGGTGTCAAAAAGGAAGATTTCAAGATCAATACCGAGGAGATAGTACTGGCTTCAATGTTTAAGCCTTCAAGAGGCTCATTCTTCAAAGTACTTGGCGACTCTGAGCTTTAATACATATCTGGTTCCAGACCAAAGTTGCAGTGATTCATGCCCAGAGCTAAAACAAGGACATCTTCTAGAGGTAAGTTTCAATATCAAGAGCTTTCATTTTCAAACCCTAGAAGGAGGAGGACTAGAATATCTTTATCACCAGTTAGGAGTGCAATCGTAAAAAATATACCTAAAAGATCTATCTCTACTCCTCCTATTGTTAGATCTCAGCCTAGACTGCCATAAATACATATCAATAGATCACTTGTCTATATGGCGTTGCCTAGAGTTCATACTTTTGCCAGCCTTAAGGGTGGGAGCCCTCTCTTATTAGCCCAAAGACATGACATACCAGTAGCTGCACTCAAAAGTATACCAGAGTTTACTGGTGAAACTTCTATCTCCTCCTCAGAACACATTCAAGAGGTTGCAAATGTCTGCGATATCCATGGTATTACAGAGATGATGTTGCAGTTAGACTCCTAGCCTCATCCTTGAAAGGAAAAGCACTACAATGGTATAGAGGTTTAGCTCATGGTTCCATAATAGAATGGGATGGATTAGGAGCAGGATTGTGCAAACATTTTGAGGATAAAAGTGACTATTTTTCACTTTTAGAGCAGTTGACTACTATAAAAAAGAGCCCTCCATGAATGTATGACTGATTTTAATTATAGATTTCAAAAGACATGGGATAGAATACCTACTTCAGCGAAGCCTACCCCTGGTAATGCCTTCTTGCATTACCTTAGAGCTTTTAACAGTGATATTGCCACTACAATCCAAACTATGGGAGGAGATACCTTGCCTAACGCTTATAATATAGCGATAAGGGTAGAAAATATATTGATACAAGGAGGTAAACTAGCTCCAAGGCCTCCTATGCCTTTCTTCCCTGACGTTCCAAATCATCAACCAACAATGGCTCCTCTTCCCACAACTTCTACATCACAATCCCTTGTCTCAGTCCCTCAAGCTTCCACATCTTCAAATGAGATAGATGAAATCAAAGAGATGATGCAATCTCTGATGCAGAACATGGATAAAAGAGAAAAGAACCTAGAGAAAAGATTGCAAGATCATGGGAAGAAGCTAGATGGCTGATTTTAATTATAGATTTCAAAAGACATGGGATAGAATACCTACTTCAGTGAAGCCTACCCCTGGTAATGCCTTCTTGCATTACCTTAGCGCTTTTAACAGTGATATTGCCACTACAATCCAAACTATGGGAGGAGATACCTTTCCTAATGCTTATGATATAGCGATAAGGGTAGAAAATATATTGATACAAGGAGGTAAACTAGCTCCAAGGCCTCCTATGCCTTTCTTCCCTGATATTCCAAACCATCAACCAACAATGGCTCCTCTTCCCACAACTTCTACATCACAATCCCTTGTCCCAGTCCCTCAAGCTTCCACATCTTCAAATGAGATAGATGAAATCAAAGAGATGATGCAATCACTGATGCAGAACATGGATAAAAGAGAAAAGAACCTAGAGAAAAGATTGCAAGATCATGGGAAGAAGCTGGAGGATAACTCCTCAATGATGCAAAAAGTAAGCAACAAGGTGGTGACTTTAGAAAGACAGCAAGCTCAAGGTAGTAAACCTCATCAATTGCAATATCAAACTCCAAGCAGTGGTAGGTTTCCAAATCCTAATCATTGGAATAATTCTTTTGATCAGAGTAGGCAGGGTGGCCATGCTTCAACCTCAAATGTAAACCAAAGTAGTGCCATAGTCCCTCAAAACAACATGGCTCAAGATCAAGATTTTTTTCCCTCCTGTAACTACTCCTATGCCTATTGTATGTGTCAAAAGGTTGAATCTTTTATGGCTTTGACAGTCTAAGAACCTGTAGCAAAACAATCATACAAGGAGGACCAATTTAAAGATGCCTTAGATATGCAAAGACAGGGTGATCGCTCTTTATGAATCATCAGATGGAGGAGCATTGTAATGTAAACCAGGATTCCATTACTCATAACACTAGAAGCAAAAGAAGAGCTATGGAAGATGTTGTCCCTCCTCCTCCCAATCAGGCCTCAACTTCAAATGCAGTATCTCATGAGCAAGTAGCAAATAATCAATCAAGTACCTTTTAGCAGCAAAGGCAAAACCATGGCAGAAAAGATACAAGTAATCCTCAGGTTATTCTATCTCAACCTCATACAATTGCAGCTTCCAAAGTTTCTACCAAAGCACCTGCTATGCCATTTAGTGTGGTAGAGAAAATGAACAAGACAAATGTGAATATCTCTATGTGGGATGCTGTTGCTACTATACCCATGCAAAAGAGGTTGTTGTAACAAGAATTGGAAAGAATTGAACCAAAGGATCATACACTCAGCATGGAAAGTGCCACAAGCCTAGTACAACCATCAACGGAGGTAGAAATAAGTAAAAAGGTTAGACCTCCTCCATTCTATATTTCTCTAATTATAGGGGGCAAACTAGTCCATAATTGCATGATTGATTCAGGGGCTAGTAGTTCAGTGATGCTTAGGTGTGTTGTTGATGCTTTGGGAATGAAATATGAGCCCATTATTACGGATGTATTACAGTTGGATGGTAGTACTGTCAAGACTGTAGGGATCCTTAGGAATGTGGAGATGGCCTTACATGCATGCCCTGGTTGTACTGTAACCCAAGATATCTATGTTGCTGAAGTCAAGCAATATTTTGCTATCTGTCTGTCAAGAGACTTTACTGCCCAAATAGGTGGTTAGATATCTTCTGATTGGTCATATATGTTTTTTAGAACAATATATGGATCCAAAGCTTCAATTAGAACAGAGCCTCAAGCCCTCCATCATACTGAATCTTACACCCCTAGTCTCATCAACATGAATTGCCCTATTCTAGAGATGGACGAGAATGACATAGTGAATGAGCCCACCACTTCCCTAGTAGAGATACCTAATTTTTTCTTGGATGAGTGGACTAATGCATATCAGTTTGATCCTATGTCATAAATCCTTGAAATAGGTCTCAGTACATATTGTATATTGGAAAAAGATGCTCTACTTCCCAATCTTGTGGGTGCTAAAGAAGGTATGAGTGGGATATGGAGTATGTACTTTGATGGATCAAGGAATAAAAATGGATCAGGGGTTGGTGTCATGTTGATTTATCCTACACAAGTAAGGTACTACTTCTCCTTTAGACTCCAATTCAGTTGCACTAATAATGTAGCCGAGTATGAATCCTTAATTCAAGGTCTCCTACTTGCTCAAAAAAGAGGAATCCAAGCCTTAAGGGTATATGGAGACAGTGAGTTGGTGGTTAATCAAGTGAGAAATCAGAATACCACCAAGAATGGTTTGCTCAAGTCTTATAAAAATAGGGTATGGGATTTTCTTGAGGGTTTAAATGCATTTAATATTCAAAGCATCCCTAGAAAAGAAAATAGACATGCTAATAGACTTGCAACAATAGGTGCATCTTATGATGTACCAAGGAATCTTGAGGAGGAGAAGAAACAACAAATCAGGGTGGTAGTAAGGCCTGCCATCCCTGACAGCAACATCCATTGGAAAGTGTTTGAATTTGATGAGCAAATTGTAAGCTTCTTGTAGAATGAAGCAGAGTTTTCAGGTAGGAACCAGTTGAGACTGCAGGATCAGTATGGTGACCAAATCATTAACCTCAGCTCCAACAAGCTACCTAAAGGTCTCATTACTCTAGAGAGTGTTTTTAATCCTGATGACCAAACAAGAGGCAGGGCCATGAACCTAGCCGCTAATGAAGGTGACTATACTCCAGTCATGATTGTTGATGGAAAGTCTTTGAACATGGGGAAGGTATGTTCTGAAATTGAACAAGAAAATTTTATTCATCTATGTCAAGAATTTAATGACGTATTTGCTTGGACATATGATGACTTAAAGGGCTTTGACCCAAGGTTGTTTTAGCATACTATAGATTTAGTTGATGATGTAAAGCCGATAAGACAAAAATAGAGACCAGTGAATCCTAAAATTGAACCCTTAATGAGAAAGGAACTATCCAAGTTGATTGAGGCCAATATAATTTTTCCCATCAAACACTCATCATGGGTAGCAAACCTTGTCCCTGTTAGGAAGAAGAACAGAGAAATTAGATTGCGTGTGGACTTTAGAGACCTTAACCAAGCTTCCCTTAGAGATCACCATCCTCTTCCTTCCATGGAGCAGATTTTGTCCAAAGTCAGTGGTTCAAAGAGATTTTCATTTCTTGATGGATTTTCTGGCTACAATCAAGTGTTGGTTAAAGAGTCTGATAGGTACAAGACTGCATTTACCTCTAAATGGGGTACCTATGCTTATTGTAAGATGCCATTTGGGCTAACCAATGCAGGTGCTACATTTCAGAAGGCAATGGAGATGGCTTTCAAAAGATTGATTGACAGGTTTGTCTTAGTTTACCTTGATGATATCACTGTGTAATCAAAGAATGTAGAAGATCATTTTGATCATCTAAGACAGGTATTCCTAAGATGCAGAGAGTTTGGGGTTTCCCTTAAGCCAAGCAAATGTGTCTTTGCTACTAACCAAGGAAAATTATTAGGACATATTGTATCTGAGGATAGCTTAACCATTGATCCAGAGAAAACAAAAGCAATACTTGCCCTTCCTCTTCCTAAACACAAGAAAGGGCTGCAAAGTTTCCTAGGCAGGATAAATTTTGTAAGAAGATTTATCCCTAATCTTGCTACTATGGTGAAACCTCTTACAACAATGCTCAAGAAAGGTATGGTCTTTATATGGACCAAGGAAGGGAAGGAAAGTTTTGAAGAGATCAAGACAACGATAACCTCAACCCCTAATCTCATGAATCCAAATTTTGAGAAGGATTTCATTCTTTATACCTTAGGTGGTGAGTCAAGCATTTCTGCTGTCCTGACTCAAACAAATGACAAGAATGAAGAGCAGCCCATAGCTTTCTTTACTAAAGGGCTTACAGAATATGAAGATAAGTATAGCTATGTGGAAAAGCAAGCCCTTGCAGTCATCAGAGCTTTAAAGAAATTTAGACACCTCTTGTCTCATAATAAGATTCATTTGTTAGTACCCCATGCCAGTTTGAAGGATTTCCTTTTAAGCAAAGATATTAGTGAGAAAAGAGCTCGCTGGATTACTAAAGTGATGGAATACGATATTGAAATTTAGATTACCAAGCTGGTAAGAAGGAAGGGGTTGTGTAAATAGATGTTATCATCTCAAGAACCTGATGAGGAAGCTGCTATGATAATGACAGAGCAACAAGAGGTGAGAAATAGTGACCCAAGGAGTTGGATGGATGATATGAAGAGTTTCTTATTAGGGAATGGATACCCTCAAGGATTAGATAGAACTAAAAGGAGACAATATAGATTACAGTCAATTCCCTATGTCATAATTGATGGTATCCTTTTTAGGAAAGATTTTAATGGAGCCCTATTAAGATGCCTTGATATAAACCAAGCTGAAAGAATAGTCAAAGAGCTTCATGATGGTCCTGATGGTGGCCACTTCTCAGCAAGGACAACTACAATGAAGATCATGAGGGGTGGTTATTACTGGTCATCCTTGTTTCATGATTGTCATAAGTATGTGAGGAAGTGTGAAAAATGTGCCTTCTTCTCTGGCAAGCAAAGGCTTGCAGCTCTTCCCCTTCATCCTATCTAGGTGGATCAACCTTTTGCTCTATGGGTTTTGGATTTCATAGGCCCTATCAATCCTTCTTCCAGTTCTGGTCACAAGTGGATTTTAGATGCCACAGATTACTTCACCAAATGGATAGAGGCAGTTGCATTGAACGATGCCACTAAATCTTCAATTGTTGAGTTCCTTGATGGAATTGTGACCAGATTTGGTGTCCCTTCAACTATTATTTCAAATAATGCAAAGTCTTTTGTTGGAGCTTAGATTTATGCATGGGCAGTGGATCATAACATCTATTTGAGCACATCCTCAAATTATTATCCTCAGGGTAATAGGTTGGCTGAGTCCTCTAACAAGAACCTAATCAGAATCATGAAAAGGACAATAGAAGATAACCAGAGGTGTTGGCATAAAAAATTGAAGATTGCATTGTGGGTTGACAGAATAACACCTAAAAGATCAATAGGGAACTCACCATTCATGTTAATCTATGGCAGAGAGGCAAGGCTTCCAATTTCATTGGAGTTCCCATCCCTAGAGCTAGCTCATCAGCTGGAGTTGATTGAAGATGATGCTATGACAGTAAGAATGGCAGAGCTGATGGAGCTGGAAGAGAAGAGAAATCAGGCCATGCAGACCCTAGAGACACATCAATGACAAGTAAAGAAGAGATTTGACAGGAAAGCCAGGGTCAGAATCTTCAGGGAGGGAGATTTGGTTTTGAAATGGGATGCAAATAGGGCAAAACCAGGAAGACACTCAAAGTTTGACGCATTGTGGAGTGGTCCCTATCTGATTGTCAGTTGCAAGCAGGCCAATGCTTTCCAATTAAGTAAGCCTGGTGGTGAAATTTTGCCCATCCCAGTCAATGGGATCTATCTCAAGCCATGTTTCTGAGGGTTTGAGATTCCATGTGCATAGTTAGAGTAGTTTTGTCTCCTGTTGTTCCTTGCTTTTCCAAGAAGTGCACGAGCATAGGTTTTGTCTCTATGAGACAACAAGTTTTGAAGTTTTGTGGTTGTAGAAGGAAGGTTTCATCTCTGGTTCCAGTTGTAGAGACAGGGGTTTTAGGGTTCTTTCCTCTCAGAGGTGGGGTTAGGGTTTCACAGTGCTCAAAATCTACACATTTTTTACGACTCTATAACCCAATGGATGCTTTAGGCCACTGGTCATATGCGTAGCAGGCTCGCATCCCCTGTGAGTTGCCAGAAATGTTGCTTTTTTTTTGCCCCTATCAACATTTGAATTCAAATTATGCCCGCCCAACGGTCACTTCCCTATTTAATGTTATTTTAAAAAATTCCCAGGAATACCAAAAAAATTAAATGCTAAAACTTATGATATTTCTTCCCTGTGCATTTTAATGTTTCCACGGGCTCGCAAGTTTATGATTGTTAGATCTTCCCCAGATCAACGGTTGGTGCTATGTCGCTATGGAAAGTTGCACGTTGTCTTGCGTTAGCGACATAACACCTTTTGGCCGTGTGGCATAGTGGGTCCTCCCTTTCCCTTGATTGTTTCTTTGGCGCCAAGTTTTGATAGATCGATAGTGGGCGCTATGGCGCCATCAAAAAATCCATGCTCCTCGCCGTTAGCGACATAACACCCAGATGAAAAGTGATCCTACGGTGAAGTTTGGAAAATACGGTGGGTCCCAAGTATGCCCTGTCAGATATTAGTAACGAGGGTTGTCAAAAAGGTTGGCACGTGGCCAGTTCTTATTGGTTAGTACGTTGGTAGATCGGACTCATCTTGCCCACCATTAGATCTCAGAGGATCAACGGTGGGCGCTATCTCGCTATGGAAAGCAACAAGGATTTTATCCATAGCGACATAGCACCTTAGCAACGTGTGGCACAGATGATGTAATGGGCCCGCCTTTCTCCAAAGTAGTACTATGGCTCATCCTTGATGGCAGTTGTCAAGTGGGTCTGTGATTCGCATTAGCCAAGGTTATCGTGTGGGCGGCAAAATGATGGCACCGGAGGGCGCTATGGCGCTATCGAGAAATTTGTTCTTCTTGCTGTTAGCGACATAGTGCCCGGCCGGTAAATGAGCATGGTGGGACCTCGGGCAACGTGAAAAGTGACTATGCTTGGAAGGAGGATTTTGATTCGTCGCTACCTATGTAGATCTTCTAATGTCAATAGTATGCCTGGACCCATGCCCCTTTCAAATGCGTGAAGATTTCCTCACCCTTGGATCAATCTGGATCGATGGTGGGTGCTATCTCACTATGGGAAGTTGCACGTTGTTTTACCATAGCGACATAGCGCCTTAGCAACACATAGCAGGGTGGGGCCGAGTGTTATGAAACTGCAGGGATGGTACTAGTTAGGGCCGAGTCGGATGCTAGGTGTGCTAAGGTGTTTCGAGGGCCCAAAAGTTTTAAAGGGGCAAGTACAGTGTATGGCGAGTCTTTCACTATCATTAGATCAACATGGATCTATGGTCCTCGCTAACTCACTATGGGAAGATGCACATTGTTTAGGTATAACAAGTTAGCGACCTGACGACACATGGATTGTGGGTCCTATTTCCTTGCAAGCTGCAAAACGTAGGGCTCCCTGACAAATTTTATTGTACTTTTAGGGCCGTCAAATGGTGGTAGATCGATGGTCCTCGCTATCTTGCTATGGAAAGGTGCTCAAAAGATATGCATAGTGAGATAGCAACTCGCTGACACGTGTCTCAGTGGGTCCAGTTAAGGTAGTAACAATTAGTGACTGGTAGTTAATGTGATCGTCACGGTTAGGGTTTGCAAGTTGGTGCAATTAGTAAAAAAAAGAGACGGTCAACTACGTTGGACTCTTGCAAGGTGGCAAGATAAAATGAGACTATTGGTCCATGTGGTGCATTTTTGTTGTGAGATTCGGCTGACTTGCTGACCCTGCTGATTCATGCACCAAAGCGATAAGAGATCAAGGTCTTGCATGAATCTGATCTTCATGATCGATGCCACCAACCCATAATGAATGCAAGACAAGGAAGAACACTCTACCACCTTGATCTAATCTATCTACCTGGTCAAAGCACAGTTATGGCATCATTTCCGTCCTCTCAAGGCATTATTTGACATAGAAAATTAGATTTCTTCAGATCCCCATGATTGTCCTTGGCAGAGCCTTGATGGCAGTGGTTGCAAGATAGTTTTGGAGGGAAAATCTCAATTATGCCTACACTATAAAGGCAAATTTTATGGATTTTGTAAAGGTTGATCATTCTCTATTGTTCTCTGTTATTGCTCTACAATTCCAGTGTAAAATTCCCTTTGCCTCTAAACTGCATGATTTCTGCCTTATCTCTTTCAGCCATTGGTGTAAAGTGCAAGAGCTCTTTGCCTCCACTAGTATTTTATGGAAATCAGTAATCTGCATGACTGTATCTCCCTAACTTATGAATGATAATATAAGTGAATCTCTCTTCCTTGTGTCATTCATCTTGGTTTTCTGATTTGAATGTGATTATTTAATTAAAGTAAGTCTGAATGTGTATATCCTTAGTTTCATTCTGGTTCAATAGTGCATATATGGGTAGAGATTGGTCTGAACACTCTATTTTGGTGCATCACCTCTTTAGATTAGGTTAGGTAGATTTTCTTTCATGCTCTCCTTCTCCCTTTTTCTCTCCAAGAGTAGTTAGGTGCATCCTAATAGTAAGAGGAAGCTGGCCTTTTCCAGAGACTCAACCTCATAGTTCAAGTCCCATAGCTTGGAAGTTGTTTCCATGTTTCACTAGGTTGTCCTCATGCATAGGCTTTGGACAAGGGTGCAAACCTAAGTGACAACAATAGTTCTTAAGTCGAGAGAAGTTTGAAGCGCATAATTTGTAGAAACCATTTCAAGTTTACATCCCTAGTTGAAAAATTAAACGAGTCCAAATGAATTAGATTAGAATCACTCGGGATGTCCAATCCTGAGTTAAGTAGTCCATTGTTGTAGTATTTTGATCCCTTTCTTTGGCCAAGGATTAGGAACCAGAGGATCGCTTGGTGGATCTGAGGGTACAAGTGTGAATTTCTCTTGGTATTCTTATCTAGTTGTGGATTTGGACTAGCTGGAATTGGTGTGTGGTAAATGGATCTTGTGGGATCTTGTAGAATAGATTTTGTAATTGATGTTTATATTTGGCCCTAACCCGGAAGGCCTTACAGTTGGGCATATTGCATGTAATCAGTTATTATATGAATAAAGAAATTGTGATTGGTATCAGATCTTGCATTGTTGTTGCTTGTTGTTGTATTTCTGTTGTGTTGGTTGTTGGATTTTGGATCACCTCATTTTGGGGTACATTGGATTTGCATTGCATCAAGTGTTGGTCGGTCAATGAAGCAAGTAAAGAACAAGACTAAGGAACTTAAGAAGAAGCCGAACAAACAGTTTAAACTAAGTGATAGTTATTGTTGAGCAAGTTGATGATGAAATATTAGTATTGGTCGAGTGTCAGTAATGACCAAGAAAAATAATAAATGCCAAGCGAGAGAGTATAGTACATGTCGAGCTACACAGTGATGCTTGAACAAAAGAACATAGTGATTGTTGAGTGATAACAAAAGTTACAGTTTGTGAAATAAATAAGTTTGAGGATGACACAATTAGAATTTTGAATTAGTTAAAGCATGTGAATGATATGGATTGATGAGCTATCATATTTAATGCATAGAGAGAGTTTGTTATGTGATCAAAGGAAATTATTTGATTAGAAGTTTCTAGAAGGAGAAGGAAAATAAAATGATGGAAGGATTCAATGAATCTGACCCAACCCTAAGATCTACAAGGATATTTAAGTGACAAAAGATCAAAATTACCTATTTAAGGAGGCATAAGAGATGATTTCTAAGGTTGGTTCATTATTGATTGACAACCTTTGTTGGAAACTACATTTGGAACAATTGTTATGTTGTCATTGATGTCAAACCTACTGGTAAGATATTTACTAATAATGCAGAGTGCCATAACATATGATTGATGAAGATGATTTGTAAAGAGGAGATAACAAGGTAAGCTAGTCAAATTGTTGAGTGATGAGAAGTTGAGTATAATGGAATTACAGTGGGCACTTGATAAGTTAGTCATTAACAAGATGGTGTATTGTTTAATCATTATATGAAGTAAATAAGACAAGTGAATTGATGTATGAGTGAAATGAAAAAAGTTAAGTTAAACTCTAAGATTGACCAGGTATCTGTATTGGTCAATCAATGAAGCAGAAGATTAAGGAACTTAAATTGAAGCCAAGCAAATAGTATAGCCAAATGATAGTTATTGCCAAGCAAGTTGATGAAGGAAATGTTAGTTATGATCGAGTGTCAATGAAAATCGAGTAGAATAGTGAGTGTTAAGCTACACAGTGATGATCGGGTAGAAGAATACAGTGATTGTCGAGTGACAAAAAAAGTTACAACTTGTGAAATAATTGAGATTGAGGCTGACAAAATCAAAATTTTGGATTAGTCAAAGCATGTGGATGATAAGGATTGATGAGTTGGCATATTTAATGCATGATGAGAGTTTTTTATGTGATCAAAGATAAAGATTTAATTAGAAGTTTCTAGGGTTGTTGTGAAAGGAGAGAAAAAATAAAATGATGGAAGGATTCGATGAATCTGACCTAACCCTTGGATCTACGATGATGTTTAAGTGGAAAAAGATCAAAGCTACCTATTTAAGGAGGCATAATGGATGAATTTTAAGGTTGGTTCATTGTTGATTAGCAATCTTAAGGAAAACCTATGAAGGGCAGAGTAGCAAAAGGAAAGTGAAGGAGATTGGTGAAGTGTGATTGCTTGAAGGGATGCCAAGAAGAGTAATAGTGGAGATGATAATGAAGGCCAGTTAGTGAACCAACATATGAGTGAATGGATATCTAAATTTACAAAGTGAGTTGTGTTTCACATATCAAACCTCCTATTGTATTTTCTAACTAGTATGATAGTTAAAATCCTTTAATCAAGGTTGACCTAACAATCATGTTGTAAATCCTTTAATTAAGGTGACATTCTAATGGAATGATCCAAAGTCCTCTAACAAGGCTACTCTTAACATGGTGGCTAAATACTTTAATAGGGTCACACCTAATAGTGTGTTTTGTAACCTTTAACAAAGTTGATTCTTAACTGAACTCACTTCAAAAGAGTGAAAAGTTGGTAGCATGTTACTGGTGGGTTTTCCCAAATTGGTTTTCCTCGTTAAATCCATGTGTCATTTACTTTTGTGAATGTTACTTTATGCATGCTATTTTTACAGTTGTTCATATTAGAAACAAAGAGTGAAGTAATTGCATGAAAAGTTGATTTGTTAATGATATGCTATATTGACTGAATGGATTTATGAATATGTTTAAGTTGTTTGAGGTTAGTAGAAGTTGAATTGGTACATCTGGACCCAAGGATAACTGATTCACCCCCCTCTTAGTTATTCTAAACCATTCTAACAATCTTAAGGAGAAGTTGTAAAGAGCAGAGCAACATAGAATAAGTGTGAAGAGATTAGTGAAGTGTGACTGCTTGAAGGGATGCCAAGTAGATCAGTAACGAAGATGATAATGGAGGCCAGTTAATGAACCAACATATGAGAAAATCAAGATTTGAATTTATAAAGCAAGTTGTATTTTACAGATCAAACCTATTGTTACATTCTAACCATTATGACAGTCAAAATCCTTTAATCAAGGTTGACCTAATAGTCATTTTGTAAATCCTTTAACCAAGGTGACATTCTAATGGAATGATTTGAAGTGTTCTAAAAAGGCCACTACTAACATGGTGATTAAATCCTTTAACAAGGTCACATTTAATAGTGTGCTATATGACCTTTAACAGGGTTGACTCTTAACCAAGCTCACTTCAAAAGAGTGAAATTTGATAACATGTTACTTGGTAGTTTTCCCCAAATTGAGTTTGCATGTTAAATCCTGGTGTCAAAGTGTCATTTATATGTGTGGATGTTACTTTATGCATGCTATTTTTACAATTGTTTATTATACTATTAGTTGACACACAAACAAAATAAAGAGTTAAAGAATGATAAATTGTTGATGATATGCTATATAGATCAAGTTGTTTTATGAGATTGATTAAGTTGTTTGAAGTTGTTAAAAATTGAATTGGTACATATGGATATAAGGTTAATTGATTCACCCCACCTTCTCAGTTATTCTAATCATATATATATATATATATATATATATATATATATATATATATATCTTAAAATAGTATAAATATTTTATTAAATCTATTCAAAATATGTAAGAGGAACTACATTAATTATGTTTTTCTTTATTTACATTTTTACTTCTTTAATTTTTAATTGAAAGGATTATATTTAAAATTATTTATGATGAAATTTAATAATTAAAATATTAAGAGTATTTTACTTAAATAAATAAAAATAAAAATTAGAAAGTAATATTTGAAATTATTATCATTTTAAATAAGATATTTATTACACATTTTTTTTCTCCTTGATATTTTTTTAAAAATGAAATAAAGAGCAAATATAGTATAAGTTTCATAACATTAAAACACCATAAAATTTCTCAAAAAGTTATTCATTACACATTAAGCATAAGAATATGGAGAACTAGTTATCAATAACCCCTAACTTATAAAAATTTATAGAAATGCAATTTGTTCTTCAAAAAGTTTGTAAGACGTTCGTCTAAAAACCACAGTGTCAAAATTACAACAATATAAAAAATGGATACCCAACCCAATCCAACCCAGAAAACTTGAAGAGGACTTATGACAGATGTATCAAAACAAAGATAGGAAAACACACTTGAAGAAGAAGAATGAAGATAGGCAAGGTAACATTGGAGGTAGACTACTAATTTTTCCTTTCTCCATTGTTCATTTTATCTTTCTTTTTGTTTGTTCCTCATCTTCTCCCAAGACTATTATATATACAAGGATAAAACCTAATGTAATTAAACTAATATTGTATACACAACCAATCAATGCCTCGACAAATCGATAATTTTCTAACTTAAAAAATTGGCATGTATTTTAATTGTAACAAACTTCCACAATCCATGACATTGTGTGTGAGTTTATCAACATCAATGTTTCGAGTCATATTCAATGATGATGGATCTCACCATAAGCATAAATAGAATTAACATGTAGACTTTTAAATTTTTTTTAAAAAATTGAAAACTAAAAGTACTAAATTGTAATTGGTGAAAATAATTATTTTTAATAAGAATTAACCAAAATTCATTGCAATAATATGCAACCTCTGAACAAATACTAACAAGAGGCGCAAGCACCAAAGTTCCTGCTTTTGGTGGTGTTGTTGGCACGAGGACATCGAAAGAAGTTTTTGGTGTTGGTGTTTAATTCATAAATAGAAAATTAAGCATGACATGTTATTTTTTTATAAACATGAGTACAAGTTTGAAGGGAAAAAATAGAATTTGTGTATGTATAATCCTTTTTTGAACTTTTAGGAGAACTATTGAAAATTTGAAGGATGTTTTCATCTAATGGTAGAAGGTTGCATTTGATAATAAAACATATTAAAAAATGTGAAGAATATTTAACTAAAAGAATTGAGAAAATTATATATTTTAAATAATTTGAATTAATATTACAACTAAAATTTATATTTAATGACTCGATAATATAATTATACTTATTCACGTGGAAAAATAAGTACTTTTCAATAAAAGATAATTCCCATCATGTGACAATTATAGCGAGGTTGGTCTTTTTTTTTTTATAATAACTTTGGTCTCTTAATAATATTAGATCATTATAATTTTTTTTTATAACAATTATATTTCTTTGAATTCGTATAATAGTTTTTAATTTTATGAATTTACTTTCAAAATTTTATTTAAAAAATTAAATATGTTGAAGAACAAAAAAAATCAATTGAAAAAACTGAATCTAAATTTTTAATAATAACAATATAAAATAGTGATAAGTATTATAAAATAAAATAAATAATTAAAGCTAAACAATATTAGCACTTCTTCATTAATAATAATAATAATAACAACAATGGCAACTCAAAATATAAAATATCATATAAATCTCAATTCATTCTTTTGTTAATAGAAATTCACACATAAAACTTTATCAACTACAGTCAAATAAATACGCACGAGCTCTCAAATAAGTATTGGTAGCCACATATAAGCAATTTTTTAATAATTGTGCATCAAGTTTGTCCAGAATAAATCCGCCCACAATAACATATGTACTTTACAATTTTATTACCCATTTAATGATAGTAGCTGTAATTTTCGTGATTTCTATGGCGGTGAACCAAAAAAAATCTAGATGAAAGGAAAAGACAATGCTAATGCCACATTTAATGCAAAAGTACATGATGCAATCGATTTTTTAATTTCTTTCTAATGTTTGGTGCAGAATTGGATTTTTCTCCTCGCCTTTATTGATAGGAGCCAATAGAAGTTGAGACAAAAAACTTTTTCCAAAATTAAAAAATATAACAAAATTATAAACTAAGAGAAAAATTATAGATATGTATTAATTGTTGAATTCTATTGATTAAAACTAATTAGCTTTTGAATCTGAACGATTCCACTAGTATTCTTGCCTGTAGCTGTAATTTTCGGAATTTCTATGGCGGTGAACCAAAAAAAATCTAGATGAAAAGAAAGGACAATGCTAATGCCACATTTAATGCAAAAGTACATGATGCAATAGATTTTTTAATTTCTTTCTAATTTTTGTTGCAGAATTGGATTTTTCTCCTTGCCTTGCCTTTATTGATAAGAGCCAATAGAAGTTGAGACAAAACTTTTTCTAAATTAAAAAATATAACAAAATCATAAACTATGAGAAAAATTATAGATATGTATTAATTGTTGAATTCTATTGATTAAAACTAATTAACTTTTGAATCTGAACGATTCCACTAGTATTCCTGCAGGAACTAATAGCTAATACACGCCTCTCAAATATTTTGGAGCTTTACATAAATAAGATTTTATCCGCAGAGATTACCCAGAGAAACCAGGAAAAAAAACTAATACACATTTAGCCATATATTTGACACGAAAATATTAATCTACAAGCAGATTAAAAACGTAGGGGACAGAAAATACCCATATTGCCAAATTCACCTATATAAATATATTTTTAAACCTGGGAAAACCTATCAGGATTTGAACCCAATAAATGTCAGGCCCAATACCCTCAAGGGAAGAGTGCCCACCCTACTGTATTGCAAAACGGGCGAAATTTAGCTTAGCTTGATCAATTTGAAAGATCGTTGTAAACAGGGAGTCTGAATCCTTTTTCCGAATGGGTGCATCCAAGATTCAATTCTTCCCGGGAGGTAAAGGAAACAGATGACACTGTAAAATTTGATTCGGGTAATACTACTCTGGAAATGGTTGGAAGTGTATAACATGCTTTTGTGAGCAGTGGATTATGTCACTGAATGAATCTCTACAGAACAGTAGTTAATGAGTACGCAATATCTTTTTAAGACTGGAGACGCGCATCCAATATTTTTGGAAACAGCTGAACTGTGTAAGCAGGATTTTTAAATAGCTGAAATCGGTTTATTGGGTTTTGGAATCAGTTGAAGCAGGAAGGCTAATTTTTGCAAAGATTGGAAGTGGGTCTGTCGAATGTTGATGCAGTTCCAGTCCAATTGAATTTCAACCGAAAAATATGAGTGGAGAATCTCCTCAACAAAATATTTTAAATCAAGGCGGGCCACAAGTCTGCAACGCTGCCACAGCTACTGGCACCACCACCATGATACCCAATTCAGTAGTAGGCAGCCCAGGGGTGGACTCAGCCATTGGTGCTTCAGCTCAGCTCAACCCCATTTCTAACCCCATTCAGGCGCCCTCCAATCAAGGACAGTTGCCCTCCAATCAGGGTCAGATGCCGCAAAACATAGGGCTAAACAATTACCAACAAGGTTTGGTACAAGGACAAGGACAGTCTCCGATTGCAAATCAAAAACTTAGACATCAGCAGATGATGATGCTTTCGTCTACTTCTGCTCAACAGAACATGGTTTCCAGTGCCAATCATTCCCCAGCAGGAGTTATGCAACGATCGGCTTCAGTTCCTCGCATCAGCCCATCACAGCAGTACAATTCGTCAAGGTCTCCTACAATATATGGGCATTCTCAGTTGCCATTCAATCACCCTTTACAACAGCAGCAGCAGCAACAACAATTGGGTGGACTGACGAGGTCTATGATGGGGCAAGGTCAAGGCCCGGGTCATATTTCAATGCTCTCAGGACCTGCTGGCCAGCTTTCTAATTTTCAAACCCAATTACTGTCACAACAAGTAGGTGCTTTTCCCGCAGTTTTAATTTTCATTGATGTTTTGCTGTTTGCTTATATTCCACAAATTTAATGCTCGTGTTTTGCTTTGAACCAACAAGGGCAAGCTCTGTGATTAGGTGTAACCCCTTCCCTGCGAATCAAAATTTAAGATATTCTTGTTATTTTCATATTGCACATGAAGTTTATGTTTATCTTATGCTTTTCGTCATCAGTAACTTTCTCTGGGTCATTGGTATTGTCTTCTCTTGCGATGTGGTGGGTATCTCCTTTCAGGAAATCTATGCTGAAATTTGTTCATTGGGTGTTGAAGTGCGCAAATGTTAGAGCTTAAGCCCCGAGGCTCAGCAACTCAACATCAAAATCAGTGCAATCATATTTTGTCTATAGTATGTAAATATAGCATTATAATTGTAGAAAAGTAGAGGGTAGAGATCCAAGGTGAATTGGTTTTCTTTTGGTTTCCCCTCTCCGATTGTTTTGCATAGGAATGGACAATCAAGGGGTTTTCAAACGACTGCATGTCCGAAGAAAGTCTTTCATATTGACAGCATAAAATAAGTTTCTGTCTCTTATTGCTAATATTACTTAGCATGACCATATATTCTTTCCACTAGTTTATTATGCAGAGTACCTCTCTCTATGTCGTATTCCATTTTATGATGTATTATTCTTTATAGGAGTCTCAAATCTCAGCAACAATGGTCAACTGTGACAGAATGAAGCTGATGTAAAGCTTTGTCAGTAGTGTAGTTGCAAAATAACCTTGCTGCAACACTGAAGCACCTTTCAGAAACTTTAATGTATTGTTCAATCCAGAAAGCACTCAATTAAACTTGTTTGTTTCAAAATTTCAACAATGTGTTAGACTGCTTAGGTAAAAGAATCTGGTTGTGTCAAAAACAAGTTAAGACAGGTTTTGCTAAATATGGAAACCGAGGTAGCAAAAACACTGAATAAAACAGCATGGTAGAAGCCGACGCCGTAAACCTTAAAAATCCATTTCAGGTTTTTATCTTCTTTCCCCTAACCCGGACCTCCCTTTTCTTCCCAAAAGGAAATTTTAGACAAATAGATTATACTGGTTTCTTAGAATCCTGCAGGTAGGTCTACTGCCTATGAACTTATGCCAGCAGTTTTGGGTTTCTTACTGTAGAACTTCTACTGGCATTTTTGGGTTTCTTTTCTATCTTTTGTATTTTGTATCTTCTAGCTCAGGATAAAACTGTGCTGAATGACATTATAGACCACATCAAGATTATGGTGGAGGAATTATTTCAGAGATTGGAATCTTTTCTTTGATAATGTATAATGATACAAGTCTTACACATCAAGTTTTCATTTTAATTAGGCCACTGATAACATGGGCCCCTTTAGTATAGTAGGGCCATAGAATTGTAGGGCTTAGGCATCGGGTGGTTGCAAGCTCTCCTCGATCCTTTCTCCTCTTGCTTCCCACCCTGCCCGGAGGGAACCCCCAGGCATCTAAGCTTGGGTGGGAGGGAACCCTGTTGTTCTGGTGCAGTGGCACGCACCAGTGCACATGATGTTGCAAAGGGGCCAATTTGAGCTGCAGCTATCCTCTGCAAAACCACACAGATTTCCAAGTGGAGGAAAGTAATATCATAATCATGTGTGTCCAAGGATGCACAGGATTGAGACAAATGTCCACATGGTCACATCAACAAGTTCTTTTGTAAATTAGTAGAACAGTGATATGTCAAACAGACACCCTTTTATCATTGCGCACGATGACAGCATTTGTTGACATATGTCAAAGCCATGAGCTCATTGA
This sequence comes from Cupressus sempervirens, assembly GCA_028749045.1. Classification (NCBI taxonomy): domain Eukaryota; kingdom Viridiplantae; phylum Streptophyta; class Pinopsida; order Cupressales; family Cupressaceae; genus Cupressus; species Cupressus sempervirens. The sequence continues at coordinate 662,665,536 of CM053790.1, read as the reverse complement.
ACACTTAATAGACAAGAAGCTTAATGAAACTGTGTGGCCTTGTGGAGGTACCTGATGAAGACATATTCCTGCATTGTGCGAAAGCGTGGAAACTGTTTGTTTGATGTGCTTCACCCTTGAGCCCTTTGTTTTTATTGTTCAATTTGACCTTGATTTTGTCAAATCAGGGTTTTGTATAAAAATATAAAAAATAACATTTTTTGTTCTTTAAATATATATATTGCAGGTTGCACACATTGTATGAAAATTTATAATTAGTTCTGAGTCATATTTGAATGAAACTAAGGTCCTTTGCCATTAGTTATCTTCCTCGGATATAGATCAAGGATGGGGTTTCTCTGCTATACAAAGTTTGGAACAACTAAACAATATTCAATGGGCAGATGTGTCTCATTCTACATAACAGGAAGCAATGAATATTGAATTGAAAATCTAGGTTTTATATGGTATCTAACCTGATAGCTTGTCAGGTTTTATATGGTATCTAACCTGATAGATTGCTGGCTTTTATATGGTATCTAACCTGATAGCTGACAGATTGCTGGGTTTTATATGGTATCTAACCTGATAGATTGCCTATTTGCTTCTAATAGTATCAGTGAAGAAGCTTACTTACATGAACTTCACAGGGTATAGACTCCAGACATGCTTATTGTTCAATATTCTATAGACATAGATATCAGACACAGCGCTTCTGGATTTATGGTATACTAAAAAGTTGTAATTATTATTCTTTGGAGAAGAAAGTCACAGTATGTCAAGTCTGGTAAGATAGTGGGTGGAAGTCTACAGGAGCATAAATTGTCTGGATAAATTGGCAAATCAGAGTGGGAAGATATTTAAAAAACTGGGAAAAAATTAGATTTACAAAAAAAAAAAAAAGTTGAAGAAAAATGGTCAAATATTACTTTTCTTTTAATTTAAGGGCATTTCTGTAGCATAGATCTGTATATTATGTATATTTTGTATTCTATGTATTTGAAAAAATTCTGTATATTTTTCTATGCTTTTATGTATGTGTATTCTTTGCATAAACAGTATACAGAATAGATAACTGTAAGATATAACTTAAACAATAATATAATAATTATTAATAAAGTACAGTTGTAAAATATACAAAATTGATACATACAAATTTATAAATATACAGAACATAGATGTACTACTGATAGAGTACTGGCTGAGTTGCAAAAACTGGCCGAGTTTCCTTGCCAGGCGAGTTTTTAAAACTTTTCCTAACACCAAAAACTCTCTGAATTTTTGGTAAAAACTGGTTGAGTACTTGCCGCGTTATTACCGAATTTTTTAAAAACTCTCTTGTAGTTTTATAACAGCAGTTAAAGTCAAAAAATAGCCCAAATTATTTTCATTTCCCATTTTTTCACTTGTATTTTGCTGAGAGGGGGAAAATAGTCTTCCAAACCCTTGTACTCCAAACACTTGCAAACTTATTTCTATCAATTTGAGGTGGATTTGTGGTGGTTTATGAAGAAGATGACACCGATGATTTGGAGAGGCAGGCTATGGAGGAGGGCAGTGGATTTAGTTTCACATTGGATAACATTGAGTTGAATTAGTAGTCACTGCTAGTGCTAGGAGAAGCTAGAGGTAGGGCCACATCCAAGATGGAGGACAAGCCACAGGCTGAGTTAGACGTACTACGCAAGGACGCAGTCATGCCCACTATAGACTGCAAGGACTAGACCCTCTACATCTACCTCTCACTTAGTTTTTACTAGAGCTGGGAAGAGGATTTGTACAAATATAAAATTAAAGTATAAGTTATACTTTAAGTTATATTTGTATAAATACTGTCAAGATGTTTGAGATAGGTTTCGGCTTCATAGGGGTTAAATATAGATTCTAGATTTTGGGGGTTTTCAAAACATTTCAGGCTTAGCGAAATTTCAGGATTCAACATGCCTTCAGCAGTGTTATCTCCCACAACCTGTCTTGGCTGTTTGAGGTCAACTTCAAGCTGGAACAAGGATTTTTCTAATGATTGTAAGTCATTTTCTCCGAAATCACTTTGTTTCAATTCTATATTCCAAAGCCCTAATAAACTTAGCTCAACCACTTGCTCACACCCAAGACAAGCATTACTTTCCAGCCGGCCAAAATTTCTCAAACTCACCCTTGGACCATTTTGCTATGATGTATTTACTTTGAGTTTTATAGAAACTATTTACTATGATGTATTTACTTCTAGTTTTATAGAGATTAACTACAATGATATATTTACTTCTAGTTTATAGAACTATTTGCTGTTTTGCTTCTTGCCATCAGCATTTTGCATGAGAATGTTATTTTCTACCCACTTTGCATTTATATTTATTTAAACTATGCTTGTTTCTTTTGTGTTCTCATTAATTAATTCATTGGATGCATCTTCTGATTGGATTTGCAAAAAAAAGTATTTTTAATTAACTGAAGCTGTTTTTTAGGTTCCCAAGGTTTTTTAATAACTGGCCAAATTTTTCCTGAGTTTTGCTTTTGGGCTTGGCAAGTTTTTGCCTAGTGAGAGTTTTCCATCTATTCACACACACTCTCCCTTATATTCTGTAGGTATATAATTATAAATACATATTTAATATGCAGAGATAATATAATTGAGGCTGTATATTTGGTATACAATATACAATATTTTAAATCTGTCTCTATATAATTTTCAAATATAACTATAATTATAAAATATAGAGAATATGTATAGTTTTATATATAACTACTGATTCTACCTCTATTCGATACATACAAATATGATACAAAATAAATTCAAGGAATACATGGGTTGCTGAATCATATTCTCGGAGATGAACTCTGTTGTTGCTTCAAATGCCATGCATCGAAGGCTGTATTTGTGTTTTCCTGTCTGTATCCTGCACCATTTTTCTAGGAAATATTGCAGCTTTTTGATTGTTTTAGGTTTTTGGACTACTTTTTTTGTGCACATATTTTTGTAGTTTAATCCCAATTTAATCCCCACTTTTTTTTGCAAAAAGTCCTTTCCTGCGTTGACTGATTTTCTGGGGGGAAGGGGAATCAGCACCAGTTGCAATTGCTGATTAATCAGGTATAATTGGGAGTTTTTGCAAAATTCGGCTTCAATGGGTGGAATCATTGGGTGATTGATTCTTGTACCTATCTCATGGATTTCTTAGTTTGGAAGTTACAATGGTAGCCCCAAATGTATTTCTAAAATATATATTGGACAGATTATTTCTAAAAGAGTTAGGCTACTAGATGTTTCATGGAGTAACAAGAACTCTAAAACTATTTTACTTGGGTATGTATCATAACCTTCCTATGAAAACTGGAAATCTAAGGTTACAAAGATATCCAAATGCTTCAAAATAATGCAAAGATGTTATTTTCCCAGAGATCACTGCAAATGTAGTTGCATTGCCATTTTTGGTATATGCTTTTCAAATGCATCAATCTCCTCTCATATATGTTAAGAATGAGACATGTCTATCCATTAAAATTAATAAAATAACAAATTGTATAATATCTCATATATTAAATATATAATTAATACACACACACACACACACACACATATCTCACACATATATGTAATATATATATGTATATTTATACTATAGTCTCATAGGTTTAACCCACGGAAGCTACCAAACATCAACAAAAGATAAGTTACCAATTCGGGTTCGGGGATGGATTCGTGGGTTTGGGCAATTTTTTTTCCCATTTAGGTTTGTGGGTGGGTTTGTGAGTGTGTATGTATTTCTATATATGCATTATATATACAAAAATATAAGAGAAACAGACATAATTGCAAAACTTAGTCATTTCATAGTATGAATATATGTTGCTTGATCATTGATTAATGCCAAATGTCAAAGATAAACATTAAATACCCGCTCATTAATAAATACCCACACAAAAATATAGAGAGCAAATGAGTGAAATATTTTTTATTAGGATCCTTTTAGGGTTACATAATTAAAAAAAAAAAAAACATTATTTTAAGTAGTTTTATTTCATTTTTTTGGACTCTACTGCTGCGGGTCCTCTTGAGTTCGCCTTGATTCGTGCCAGAAAGGACCCAAACAAACCCACTGTCCGAAACCTGGACCCTGCCTGAACCCGCAGCGAACTTGGATGCGAATCCAGACCCGCGCGAACCCGGACCTGAATCCGGGCTGCAGGATGCAAACCTGGTAACACAGAGTTTTTTGTTTGTACCTTGTTGCCAACTTTGAATGTTTAACTGTCAAGTCAATTATTTTATCTGTATGGGTGCCATCAAGATGTAGAAATCCACAAGAATGTTGAAAACTGTGCAGTAATACTAACGTGAATGCAACAAAATTGCAAGGGAATTATCCTGTTGGTTCACGCAGAACAACTACAAATACAGTAATGTTGACCTGAGTATTAGCTTCTTTGCTTGTGCAAAGAACCTTGAATGTTTAACTGTCGAGTCAATTATTTTATCTGTATGGGTGCCATCAAGATGTAGAAATCCACAAGAATGTTGAAAACTGTGCAGTAGTACTAATGTGAATGCAACAAAATTGCGAGGGAATTATCCTGTTGGTTCACGCAGAACAACTGCAAATACAATAATGTTGATCTGAGTATTAACTTCTTTGCTTGTGCAAAGACCATCAAGTACCAATTCCTTGCAACCAACTATAGGGTTTGACTTAGTGTTGATTTTGCCAAGCATAACTGACCTGGGTATGGCAAAGTCAAGCTCAGCATTCAGGAGAGTTCCATATCAGGTTAGTTTTTGTAATGCTGCTCCGTTTGAGCATAAATATGCATTCCCTGCATTTTCAGCTTTATCTTATAATTTGGCCTGGGTCATTTTCTTTTCAGTCCCTCTTCCATCTATTCCTACAATGCCCACAGTTGCATATACAATTCCTAAATGTGAAGGGTGTATATTGTTCATTATCAAATAGTTACAGTTACCTTTGCAAGACCAAGCTTCTACATCTGAGAAATTCGACGCACTGCAAAGAATACTACCAGCTTGGCAATAATGAACTAAAGGGGCTCTATGATGAATGGTTCATACGGCATATTACTTGCTGAAGGGTTTGGAAATGAGGTAGAAGGCTAAGTTGGTTAATCTTGGTAGGAAATCCATGGTTAAGTGGGCTTAGGGTAATGCTCAGATGAGTGACCTCCTCAAAAGTCTTGATGCTTCGCCCTTTTGAGCATCATCCAGATGCAATGAGTGGTAAGTGGACCATTCATGCTCATGAGATATGGGTTCCTGTGAACAACTAGTCATAAAATATGGGTCATTGAGTTTGACTCACAAACCATGTTGTTTGACTCTTGTAAAACATCATAGTTTTGTACATTGCAAAAATTCCACTTATTTGTCAATGGATGATCTAAAGGTGCTCCATGATGGATGGCTATAAATGAGGTGGTAAATCTAGTGGCTTGATATTGGGGGAAAACTCTATGTTGAAGCACATTTAGTTAGAGTAGTACTAGGGTGGGTGACCTTCTAGGAAGTCTTGATGTCTCACCCTTGTTCTCTCGTTTAAATGTGATGAGTGCTCTGTGGATCATTCATGCTCATGAAGTATGGGTTTCTGTGAGCCATTACTCTTGAAAAATGAGGCAATGAGTTTGACTCAGAAACTGCATATAGTTGAATCTTTGTAAAACATCATAATCTGAGATATATATTTGCTTAGGAGATGGAAGTCTTATTTCAAGTGCCATTGACACCATAGGGGTTTTGAGGTGATCAAACTGATGCAAGAGGTACCCCCTCAGCATTCAAATTCCAAACTCAAAACAGCAAAACACCTGCAGATACTATCCTCTTACATATAAAGTTTAAACACTCAAATTGTGATAATTATCATACCTACATTCATGTCAAATCTGTAACATTAAATTACAATTATAGCCTTTCATTGGCCTCTCTCTATGCAGTATCTTCCGAGTCAGATTTTGAAGTCTGCAAATTCTAATCCGTGTCTGTCCGGACATGAATTCTAATCATCTCCATGCTTTGTACCTCCATCTTGTTACTCATTGTTTCTTTTCTCCCTCCATCCTAAATAACCAGAGCAATTTAGGCTTTCACATGACTGATGACATCATATCCGTATGCAGACACCTTCTTAACTCTCTCACAGTCCTTCTGCATTACATTGCATAGCTATATATGTTTAGTTATGAAGCCTTTTCCTCCTTCCATTTAGGACCAATGCCTATTTTTTATTTTTTGATCTGCATTTCATTTTGTTTCTATTCAAACCCCATCCTCTGTCACTTCATTTGCAATAAATTTCCATGTTTCTTATAGTTTAATCACCGTTTTATTTGTGATAAACTGATTAATAACTGGTCAACTTGAAGGCATTTCCATTTCTTGGTTGTACCTCTTATGCTATTTTTCCTAACAGCTTGATGCATGAGAAACATTTCTTTAAGGCATTTTGTGAAACACTTCTTATACCTTGTTTATGTGCCCACACTTTAAAACTAAAATGCTGACAAAATTCCTTCTCCTCTGTTATGCTTTGGTGGCTGTCCAAACTTCGTCTCCAAAGTTTCCATGTGGCATGGACTGGGAGGATGTTGGCCGGGTTGTGGAATTTGGCTTATCAGTTGTCAAGTGGATGAAAGGAACGCCTTTCCAAAAAATATTGTACATTGTGTCCTATTCAAGGAAACACATTTAGATTAGGCTTTTTGTCAACAGAGCATGTGTTGGGTCTAGATCTCACATTCTACAGTTGTTACCATAGAGAAGATGGAAGAGAAAATGGCGATTGGACACATAGTATGTACCCAAACAAGCAAACTCTACAATGGCTACAGTGGCATCCTATGGAATATCACCAAAGGAGCCTTGATATTGAGATTGAAAACAGTTTGGTAGCTGGATTATCGTGAAGAGAAGTGGATGTTAATGCATGTTCCAATATGTATGTTTTGTATACATATCAGCTATGGGAGTGACAATTACATCATTTGGCAAATTCCATCTCGAGGGATGGCTACACTTTGATCCAAATCTTTCCACATTGCAAGTGAATGCTAGAGACCAACAAACATAAAAACTAAACCAAAGTTGAGAAAACAAACAAAATGTAGGAACCATTTTTTTTTGGGTTGGTGTTGGTTGTGGATATGCTCGGGTGCTCTTGCACCAGACATGCCGGGTAAGAAAATTCATGAGCATAGGCTCACTAAAATGAGGGTAAGGGTCAAACAACACTTCTAGGTTGTAAACAACCTGAAACAGATCCCATTATTACTTAAGGTACATCGAAAGCCTTCTTCCTTAACCTCTTCCAACACTTAGCTGGGACTGTTGCCAACCTCCTCCACTAAGTGTGCCTTCTTCTCCACTTCCTTGTTGACCCATGCCCGCTGTATTCCAACCTCCTCCACCAATAGCTCTTTCTTTTCCTCTAAATACTCTCTACTCTCCTCTCCTTCATGGAATCTTGTCCATCCTAAATAGACCACCTCCACCAATGCCATGCAACATCCTCAACACCAATATGCAAATCTGTCTCTTATTTTCAACCTTGTAAACAAAGGCAAGCTGAACTCAACATCTTCACATTTAACCTTGTTCTCTTTTTCTGCCCCAACAGCCTCTTTATTCTCATCTTTATCATCCCTAACTGTTTTACATTCCACTGTAGTCACATTTTCATCCTCTTCAGTCACCGTTGTTACAGATTTCTCCATTGTACTAAAATAGTTTTCGATCTTCTCAATTTCTTCCTCCAGCAACTTTTGCTCTTTGTTAGGTTTCTCATCAAACACCGGACCTTTATGCATTATTGGACACTCTATCTCATCCTTATGTTTATTTGCTGTATCTAGAGTCCCCAAAGGATATTTCTCTACTTATTAAAATTTTCCCTTTCTTAACTCCCACCTTATCTCCTCTAGGCATCTTGCAGTTCTTGCTGCGATTTCTGCGCTTCCTTCTCAATGCAGTCACCCATCTCTTCTTTCTCCCCTTCTCCAACATAGGAATCATCAAAACTCAACCAATCACAAACACAGGCTTCTTCGTTTTCTCCATTAATGGTTTCAAGTCTCTCCAGCTCTCACTGTTGCAGGACTCCTTCACACCTGCACTGGTCTCTCGAGACTCTCACCAGTTCACTCTTTTCGAGGCTTCAAGCTCTTAATCAGTCAGGAATTTGCACACCTGGATCAATCCTCTTGAGCCTTCCACAATTGCTTCTTACCTCCACGTGCAAACTGGCTTGTGGTTGGTGATCTGTTTACATGACTTCACTCTTTATCCTTAAGTCTTGGTGTAGACTAACTCATGCTTGGCGATTTGTCCACACAATCAAGACCATTGGCACTGAAACTATTTGATGCAAGGCGTACCCCCTTAGCATATAAATTGCAAACTTAAAACACCAAAACAGATGCAGATGCTGCTTACAAATAAATGCTCAAGTTGCTACAATGATCAAACTTACATTTGTGTCAAATTTGTAACAGTAAATTACAGTAATAGCCTTTCATTGGCCTTTCTCTCTATACATAGTACCTTCCTAGATAGATTTTGAACTTTGCAAATTCCAATCTGCACCTGTCTTTACATAAATCCCAACTGTAAATTCCACACTCTGTACCTCTATCTTGTTACTCATTCTTTCTTTCCTCCCTACCTCCAACCTAAGAAATTAGATTGATTTGCACTAGTACATGCCTGATGATGTCCTCTCTGTGTGTGGACACCTTCTTAATTCTCACACATCCTTTCCTTATTACCTTGCATGGCTATGTATGTATAGTCACTCAATCTGCTTCGTCCTCCCATATAACCAATAGCTCTTTTTAATTGTTTGATCTGCATTTGATTGGGTTTCTATTTGCACCCCACCCTTTGGCCCTTCTAGTTCCAGTAAACTGCTATTTCACTTATAGTCCAATCTTTCCTTTTTTTTGGATAAACTAATAAATAACTGATCAGTTTCTGGAAGGCATTTCTGTTTCTTGGCCAGGCTACCTCTTTTGCTGTTTCCTCTATCAGCTCGATGCATGAGATTATTTCTTTAAGGTATTCTGTCAAACACTTATTGCAATCGTTTATATGTCCACATTATCAATGGAAATGCTGACTAAAGTCTTTCCTCTTCGTTATGCTTTGGTGGGTGTCTCCAAATTTTCAATCGTTATGGGCTGGGAGGATGTTGGCAGGGTTGTGGATTTGACTTTTCAGTTGCCAATTTGATGAAGGTTTCTAATGTCTTTCCAACAAAGCTTGCACATCATGTGCCATTGATTGAACCGCTTTTGGATGAGACTTCTGTCAATTGTGCACGTGCTAAGTCTAGATTTCACATTCTGCAACTGTTACCGCACAGAAGATGGCAGAGTGCCCAAACAAGCAAGTTGAGAATGGTTGCAGTGACATCATATGTATGTCAGGAAAGGAGCAAATGATGTTGAAATCAATAAACAGGTTGGTAACATGATAATCAAGAAGAGAAATTAATGTTCATGCCTGTTCCAATACTCTATATTTTGCATACATATCAACTGTGGTGGTGGCAACTGCAACATTTGCCTAACTCCTCGAGGGATGGCTACAATTAGATCCAAATCTTCCCACACCGAGAGTCAATGCCAGAGACCAACAAACACAAAATCCAAACCAAATTTGGGAAAACAAACAAACTAGAAACAATTTTTTTTTTTTGTCTGGTGCTGATTGTGGATATGCCTGGGTGCTCCAGAACCACAAACCCATCCTTGCCCAGACAAACTGCAGCCCAGAGTTCTCTTAAAGGAAAATTCCCTAACCTTACACCACCTAAACTCCTCCTCGAGGGATGGCTACAATTAGATCCAAATCTTCCCACACTGTGAGTAAATGCTAGAGACCAACAAACACAAAATCCAAACCAAAATTGGGAAAACAAACAAACTAGAAACAATTTTTTTTTTTTGTCTGGTGCTGATTGTGGATATGCCTGGGTGTTCCAGAACCACAAACCCGTCCTTGCCCAGGCAAACTGCAGCCCAGAGTTCTCTCGAACGAAAATTCCCTAACCTTACACCACCTAAAAAAAGTATTTCATCACGCTCTGCAGTTTTTGTAACCCTACAGATTAGAGCCTTCTCACTTCATCCCTTCAGTATTTCTTCCATAGGGTTTTTGTTCGATCTCTCAGATAGCCTATAGAATGGACTTTGTAAAGAGCTGTAATGACCAAGCGTTGCATAAGTAGATAACGATCCAATTTACATGTGTATACAATATGAACAAATGAATTGATTTTGAAATAAGATCAAATAAATTCGAGAGTGCGTTGGACACCTATATGTCGACACCTACACTCTTAATGAAATCACCTACATTCTTGGGACTATAGATAAGGAATCCATTTTTAGGTACCTCCATCATCTATTCATTAATATACTCTATAGGCTTGCTGAGATTCTCTATTTTTCCGAAGTGAGTTGTCTCCTACATGAAAACAACCGTAGTCATAGTTTTGCAAGCACCGCAAACACACACAATCTGCAAATGCGGCTCAGTTGTAGTATCCTCATATGGTGGACTTCTCTCCTACATGCACGGAACAGGTATTTTTAGACATGAAGGTTCTAGGATACAAATCCAGACCTCATACAGAAGAGTGCAGGACAGATTTATTTGAATACAAAGACAGAAGATTTAACAAATTACTATCGTGAGTGGAAAGTGTAAAAATGTAGTGTATGAAATCAATGAAAGGGGTAATGATGGATTTAGATCAAAATATTCATAAATGCTGATGTTGGCCACTTCAACATTTGCCAAACTCCATTTGCCAAACTCCTCCTTGAGGGATGGCTACAATCAGATCCAAATCTTGCCACACTGCAAGTCAATGCCTGGGACCAACAAACACAAAATCCAAACTAAAATTGGGAAAACAAGCAAACTAGAAACAATTTTTTTGTTTTTTGTTTGGTGCTGATTGAGGATATGCCTGGGTGCTCCAGAACCACAAACCCATCCTTGCCCAGACAGACTGCAGCCCAGAGTTCTTTTAAAGGAAAATTCCCTAACCTAACACCACCTAAAAAATTGATTTTCCTTTAAGTATTTCATCACGCTCTGCAGTTTTTGTAACCCTAACACTGCAGATTAGAGCCTTCTCACTTCATCCCTACAGTATTTCTTCCATAGGGTTTTTGTTCAATCTCTTAGATAGCCTATAGAATGGACTTTGTAAAGAGCTGCAATGACCAAGCGTTGCATAAATAGATAATGATCCAATTTACATGTGTATACAATACGAACAAATGAATTGATTTTGAAATAAGATCAAATAAATTCGAGAGTGCGTTGGACACCTATATGCCTGCACCTACACTCTTAATGAAATCACCTACATTCTTGGGACTATAGATAAGAAATCCATTTTCAGGTACCTCCATCATCTATTCATTAATATACTCTAAAAGCTTGCTGAGATTCTCTCCTACCTATTTTTCCGAAGTGAGTTGTCTCCTACATGAAGCAAATGTATTCATAGTTTTGCAAGCACCGCAAACAAACACAATCTGCAAATGCAGCTCAGTTGTAGTATCCTCGTATGGTGGACTTCTCTCCTACATGCATGGAACAGGTATCTTTAGACGTGAAGGTTCTAGGATACAAATCCAGACCTCTTACAGAAGAGTGCAGGATAGATTTATTTGAATACAAGGACAGAAGATTTAACAAATTACTATTGTGAGTGGAAAGTGTAAAAAAGTAGTGTATGAAATCAATGAAAAGGGTAATGATGGATTTAGATCAAAATATTCATAAATGCTGATGTTGGCAAACATGGACCTGCCAGAAGGCAATGATCAAAGTCTAAGTTGCTGGATTGGATTCATCAGCTCACTATTTTTCTCCCAGGTTTAGTATGGCCTGGTTTGGCTGTAAAATACAATATATAGTATTTGTAAATCAGTGAATTGCCATAATTTGCACAAGGTATACATGATTAGGTAGGTTAGGGATGTTCTTAATTTTTAATAAAAATATTCACTCTTGGATGTTTTAAGGGCTGGGCTGACCTGGGCCTATGGCGTGACCTTAGTAACCTCCTATGACTTTTCCCTGGGCATGTTTGAGATGTACTTAGGATAAATTTAAAGGCCCTGGCTCAGCCTTTATCCGCACTGGGATTCACATTTGCTTTAAATCAATCTAAGTTCTGAGGATTCCCTCTGACACAGATCAATCCATTAAGAAGTTTAGAGACATTTATTCAAGATCTACAAGGCATTGTTGTCCCAGATTAGAACCTGTTAGAGTACATCCAGAAGTTGAATGTCACCATTGGCAAAGCATTGGATGGAGCTGAGGAAACGCTGGGAGAAATCCATGGTTGGAGAAGTCTACATGTGAGACTCAAAGTACAACGAAATTGAAATGACTGGAAGAGGAAGAAGAAAAGCAGGGTACGTGCAAATCACTAGCACTCAACATCGATTTCAAAAGACTCAGATGAATGCATGCAAATTAGGGGATGTGTCTCTAGAGGCAAATTCTATGAGCAATCGAAAGAAAAGTACCATGAAGGCACAACTGATCCATTAGGGATCTTCAGCAAGATACAAGCTTGTTTTGTTAATTTATTGAGATATTGCAAACACAGGATTGCAAATGACAAAGGGAAGACGAGAAATGTGCACATTATTTAATATAGAAATTTTATCAAGAGTGTAATGGCACATCAGAGAACCACAGTAATGACTCTATAAGAAGATGCAAATATGCCTAGGAATTATGATATTGATACTGTAAAAGGAGGACAAAGCATGTCCATTGATTTAAATAATGTAGAACAAGTTTATGGTGTTGTGAAATCCTTCTTGTATGGTTTGGCAATTTGATATTAGAATCTGGTAATCGCTCCTTTGCAGGTATAAGATTCAGAATATTTTCTCAGTATCAGGGTTTTTGAAGACAGTTGAAGCACATTGTTATTAAGAGTTCTGTATTGAGAAAATTTATTCCTGCACATTAAAAGTGGTCAGTTTTCCTTTCCTGCAGTTGTTGTTATTAATAAATATGATATACCATCAAGCATAATCTGAGCCTTTGTTGTTTTGTATTCTAATTGCATGAATCAGGGGTTTAAATTCTCATTTACTATTTATTTTTGGATCTTTTGATAATTCACGTGGTTGTGCTCCTGCTATGTACAGGAAACTTCTAGGTCCAACCTGGCTTATTCAGATTTCTTTTGTCTGAAGACTCTGAACCTTTGTTATCCAAGGGTAAATCAAGTGATTACTATTAAAACCGAACACAATTACAATTGGTCTTGCCTTTTATCAATTTTGGCTAAAAAAACCTGTTACATTTAAATCATTGTGCTCACACTTCTCTCCACAAAATCTGAGTTTGGTCAAGAATTTGTGCGTTTTAATTTCATATGGTAGATAGATTATTTTCAATTTAATATTGTCAAACCATCATGGTATTAGGCAGTTAAATTAAGACATCGTACAAAGTGAAGAAACTGGTGTTTTCATACCCCTTACTGTAACCCTACCCTTTTGATGAGGTCAACAGAACTAATGGATGGGGCAAGTCACAACATCAAGTATACCATTATTTGATATCTGCCTTTTTTGCACAACATTGCAACAATAATGCTGTATATTTTAAAGTAAAGCAAAATTTTTATTATTTTTTAATCCAAGAAAACATCAGTGCTCAGTAACTGTTGAGGGGGGGGAGGGGATTTGAGGCATTGCTCTACTGTTTTTTATTTTGGTGATATAATTTGTTTTGAAAGTCATTTTCTTTGAGCATTGGGTTTGTTGCTTGGCATGGGGCATGCCATTTCCTTCATGTTATATTACTGTTTAATTTAGATGGGTACGGTGTAAGTCATTATATGGAAGTAGAGGGTACACCTGCCACTTATATTGCAGAATACTGCATTTCTTAAAGAAGCATTGAGACATGTAAGCATTATGATTGAAAGAGGTGCAATGGAATTCACATAATGAGAATGTTAATGTTGTAAACTGTATCTTATAGGTAAGACAAAAACAACCACAAATTCAGAGCTCCCAGTTTCCACAGATGGTTTCTTCAGGGCAGACCTTGCAAGGGATGCAAACAATTGGATTAATGGGCCAACTTGGTACAGGCACACAAAATAGAATGAACGGAACACTTGTTTATTCTCAACAACGAATGGCACAAGGGTCACTAAGATCACCGCCTACACCTCAACAGCAAGCACTCTCTTCTCCTCAGGTACCGTCTCTGAGACTTCAAGCTGCCAGTCTCTTATTTGTTGTTAAGTTCCTATCATGTTTTATTTGATGAATCTAAAAAGGCGTACTTGTAAAATCATCAAATTGAATACATATTTGTGCATGTTATTGAAGTTTCTTGTGATATCATTTAACTGGTGTCTCCATACCTTTTATTTTGAAATTTAAAAAATGGAAATATTATTTGTGCTGCCCTTCTGCCGTTTTATAAGAATATTGGGGGCTGGGCTTGTCTGGGTGGCATCAGAATCCTTCAAACAATATTCAGCATTCAATATTTATGCATATCTATTGTAACACAATTTGGATATATGTATTATGAATAGTTTATTGTTAAAGTTGGGTCCCTCTTCTTAGACTAATCTAAGACTGATGTATCGGTGCTCCTTAGAAAATAGTGGAAGACTGTTTGTGGGAACTCATGGAATGATATGTTCAAATGCAATAAGCACTCAAGACAAATTTGACATTTATAGTTTATAATGAAATTCTAACTATATATATATATATATATATGATATCATTCACCAGTAGTATAGAAGAAGATTTGAGATAATATGTCCATATGTCTGTAATAAATACCTGGGAGTATTTAAGCTATTCTATATTTGCTGTGTTCCTAGTATGCGTATTACATTAGAAAATTGCACGAGGTGGATGCAGGGCTGGAAAGAGCAGAGAACATGGGCCGAAATCACAGATGGAAACATGTGCACATGCCACATACCAATTATTTTTGGGTGATTTTTTTTCCAATTTGCAGTAAAAAAATCCTTAATTGGGCATTAGTAGCAGACTGCAAATAAATGCAAAATTTTTAGTTTTGCTTGTGTTTTACACGAATTATGGTAAAAATAATTTCTAAAAAAATTCCAGATTATAAGTGGCTACATTTTTTTTGAGACCCCATCAACCCACTCTGATACAATGAAATTGTTAAAAATTGAATGAATGGAATAAATATTGCATTAACAATGAACTCTTAAATAGAATTTACATTGGCTAATCATGGCATATTCTAGAAATAGACTTAACTGAGTACTAAAATGAAAGCTTAAATGACCATTAACTAGAACTAGCTATATAAATACCAATATTTTTGCAGTTTTTTGAAGAAAAATAAAACAATCCCATTTCAGCTCCACAAAAGCAAGACAACAAATAAAACAGTATATATTAACCCTTTAAAAATATAATGGTTTGAACTTGGAGGGAATTGCTGTGTTGGTTATTTTCTTTAGTGTCTTTGTTTTGTGGGAATGAAGTTTCTGCAAAAAATTGATTTGAAAACTGGGTTTCATTAAATCCAAATTTGGGAAGATGACGAGTGAAAGACAACCTAAAAAGTATACAGACTGTACGAATGTCTACTCATGCCATTTGGATTTGTACATGCACCAATTACTTAAAGATACTCAGGAATGGAGTGTGGAGGCCATACTTGGGTAGGTCTGCCATTGTCTATTTAGTTGATATTTTGTTTTTTAGTAAGGTGAAGGAAGATTATAAGTGTTGCAATAGCTAAAGAGAGTAGAAGCAGTTGACAAATATGGAAAAATGCAGTCAGTGAAGACTGGATTAGTGTATAGAGGTTTATGATCTGCAAAGATGGATCAATAAATATAAAAACCATTTTAGATTGGCCAACACGAAAGAGCGTGTTTGAAGCAAGGATTCTTCATTGCTTAGCTAGTTGAAGTGTGAACTATCATTATCAAATATGAAATATCTTGACTCTGGATCAATGGTGAAGTATCATACTATGAAATGATTTATTTTCCTATATTTCTTGCATTTCTTTGCATATATATATATTTATTTTCCTATATTTCTTGCATTTCTTTGCATATATATATATATATATATATATATATATATATATATATATATATATATATATATATATATATATATATATATATATATATATATATATATATATATATATATATATATATATATAACACATCCAAAATCCCCCAAATTGTTTTTGCGCATCTGCACACCTGATTCTCGCATATATATATATATATATCTATTTAAATATACATAGATATATATATATATATATATATAACACATCCAAAATCCCCCAAATTGTTTTTGCGCATCTGCACACCTGATTCTTGCATCTGTGTCTGAATTGGTAACTTAGCTTCTTGTTATACCATTAGGAAACCTGATTGTATTTTTAGCACAACCGACAATACCTAAATGAGAATCATCACCTGAGTACACCTTACCCCCATTATATTCTTCAGATTCAAAAATCCAACCTGTCCTAGATGCATTTGGGTCAATTTATAATGCACCATTACTTGCATGAGTGGCTTAAGTTGCAATGAATGCATTATCATCCTTTTGGTGCTCAGAATAAGAATGAAATATCTTCTTATTATCTTTGTAGTCCTTATGGATGTGCATATTGCAATTCCAACAAATTTCAAATAACTTGGACTTTCCAAGAGTTTTGGATCTCTCCTTAGAGTTGGATTCATTTTGCTTCTCATCCTTCTTTCATTTTTTCTTAGGTCTTCCATGAATACTTGGGGCCTCCTTAGCATTGATGGGTACCTTTCTCCTTGTCTCTTTAGAAAGGACACCACCACATCTTTAATCTATGAAATAGCAGAAATATTCCTCATGGCTATGACAACAGAATACGACAAATTAGGCAAAGAAAAAAGAGATGTAACATTTCTCCTCTTAACCCATTTTGATACCAATTGATACCAATTTAACCACCAACATACTGAATGCTTCTAGGCGTGTCTGTAATTCATCCACCCTTCATTTTCAAGGAATAAAATGATACATCTCACCAAATTTCTTCCATAGCTTCTTTGTAGAGGACTTTTCATGGACATTGATTAAAATTTAAAACAGAGATTGTGAGGCACAATCTGATTAGACCTTTGGATTTACATTTTTATAACATTATATTTAGTAGTCTTAGTTGGATTTGTACATTTCAAGACATTCTCATCAACATCTAATATATTTCAATTTATTAAGAAATCTGCTCTCTTCATCTTCCACATCTCACAATTATTTCTCAAAAATTTCTGCACCTTTGTTCTCCTCAAGAAACTATTGATATGAAAAACCTTTCAACAGGATCACAAAGTATCTTTTACACAAACTCCCACTCAAAATTGGATTAGTTCAAAACAAACCCAACAACCCACAACAGATGCCATAGGTGTTCAGACTTTGATACCACTTGTAAAGGAAGTTGAGGTAGTGAAACAACTCTGTACGCTAACTTTGAGAGAAAGGTTATGTAGAAACTTTCTCATATCTCTACAACAGTTACAAAAGCTTTATAGAATCAAACATAAATAGGATGCATACAACAACACAATGGTCGATGTGGGAAAAACCATTTCAGGAGAAAAAACACACACTCCACAGACTGCCTTACATTATTCAAAAAACAACAACAGATTACTGTACATTTGGAACAAGTTTCTCATAGGAGTATCATCTACCAGAGATCCAGAGGTAACTCAATAGCTATAAGACTAGCACACAACTTCCATCTCATGCATGTAATATACAAGAGATACAAATGAAACTGTCAAAATGGTTTTTCAAAAGCATGGGCAAAAACCGCCTAAAACTGGCGCCCATCGTTTCTCCAATTGAAAATGCCCTATGTTGTGTCAAATTACACACCAATACATGTAACTCCCTTTTACAAATCATCTGTGTGTCCAACATGCTTTTAGATTTCTTATTTTGGAAGATCCAACTTCCAAAGATCATATCTTTCAAACCAAGCGTCTGATTGATGAACCTTTTGAAGCATCAGACATGCTCTATCAAACTATAACTGGCTATGCAGGTATCGGAGACTTTCAGACAGTTTTAAAGCCTCTAAAGCCTTCAAAATTGAGTTTGAACCTTTCGTTCACAATATTTTCAAGTTTAAACATGATCTTGAAACATAAAATTACCAACAAGCTTATCTTGCCCATCCAAAGCTTTGGAGAAAATTTTGGACCAATCCATGCTCAAATGTGAACTTACTATAAATAGCAGCCTTATGTAAATGTAAGGTTGAGACGCCATTTTCCTAACATTACTAGTGGAGTAGCATATATGTGAATTATATGAGATGGTTCAGGGGTTCACACTAATGTCTATCAGAAGCTAGTTTGTGATTTTCTGAGGTCTGACTCTAGAGATAGTTGTAGTTTTTACATCACAGAAGTCCCTTTTTCATATTTTATTTGTCGATGTGATGTATTTACAAGTTGTATATCATACTTTATAATAGTATTTTACCATTTTCGCTATACAACAATTGTGCTGTGGAGTATTTTCATCTTCTACAAATGGTCTCATCCATGAATTCTATTTAATTAGTGGGTACTTGAGGTTATCTTCTGCAACTTAAGTGAGCTGTTTAGTAGGCTGCATGTTTAAAGTAATGAAAGTTTTTGATTTATCATTTATAATATGCTGAATTTGAATGCATTGCTCTAATTGTGTGAATAGTTTCTAAATAGTCAATTCTACACACATTGTTTTTCATGTGATGTAATTGAGTTACAATGTTATATTTCATTTGCAGAAGATCCAGACACAAAATATGTCAAGAGTTGCATCAGTAGGATCTTTGAATTCTCAATTAAATGGCCTCTCCCAAGGCGGGCAATCTGCTCTCTCAAGCTCACTTCCACATACACCACAGTGGCCAAAGATCCAACAGTCCAGTTTGCCCCATTCAGCTTCATCTTCCTACCAACTTCAGCAACATCAAAGGCAGCAACAGGCCCAACTACAACAGCAGACACCCCCATCACCCTCGCAGCAACAACCAACGTTATCTCATCAACAACAACTATCTCAACAACATAACTCATCACAACTGCAGCAACAACAGCTTCAACAATCTGTTCAGCCACAACCAATATCTCGTATGCCTTCCTTGACAGTCCAGAAGCCTTCAACACCAACAGGAATTCAACCTGCCATCCCTGCGTCAAGTGTTGCCCTCCCAGCAGGAAGTAACAGTCAAGGAGATGAAGGCAGCCCTCAAATTCTTGGAAAGAGAAGCATTGAAGATTTAGTTTCCCAGGTAAAGATGGATTATGATGTATTTGTTTTCATTATGAATATTTCTTTTTTGGATATATGCATCAATTTAATAAATGAATATCTTAATTGACTGATATAAAATGTTTGATGAGCATTTAACAGTTTTTACAATCATGTACTATGTTATAACTAATCATTTAATCCTAGGTGAATTAATGTTTTGAATATTGTTCTTTGTCTATGCTGTACATGTTATTTCCTTTGCTGTATTTGGTAATTGGTAATTGTATTTGTCGCAGTTTCATTGGCAAATGGATGTTTAATGATCATTTTCTACTTCTGAACAAACACACTTGACAAGAAAACAATAGCTGGCATCAGTAAATGTGGAGTTTCACAGCTTAATTCATTGTAATCTTGAAAGATACAAATAGATGTTTGTTTTAGTGTATGAATAGAACCAGCTATGTTTCAGAAGGTCCCTTTATTGCAGGGATGGAAAATGTGGGATTTTAAAAAGGGCTTTAGAAATTCTCTCATCCATGGATGGTGGAGGGGACATCTGTACAAAAATTAATAAATAAAAATTGTAGAGAAAAACATAAAATTGGGAACTGTTAAATTCAACATAATCATTATTTTGTAATCATTATATGGTTCAACGTAATGGTTATTTTGTAATCATTAAAAACATAAAATGGGATCTTGTGGTTCTACTGTTCAAAAATCAAATACAATGAAATAACAAAATATAGGCAGCACAACAATCCAATATTACAATGAGAAAGATTAGAAATAGTAATTTTCTATCAATAATTACATTTAGACATATTGTCAAGCATTCATCTATCATTTCAAATCCGAGAGAATTTAATCAAACAATTGGCCAGGGAATTGAAACACAAATATTTACCTGGGTTGAGCTAGGTGATGATCAAGTGCTGTACTCAAGTCCAATAGTCTGGTGTATTGCATCCTTGCTGCTGCTTGACTTATATGCTGATTAAATTCTGTTATAAACTTAAATCTGCATGATGCCCTTCTTTTTCTGTGTACTGAAAGTCTGATTTGTATGTATAATATTAAACTCAAAAGTTTAGAAGATTGTTTTGCTCAATTGATGTCTGAAACAGCCACTTTATTGATCACTACCAAATTAAAATAACTAAAATATTGATTTCTGCACTTGTCAATGCTGTATGGCCATTGAAATGACATTAATAGACTGTTCAGACAGCTTCCAATTAGACTTGTAGACCCAAATAGTCCACACAAACAGAAGCATACCTAGAGTATACAACAATATTCCTCATAACTGACTCAAATGGTTCAGCTATAAGCTCATGAATCAGAACTAAAAAATATTCAATATTAATGACCCTTATTAAAGAAAATCAAAGACTCTTTAATAATACTTAATATTCCCTTGGACTTGGCACAACCCATCAATATTTCCAATGTCCAAAGTTGAGATAGTGAATGCAATCAAGGGTCTTAGAGAAAAATTGAAAGACTCTATGGTTGTCTAGAAGGTTTTAAGATCTTTTCGTCCTAGATATAGTGCTAAAATTTCTGCCACAGAAGAAGCAAGACATCTTAGTAACATTCCAAGTGATGACTTGCATGGCATGCCAACACCATATGAAATGAGCAAGGTTGGAGAAGAAGATAGCAAGAGATAGGGTTATTTTAAAGCAACACAGAAAGAAAAGAAAGAAAGTTCAGAGTCAGACAATGATACTGATGAAGACCTTACAGACCTTGTAAAGAAACTCAAAAAAGGTTTTGGCAAGCTGCCTTTCAATTGCTTCAATTGTGGGAAAATTGGGCACTTTGCTGCAAAGTGTCTGTATGCCAAAAAGGATAAAGGTGATGTAGAGGCTTCAAGAAGAAAAACAAAGGCCAGTTTCCCTACATTCAGAGAAATTCTTCAAAGAAAAAGAAAAGCTAATATGTCAAAGATGAAGATAGTACAAATTCAAAAGATAGAAATCATTCTGATAGTGAATAAACATTTTTCATGTCAATTGGGTCACTCCAGATCAGAGTGATGAAGATGATGTGGAAGAGGGAGAATCAGATCCTGAAGGAGAGTTATGTGCCTTAGAAGAAGTCATGAGATTGAAGGAGAATTCACAATAAAAAAATTCAGCATTGAAGGAAAGTGCAGTTCTAAATATTGAAATTGAGAAAGTTAAAAGACGAGAAGAGGTAATCAATTCTGAACTCTTGTTAGAATCCGAAAATTGATTAAAGTTAGAAAGTGTAGTAGTAAATTTTGAGGAATTATCATAAACAATTGAAGATGGTTTCTAATAGAAAAGTTTGAGAAGAGTTCTAATTTGTTAGATGAAATGTTAGCCAAAAAAGGTTTAAATAATGGTAAATTTGGTTTTGGTGCCAAAGTTCTAGTAATTCTTTAAGTGAATAGGAGAATGATGAATTTGTTAAGGTTTAGAGGGAAAAAAGGTATCCATAGTGGCATTCTACTACAAGAAGAATGACAACAAATACGTTTTATCCTATTCATGGTTATTGTACTTTCTACAAATACGTTGGGCATAAAGCAGTTGACTGTAGAGTTGTGTCAAGAAGAAAATTGATTTTACTAGTCAAAATCTTTTTGTTTCCGTAAAAGATTTCAGTATGATTTGTTTTAAATGTCCAAATGTTGGTCATATAGCAAGGAATTGTCATATGAGTTTTGCAAAAAATAAAAGGGCGGAGAGTAGTTTCTTGATAAAAGAGGTAGAAAAATTGTGGTAAAAGGAGGAAAAGTAATCGATGATTGTTCAGATTGGGTTGCATGCAAAGAAACAAAATCGTTGGATAATACATAGTGTTTTTTCCATCACATGATAAGTGATATCAGTAAGGTTAGTACCTTTATTGATTCCTGATTTGTCACTACTAGTATTGCATCAGATCCTTTCATCAATTTAAATCAGAATTCTAACTGTTGCAATAAGAGTTCACCTATCAACCTTCTCCTTTGAAGAATTGTAAAGTGTTGACTAAAAGTTGGCATGTTGTTAATGTGCAGTAGCAACAACTCATAGCCATCCATGAGGCATCTTACCAATTTGTTAATCATAGTTTGGTCAAGGGTTTTGAAACTTTGCAAGTGGAAGGAAATATCATTTGAAGGCAATCAAAGATTTTACCAAGTGTTCAAACAATCAAAATAATTAATTGAATCCTAGAATTGAACTTGCAACCACGAATTGGCCATTATCCTCTAAGACCTTGCTCAAGCTAATTAGCTTTTCCAACCATGGGACTGCAAAATCACTGCCAAACTATAACCAAACTAACAAACTATGACCTGCCAAGTGAGAAAAGTAGGGGTTCCCATTTGCAAAAGGGCGTGTGTGTTTTACAACACGACACATCTTATATCATTTTTTTGGCAGTCCAAAATAGTTTTATGTAGGGCCATTTAGAAAATCCGAAGGTCCCTTTTTTCAGAAGATTATTCTTCCAGCCATAAACTCATAGAGGCACATTGTTTCATTAATAGGAAGAGGTACTCTCACATGATGAGTTAATGAAGGACTTTTGAATATTCATAGTGGTGTATTAGCAAGGGTCACATGTCAGCTGAGTTATTTGAAGACCCCCACATCTGGTATAATTGCACCTGGATCATGGATGGTCGTATGCTTAGATTTTACAGTTATAAGTCAGTACAGAAATCCCTTGCTTGAATAAGTTGTAGAAAGGATTTGCCTGTGTCAGTTTCTACTTATATGTGTATTAGCAAGGGTCACATGTCAGCTGAGTTATTTGGAGACCCCCACATCTGGTATAATTGCACCTGGATCATGGATGGTCGTATGCTTAGATTTTACAGTTACAAGTCAGTACAGAAATCCCTTGCTTGAATGTTGTAGAAAGGATTTGCCTGTGTCAGTTTCTACTTATATGTCAAGAGCTGAGGAATAGTGAAAAGTAAATTACAAGAAATGCCATCATTGTGGTTGTATTACTGCTGTCTGAGTAGAACAACTGTTGGATCCAAGGCATGGATCCAAGACTGGGAATATTGGCTATTGTTAACAAATTCCTTCTTGTAAAAGTAAAGTAGTGGTTTTCTTATTTGTAGGGTATCAGATTTCCAGCATATTTTGCCAGCAGTGTAGAGAATTAAGAAAAATTTAAGAATGTGAAACTTGATTGCTAGTAAATAATGCGGCATCTTTCTAAGTGGCTTGTGTGGAATTTGAAACCTCTTATAGAAAAATAATACTATCATTTCAGGTGAAGATCCCATCACATTGCTTTTGAAATGGGGAGATGGACAAATATAATTTGAGAAGAACATCTTTGTTTGCTTCTAAGCAAGGAGAAACTCAGGGGGAAACATATCAGGGTGTTAAGATTTGATAGCTTATGGAGTTTCCTAATTTTGCAGACTAAACAACCAGGTGGAAACTTATATTAGTTTAGAACATCAAAACATGAGCACCTATATCCTTGAGGCTAAAGGCAGCTAAGATGCAGAAAAATCAGAATCTAGAGGGTCTCCTACTGATGTAAATATAATTTCATTTATATTTTCACAATTCTTTTGGAACAGAGAAGTTGAATTCATTTATACTTTTCTCTGTTATCAAGAGAGTTATCTTGCAAAACATTTCACGTTCCAAGGAATATTCACAATAGAAATGATTGCTGAAAAATGACACGAATAACTTAGGAATTTTTGGCTGAATGGTAATTAAAACATGCTTTAGTTTTAGAAAGTAACTGTTCTTCTAAGAAATTATTCATTATCAAATAGGAATTAAATGATTGTTTATTTGGTCTAATATAAATCTACACTTTTCATGTATGCAGGTTGATCCAAACATCAAGTTAGATCCCGATGTGATAGACATCCTTTTGGAGTTAGCAGAGGAGTATTATCAATCGGTAAGGTATTTTATTACTATTAGCCATCATTTAATACTTTTTATATCGCACTACTATTATCATGAACAAAAATTGCCGATTCTATTTACAACTTTGGTTTTCTGATGGCCAGACATCTGACCTAATAATGGAGTAAGAAGGCTTTCTAAAAGTAGACTAAAATCAATGTTGCATGAAGATGAGGGTACTTGGGTACTTAGGGTATGGGGACGGGTATGGGTATGGCTATTTTTCAAAATAGGGGATGGGGGTACTTCGACATGTAAAACTTTTTTTAAAAATCTAATTTAATTTATATAGAAAATCTGAAATTATGAGTCATGACAATGGTTTTTCAAATTAAGAACAATGATAAAGTTTTGCAAATGTAATGTATTATTTTCAGTTTCAGATTTGCAATTTGTCTGTAATCATAATATAATATATATGATAAATGTTTATTTGTTTAATAGAGAAGGCAGACTTTAAACATGAACAAGAAGATCATAAATCATTTAACAATGACAATTGAAATGGTAAACTTATGGCTTGAACAGTGAAAAAGTTTACTTTCAATCAGTATTGTATCAAATTTTCAAACTGATTAAATTTTGCATTAAGCTTGATAAACAAACAAAAAACCGAAACAAAAATTAGAAATCTTAATCAAGGTCCTTAGCTATGATGCTCTCCGATGAGTACCCTGTACTTGGGGTATGTGTACTTGGTACCCACGTACCGATGCAACCTAGACTATAATCCTTAGAATTTGATTTATTAAGTAGGTCCCTCTAAATTGGTTTGTTGAAATAATTGTTTTGGGTCTGTATGATTAATCAAACTTACCTCTAATGGGCTTTTGTTGTAAGTTGTCATTTTTAACAGATTAACCCTTAGTTAACAGATCTGGATTTTTTAGACTGGTTGAATTTGCCTAATTAGCTCTAAATTTTCAATTTCTATAGAAATTTCATTTTTCCTTTTTGAAAATTCTGGATTTCCAAATTTTCATGGTTTGTTGAACAAATCAAATCTTTCAAAAAAATTGTAACTACATATGTGATGTCCCTTTTTAAAACAATAATCCTCTCTTAAAATAATAATTGTATTAAGTTTATAAACACGACTTTGACTAAATTTATGAATTATATTACTCCTTTTAATAATTTGTGACATAATTTGGAAAATAAACCTTATCTTGATTTTCTGCTTTGATTCTCCTTCGACTGTGATGTTTTCCTCTTTTGTGTCTGTTAGAGTAAATAATTAATTTATTAATTATTTATTCTATTACTTAAGCTTACTTAGGTAAATGCATTTATTTAATATTTTGTATTTAATGCATGTAGTGGTTAGTTGTTGACAACACGGGAGTTTGTTCCTTTCTAGCATGTTCCACCTTTTGTGGATGTGTGTTGAGTTGTCAAGCTTATCTTCTACCACCTTCTAGCTTGTTCTACAAGCTTCCATGAGCTCTTTATAAGCGGGCTCCCTCTTTGTATTTTCATATCACATAAGGCATTGTGCATATTGTAAATACATTTCTTCTTGTGTTTGCATATTTGTCTCTCATGTCCGTTTAGGGTTTTTCCCTTGCTCCTCGCTCTTCCTTTTCTTGGCCTCTCTTTGACAGGTTCTCGCATGCAGGTGATCTTGGGCGTCTTCGGAGTTGGCTTTCATCAACTCCAACATGGTATCAGAGCCTCGCTGCTGCTGCTTGGTTGAAGAATTTTGAAGCCGTGATTTGAAGTCACAAACCCTAGTTTGTTTGTGCATTTTTTCTTCAAATCGGGGGAACAACAATTTTTTGGAGCACATTGGGCACAAACGGACATCACCATTGGATCCGGAAGGCCGTTTGCAGTTAGGATTCATATAAAACTTTTCGATTTTGGAGACAGAGCTTCGGGAGGCAAAATTTTTTGTTCGGAGGGATTTTTTGCAGGAAAATTTAAAAAAAAAAATAAAAATTTCACCGCACCGTCAGCGCATCGCCAGGCGGCCACTCGCGCTCCGCTCGCTGGCCACCGCAGCCGGCTGAGCAGCTGCTGGGCAGCCTCGGCTCGGCCGCTGCCGGCGGGCCACCCCGGCATCGCCTTCCTGCGCCCTCCGTCGGCATTTGCAACCGGACCGCTCCGCCTCCGCCGGTTCTGCTTCTCCTCCATCGGCTGTGCTGCGGTTATTGACAGGTCAGCTCCCACTGTGTACAGTCAACAGTTTTTGAACATCCGCCCGCCACGTGACGTCCATGTGGCATTGCCACATGGCCTCTCTTTTTGCTGTGATGGGCCGCAGGCCGTCAATTTTAATGGCATGACTTGCTGATGTCAGCATGACGTCATCCTTGCATCAGCATCCTCCTTGCACCTCTCCTTCAGGGTCTGTTTTGGAGCTACTTGTGGTTTTTTAGCCATAACTTGAGCATACGGACGTATTTTTCTGATCCAAAAGAAGCGCCAGAAAGCTGGTTCCGAGACGAAGACATTGGTGCAGGTATTTTTAGGTTTTGATGCTTTTTTATTGCCTGTTTTTTCAGTTGAAGTCCAAAGTTCTATTTTTGACTCTGGCAAGCATATCTTTTGCGTCCCATGCTCATTTTTTGAAAACTTTATATTTTTGGAAAGCTGGTTCTGTCACCTTTTCAGAAATGTGGTCCTTTTTTTTGAGCTTTTGGCTCATGCTCTTTCTATCATAGTTTTGGTGTTTTTGCTATATGGTAGATATTTTGAGTGTTTTAGGCTCGAGGATCGTTTTCCTGGCATGGTTTCCTGGCTCGAGGATCGTCTTCTTCCATGGAGGTTCTTCAGATCAGTAGTTTGGCAGATTTTGCGGCTCTTCATGCTTCAGTGATGCTCTTCATGATCACTCCTTGTTCCTGTTTTAGGGGACATTTCCCTAGTTGGAGACTTCTTCATTTCTTCACTAGGTTCTTACCTCTTTTTGGGGGAGGGTTTTTCCCGCGTAGTTTTCTCTCTTTTCCCATTTTTAGAGGTTGCATTTTCTTGCATTGTACATGGGTACCTAACATGGCCTCGTTGCCGGGACCCATTCTGCTTTCATCTTAGTTTTGTGAGCTTAAGGCATTTCCCTAAGTTGTACTTAAGGGGGGGTGTTAGAGTAAATAATTAATTTATTAATTATTTATTCTATTACTTAATCTTACTTAGGTAAATGCATTTATTTAATATTTTGTATTTAATGCATGTAGTGGTTAGTTGTTGACAACACGGGAGTTTGTTCCCTTCTAGCATGTTCCACCTTTTGTGGATGTGTGTTGAGTTGTCAAGCTTATCTTCTACCACCTTCTAGCTTGTTCTACAAGCTTCCATGAGCTCTTTATAAGCGGGCTCTCTCTTTGTATTTTCATATCACATAAGGCATTGTGCATATTGTAAATACATTTCTTCTTGTGTTTGCATATTTGTCTCTCATGTCCGTTTAGGGTTTTTCCCTTGCTCCTCGCTCTTCTTCTTCTTGGCTTCTCTTTGACAGGTTCTCGCATGCAGGTGATCTTGGGCGTCTTCGGAGTTGGTTTTCATCAATTCCAACAGTGTCTACTTTGAAAGTGCTTTCAGATTTGCTTGAATCCAAGGTTTTTGTCTCTAACTCAACAATGACAATACTGCTTGATTGTTTATGTTCTTAATTCTAAAAGTGTCAAAAGAGAAAACTTGGGGTTGAGGTAGTACCTTACCACATGAATGGGTTGGTGGAGTTAATTTTTATGTCTTTGATCATTGAACTCCTAAATGAGATCAAATCTGTCTCTATCCCACCTATAATAGTTATGGATGGGCTCTTTGGCCCCATCTATGACTTCATAAATATACTCCTTGGATTTTGATCCACATCCACCAAGTGCAAAACATGCACTGGGCGTTTTGAAACCTTCCAAGTACAAACAAATTAAAGATATTGTTGTACAATGAAACTAAATACTCTTAAATTTAAAAAATGAAAGATTCAATTTGAAGCTTAAATTGAAGTTTTGAGGTTACCTTGATAATCTTTGTTTCTTTCTTTGCAAAGACTTCAAATGAAACTATTTTTGTGGTTCTCCATCCAGCAACCTACTTTAACTGTCCTGTGTAGCCATACTTTAACTGTCTTGTGTAGCCATGCTTGACTCACATCCATCTACTTCAATGATGCCAATTAATTACTAATTAGTAATGCTTTGTAATGATAGGAAATTAGTTGCAAAAGTTGTGACACTCAGTGCACAATCTCTTTACCCTTGGTATTTTTTTGTTAAGTGTATATTTTACGTTCTTTACATCTTCTACAATTGGCTCCACCCAATCAATTTTGTTTGTGTTTACCAAAAGGTCAAAGAAATATGCCACACAAAGCATCCAAACTAGTGATGAATGCATTTCTCCGAATAATCTCTTAGCTGCCACATAGGTCAATGTATTGTCAAAGATAATTTGCACTATATTCTCTTTGACCACCTCGAAGATAACTTGCTCCAACATTAAACTCAAGGTTTATGCATCTGGTACTTTGTTAGAAGCATCAGTTGACTTGAAAAAAGTGAAAAACCATCTCACCATTTGGAGCTGTCAAAAAAGTGATATGATATAGCTCTTTCCACTTGTCCATCCATTTTAAAGAAGAGTGCATCTAGATGTTCACTATTGCCTGTTTTGTATTTCCAGAATTAGTTTTGCATCTTCAATAACATTTGGAAGCAACTTCCTATGTGAGCCTTTTGGAGAGGGCTCCATGCACACCTTAACTGCACATTGTTAAATACTACCACCAAATTCTCTTAGTACAGATTTTTTGCCACATTGAAGGGAAGGTGGTTGTAAATAAAAAATTGCACATGATAAAAAATTGCACATGCCTTATTTGCTTCTTGGCCCATGTCCTTGTTCGACTTACCTTTTAACAAAGGTAGTGCTCCAAGTATGTTTCTAGGTATAAAAATGTATGGTGCATATTCTTTACTTGAATTGGATGAGGTGGATGTGTTTGGTTCACATGGATCATGACTAGCACCCACGCTTGCCACATTTGTTCACTTTTTTCTTGTATATCAGTGTTAATGGCTCCAACAAATTTAAGATGCTTGCATCTCTAGTTATTCCTCTTCTCTAGAGACATGATTATGAGTGGCTGTGATGTGTAAATTGAGGCAATTGATGTCATTATTTCACATTAAGCTTCTTTGTGAATAAGATGCAAATCACTCTCCTCTCTCCTCTTGTTGGTCGCATAATGAAATCACCTTATAGAGTCTTTTCTTTTAGCGGTGTAACACAAAACTTATCCTGAGCTTGATGTAGAGCTAGATGCCATCACATCTTAATCAAACCAATATGTTTCAATTTAAATTTAAAAAATTGTTCTAAAAAACAGCAATTTGATTGGAAAAAAACTTCATATATAAATTGTGTCTAATATGGTAATTGAATAGCAGAGTGACACACCATTAATTGGTTTATTCGAAAAACCATTATTTAACTCGAATGTGTAAAATCCACTGTTAAAAAGAAACAATGATGTCTGAAACTATTTTAAGTGAGCAATAAAGTTTTCAAAAATTAAATTTATTGCAGGTAAAATGTAAAACTAAAAATAAAGACTACAAGTCTATTATTAATATGGTAGATGTAACTTTACGTTTGGAAAAAAACAAAATACTAACTTCGAAACTGGAACTTTTCAAATCTGCCCTTCAAATCCAATAAAAACCCTTTCTAGTTGCTCTCGAGGATATGTAACATCTGTGTCCGCATTTGAAATTGGCGTCCGCACCCAATCATACCATATCTCCCAGTAATTCTGTTTTCTACCAAATAAGATCTTCATACAAATGCAATATCCTGTGATTTTATGGTCCAACTTTAGAATGACAATGAAAGAAAAAATGGCATAAACCAGAAGCAGAATGGATCATGATTATCCACCCTTTATTCTGAGCTGTTATTGATTATTTGAACTTCAAAATATGATTGAGGGAAATGCTATTTTAGTTCGATTGACTATGGTAACAATGGTACTATTTATTTGTATGATCAAAATTACTACCCACCCATCCATCTACGTATGTATATGTTTATATATGCGGCACCTTGATTTGAAAATGGTGTCTCAATACTGTTTAGTCATACCATGTCTTTCAGTAACTGTGTCTATACTCCAAATAAAATTTTCATAGAATCGGGACATGCTATGATTTTATGATTGGTCAAATCTGGAATGCCGTTGAAAGTAAAAGTTGTATAATCCAGAAGCAAAAAGAATATGATTAGGTACCTCTTACTAAGGTGGTGTTGATTACTAAAAATAAAATAAAATGAAATGCTATTCTTGACTGACTGTTTTTGGTAGCAATAGCACTATTATTATCTGATGGAAAATTGGTCTTTATGATTATTTCTTGAGCAGGCTGAGATCAATGCAATTGCATATGCAAAACATCGGAAATCGACCATTGTAGAAGAAAAGGATATGTTGCTGCATTTGAGTGAGTGGTATTATTATTCATTATTTTGTAGCTCTAGTAATGTTTATGTTGCTGTTTTCCTCTTTTAATTCATATAACAATACAAAGGAATGGTAATTCATTTGCATGTTTTTCAAACATCATTTTACCATCACTGTTCTTCATATAGGCAAGCAAAATTCTAATTTGATTCAACATGCTGAATATGTTAATTATCTGTCTTTTTACAATGAGGATGTTGACTGCAGAGAAAAACTGTCATCTGTCAATCCCTGGCTATGCTATGAAGGGTTTCAACAAAAGGAGGATGGTAAGAGATGTTCTGTTCCTTTTAGTTTACCTATTTGAATTTAAAGACCTTCATTTAGCAAATAAATGCTCAAGAATGCATAGATAATCCTACAACACCACTGCGGTATGCAAGATATAACCATTTTTTCCCAGATAAGTATTATACCATCACTGTGCTGTTGATCATGCTTTGGTTCTGGAATCTAGGCCGCTGAATTCATTTTCTTATAAGCTATATAATTGAGAATATACTATGTTTTGACTGCATGTTGAGACCATAGTATTCTGCAATCGTTACTTCTTGCTTTCATGGAAGGCAAACATTTCAATATACTTACTTTATTTCATTTTTTGTGTGACAATTGGACAGTCTTCCACTGAAGCTCATACAGAACGGCTTGCTAAGGTACAAATCTTCTATTTAGTCTTATCTTTTTAAACTTCTTGATTCTTAATTTTCTGTAGCTTCAAGTATTTCAGTTACATGGACACTTGCCCTAGAACTGAGAAGTTAAGGGTGGGAAATGTAATACTTGTTTGAGAAATCATGAGTGTCAGAGTTCTTAAATTCATTTCTTGATACAATCAGATTAAAAAATCAATGGCAGCACCACAAATAGAATCTGAGGCAGTAGTTAACAATGGTACTGCGGGACCACTTACTGGAAGCTCTAATCCTGGAGTTCAGGTAGCAAAAGCACTACAGAGTTCAATTCCAACTGTTGCATCTTCGATGGGTTCACCTGGCGTACCAAAAAAATGAGATTTTGAAAAATATGGTTGGCCAAAATCAATAACAAGAGCTGTCACCTGTAAATTCTTGTATGCAAAGGCAATATTCAGGTTCGCAGCCTAAAATCTTTCCTTATGGTTTGCATCTGGATATATTGCTGGTTTTCATTAACGAGCGTTATCTTGTCCAATGTCTGGTCATTTGAAATTTCCAGAGGCCTCATTGGTACCTGTAAGGATCCATTGTAAAGAAGGGCCTAAAATCTTTCCTTATGGTTTGCTTCTGGATACATTGCTAGTTTTCATTGATGAGTGTTATCTTGTCCAATGTCTGGTCATTTGAAATTTCCAGTGGTACATCATTTGAAATTTCCAGAGGCATCATTTGTACCTGTGAGGATCCATTGTAAAGAAGGTAATGGCATATTTTTCAATTTATAAGATGTCATTTTTTGTGATTGTATGTTAGGCTGTTTGTATTCATATATTCTTCACCAAGAGGTATGTTTCTAATATCAGTCAATAATAAGCAGTCAGTCGATTTATGGTGTAGCGACTAGTTTGCTGTGGGCTCCAGACCAGGCTCTGGTTCAATATGGGTTTGGAATTCTGGGTCGATTTTGGTGGGGGCAGGTTTTGAAACTAGGACAAATCAGAAGGGAAAACACGCATTTTGGTTGGTTTTCTTTTCGAACAATTGTTTTTGTGGTGGTTTTTTTCTAAACAATTGTTTTTGTCATGGTTTTAAAAAAATATTTCAGTGTTCAAAGGGTCCTAGTTTAATTGGTTGAGGATGCTTGGTCAAGGTGATGCATGTTCTTTAACTAGCACTTGCATCAGAAGGGCTGGAAGGATCAGGCTGATCGATTTTCTAAGCAAGCAAATATGTTAGGAAGTACAATTCCTTTTGTGCGATAAGATTTAATTTTGGATAAAAATGTTTGCACATGAATAGATGAAAGATTAAGTGTATTGAACTTGTCTCTATACTGGGATAAGAGTTTCCCTAGACAGATATAAATGCATGACCTTATCCCACAATAAAATAGAATCATTCAAAAAATCTGGTATGATTTGAACATATAATTTAGTACTAAATCCAAAATGATAATTATCAAACATGATATATATTTATTTGAATATGTTAATGTTTGATAACAGGCCTGGCATAAATCTACGATCATTTGAACTTGGGGCTTTTGTCCACCAAGAAATGGATTTATTTGTTTATTTTTGTCCAAGTTGTCAGTTTCAAATTGGACTTGGATTTTGATTCGGGTTTGAGGGTTTGTTCATTTTAATGCGGTGGGTTTGGGTTCGCCTTGGATTTTTGTGAGTGCACACGCACACACAACAACAAATAAGTTCATGATACATGACAATGCTAATAGTAAAGCAACATAGCAAAATACAACACTGTATATATTATAGCAAAATACAACACTATATATTATTTCTTTTTCATCCTCCAAATTAGTAGCTTTGTCTTGCAATATTTAATAGAAGGATTGAATTTTCTCCTAGCACTCTTATCAGTCTTTTATGATAGACTCTCCTATTCCTAATGACTATAGATAGCAACTCCTAAAAACCATGTAGCTACTTATTCTCTCATCTATTTGGTACCCATATTGGCAAGTCCATTGAACCGAAATACGTCCTTTTGCTATGCCCAAGACAAGTGAATTTAGAATATTGAATGCACACTATAGGTACCTATCTACAATTACGAAAGGTGAATATGTGCAAGTTTGTAACATTTACATCTTCCCTAAAACAAGCTTTAAAAACCTTACACAATATAGGGAACACAACCTACAAATAATTCAAAAACTATAAAAGTCCAAAATAGTATATTACAAATTAAAAAAAGCCAAAACTGATAAAATTCTTCTGTGTTCTACTACCCAGGTAAAAATTCACACCAAATTCCTCTAAATTCTCCTTGGGTTCTTCAATGTGAATCCAAATGTTGGATGAATTTTGACCGGACCAAATCCAAACCTGAATTTGGGCTCAACCGGATCATGAACGTGAACTTTGAGGGAAGAATTTGGTAACATAGGTTTTTTTGATTGTTGTGTGATAATTTTTTTCACTCGTTTTTAACACAAATTCTCACACTACAAAATGCTTAGCGAAGAATAAATTTGCAATTATAATGCTTATCATTGTTATTCTTATGAAAAAATAATAATTTCAATGATATATTTAGCAAAAACTTCTTTTTTTAACCATAGATCTGTCTTGCTAAACATGATATGTCATGTGAATCACAATTGGCAACCATAACTCTAATAGTTGGACCCAACTAGGATATCCATTGCAAAATAACCCATCATTCCAAGTTGTAATACACCTTTGTTTTGTTAGAAAATTTCTTTTCTTGGATGTATTATATAAAAAGATATTCCAAGAATTTTCCTTGTTGATTTTTTGGGGTCTTTGCAAATGTAATAAGCACTGCCAGATTGGTTTGTGTTTTTCAAAAGCAGTAATCTCCTTTGTATTTATATTAGGAATAAGGCTATGAAGAGACATATCTCTTCATGGGACATGCGTATTCATTAATTACATAATTAATATAATTACACATGCGCGCGCACACACATATCATTATTAATTTATCTCATATAATAATAACTTTATATCAAATATAATGGACACAATATATCTAATATATAATTATTCATAGGTTCATCCAACTAAAGCTACAAAACATTAACACTCTCTAAGCTAGGGAGGATAAACACAACATAAATGATACCATTGCTAATATTAGGAATGACAAATTTTAAGGATATCTTTGAGCATAACATATCCACTATTTTGACATCACATTTGATAACATGGTTATTGGCTTCTAGAATATTAACATATAATATTCACCAAATACTTGTATAATGGCTTGTAGAATACCAACACATTATATTCACCATTTTTGGTATCACATTTGATATCACGAGTATTGGCCTCTAGAATATCAACATTTGATATTCAACAAATACTTTGAGTAATGGCTTTCAGAGTATAAACACATGATATTCACCATGTACTCAATTAGGTTTGATATCACATTTGATATCATGAGTATTGGTCTTCTAGAATAGCAACACATGATACTCACCAATTACTCAAAATGTTAATAAGGTATGTGCACATGCATTCTCATGGTGCACACCATATAAACATCAACCATGCAAATTATAATCTATCATAATCTACATAGACATTGTAAGATATCCATCATAATAGAAAATTAAGCTATTGTAAGATTGCCATGTTTTAATAACTTCTGCAAATACAAGTGATGATCATTTGGAAGTCACCACTTTCTCATGATGTTCACATGGGGTAGGCCTATTAAATTATGCAGTCACATGCATGATATAATTTTTTTACATGAAATCAAAACTCCCTTTGATTCTGATATGATCAAGATCTTCAAAGATCAATTGAAAAATATCCTCTATTTGCTCCTTCAAACTAATATGCCAGACTCTCTTTGAACATCAATCTTTTGAATTCCCCATCCAGTGATGCTTTTGAGGAGTGTCAGACTCCCTCTAATTTTGATATCAATCCTCCTTTTCCTGCAAGAACATCCCCAGAAAAAATCAAATGCAAATAGTTTTTATAGTACATGCATGGATATAGTTAAGAGGTTGACTATAATATGCAAAATTATTATTCAAGAGGTAATAATCAACACCAGATGTCTCTCGCTCCATCTACTCTTGCTGCTTCTGCGTTTGAATTTGCTGCTCCCGCCTTTCGTCCTGCAGCTGATGGGGTTGCATGTAAGTTTGCTGGCAGTGGTGGGAGAGCTTTTCCCATTGCTGCTGTTGACTTCTCATGTGTAGCATCTGTTTCTGGCGGGGCTAGGGTCTGCTCGTCTGCTTTTGGCGCCCATTCTTCTCCTTTCGCTCCTTCTTCATTGGGTGCTCGTCTTGGTTTTGG
Source organism: Cupressus sempervirens (assembly GCA_028749045.1). Classification (NCBI taxonomy): domain Eukaryota; kingdom Viridiplantae; phylum Streptophyta; class Pinopsida; order Cupressales; family Cupressaceae; genus Cupressus; species Cupressus sempervirens. Next base: position 662,629,892 of record CM053790.1, on the reverse strand, counting down.
GGGAAGGACTTTTGTAGACGTTGTTGCCTTTGAAGCTGGATTGCATGGTGCTATCCCTCATGCCAGTTCTTCAGGGCCTTCTCGTCATGATGTGTCCCCTATAAGTGTCTTAAATCCTATTAGGGTTTCTTTAGACCCAGAAACAATTGAAGATATCTTCCATACGACAGAAGAGCTCTCCTTTTTTGTTGCTATTTTTTTTCTTTTGGAGTTTTTGGCCCTCTCTTGCTAATCTTCACGCCTGGATCTCCATGCATTGGGAACCAATTATAGACAATAATGTCCACATCTTTTCGAATGCAAAAGGATTCTTTATAGCTAAGTTTGAAAGTGTTAAAGACAGGAAGACTATTATGTGTGATAACAGTTTTTCATGGCAGGGCAGATATCCACTTATGGCTAAATTGTGGCATATGGATTTTAATCTACTTACTGAATCCTTTGATAGGTTCCCTATCTGGGTCTGGCTTCCAAATCTCCCAATGCATCTATGGCAAGATTCTGTTTTTGAAACTATTGGGAATGCTATTGGTGATTTTTTATATGTGGATTCTAACACTTCGGATATTTTCCATTTGATGTGTGCATGAATTCTTGTGGAGTTGGATGTTTCTAAGGGCCTTCCTGAGGAGATTTTCTTGGATTCTGTGAGAGGTTCCTGGACTCAAATGTTGGATTTTGAAAGTATCCCTTTTTGTTGCAGAAAATGTCACATGACAGGTCATATTGCTGATCGTTGTGGTGCTAAGAAGTCCATATCAAGGTGACCACCTTCTTGGTGGTTAGGGGCCTCTTTTGAGCACTATACGGTGCATAAATCTTGGGTTGCGCCCTTGGAACCTATGGGTGATTCTCCTCCTGATGATGCTTTTGGTGATCATTCGGTGCCTGTGGTAGAGGAAGTTGTTCGGACTTCAGGTTTGGTCCCTATTCCCACTCTGGCTCCTACCCCTATATCAGATGCTCTTTCTGGGGTCCAGTTGTCTTTTGGCTCTCCTAGGGAGATTGTTGTGGCTTTTGCTTCCCCTGGGTTCCACTGTTCCATTTCTTCTGGGGTTTGGGTTGCTGAGGCTATGAAGGTGGAGGATGGTTGGATTGCGGTAAAAAGAAAGAAATCTAAGCCTTCTGCTCCCCCTTTAGATATGAACCTCCGATCGCGCAAGGAAGGCACTAAATTAAAAGGAAAATCATAAGTTCCCTTGTTGTCACTGGCTTTTTCGGTGAGGTGCTGGCTACTGTGCAGGTGTGTTGGTTGTGGTACTAGTGTGCTGGTTGCTGGCTTTTGCTTGTTAGTTGGTTTAGTCTCTAGGTTCCGGGTCCTTGTTTAATCTAGTTACTTTTTCTGGTCTATCTTTTGGTTTCAGGTCCCTGTAAAACTTGGTTTTGATTTTTTAATTGGTTTTAGATCATAGTAAAACTTTGTAGTGCTTCATGGTTTATCTTTTTCTTTTATGTAAAGGGTTTCGGGGCCCCTTCAAAACCTGTTTTTACCTTAATCTAAAACAATACTTATCTCAAGATCCTAGAACACATGCTCATGAACATCCATCTTGATGTAGGGGGCTAGGGGGCTAGGGATCTATTTAGGGGGAATAATTTTCCGGTAGGGACGTGACTAATTCCTTCTTTGAGTATTAGTTTTCATTTAAGCTCTAATTTGGCCCTTCATAATAAAGGTACATATATCCATTTAACTAATCAATAGAAACTGATATTCCAAGCTCCATTTAAGAAAGAGAGACCTATAGATGATTCAAATGGCTTCTCAAAACTTCGATGACTTCTCATCATAACTTCATAGGCTTGGGAAGATCTTGGTACAATCGTGCTTAATTGCCCTTACACGATCACATTACCTCATACGAATTCCAAGAGATTGACACCATAAGTAGTAATCACATAACTTGGAGTTTGAACTCAAGATTACGTACAGTTCAACAATTTTACTGGTCCAAAAACTTGCTCTCAACACCTTTGTTTATGGAAATCCTCGTGCTGATGTGTAACTTCCTACCTTCAATGGAAGTACAATATCAAAATTGAATATGTAAGTCAAGAAATGCAAAGATTTGTAATCATATAGTTAGTCTAGCAATAATCCAATATGGGTTGTATAATCTCCTATGTGTATTGAGATTATTGTTAACTCTTCAACACTACTCAATTTGATGTGGAATTTTAAGTTTATATGATCTTCATTGCAATATAAGTGTTTTGATGTGGACCATAGTTGTAGAAATAGAATACGTCGAACAAGAGAGCATTTCCAACCAAATAATATTAACCATCGATCACTTTATCACTTCCTCCTTAGCTATTCTCCGGGGCCCATGTCTAATCATATTGCTCATCTTGCAAGTATGGTGCCTATGAGATCACATTTCACTATGGGATCTCATCAATCCATTCACTATTTCAGGAAGAAGCTTTTCCTTACTGTGTTGAATATTCATACACTATGTGATAGGCAAGACAAATGCATTCAAAGGTTGTTGAAGTCTGGCTTTAACCTGGGATTCTCATCCCATGAAGTGAGATATCTTTAGGCATTCTTTGTGAGAAATAACACCACTTAAATGCTCGCTCCACACCCCACTAAAAAAACATTTAATGTCTTGCACACGGGAACATCCATTGCCTCCGATCAAATATGTTTTTAATTACTTTCCTAGCTCCAAACAAAGTTTTGATGGTTAAATCTCCATATAATATAGTTTCTACCGCACTTAATTTCCTAGTGGTGTGACTCCACCACCAATCCCTTTGATTTTGTTTTATCACACATTCATATTGGAATGACCGAGGCGGCTCAATCCAGCTCAATCCTTATACAATGAAATCGAACTTCCCACCTGTACATCAAGATGCATACATACAAAGCCTCAAATCAGTTTGACCAACTTGGAATGGACATCTCCATTTGTTATTTTGTATCACAATTTGCAAGCACAACCCAAATGATTATCTTGCGCATGGCTCATAGTATTTGCTGATGAAGATTAAGTGATGAATAAGTTTATGTTGTCTAGTGTAGATGCTATTCAACTGATTTGATCTGTAGCAATATCCACTCTTTATCGCAGGTTCTAAATTTATGTGTTATTCCCCCTCAAACTCTTATTTTTTCTTCCATTCAATACTTTTATATGCTTTTGTTCCATTTAGCACTTGTCATTGTGATGATGTAGATATTAACGATGCCAACAAGTTCATTCTCTATCCAAATCTATCATTCATACTCAAAAATTCGCATGCTGACTCTCATTTTAAAATAATGATTGTCCTCCTTCATATCTCTACTTGTTGTGTCAGACCTCCGTTTCAAGATATCTCTCTCGTGCATTCAGAACCCATCGTTGATGTATTTAGAACCCAAAATCAAAGACATGCATAGTAATTTTTTTTTGTATCAATCAGAAAAGACATATTTTATTATTGGTAGAATTTTTTAATATGATTTCATAACACAGAGACAAATCTTTCTATCATTCATTTGACTCCTTTTTAAAAACATTTGTAGTCCAATTCTGATACCATGTTGGATTTTCAGGATTGCTGCAAATGTACTAAGCATGGTATGTGTTTTAATGTTTTACGAATGTAGTGATCTCCCTTCTATTTATATTGGGAATAAGGCTATGAAGACACATGTCACTTTCTGGGACATGTCTATTCATTAATTACATTATATATATATATATATATATCATATAATAATAACCTTATATCATATAATAATAACCTTATATCATATATAATGAACACATCGTATCTCATATATACGTATTCATAGATTTATCCAACGAAAGCTAGAAAACATTAACAATCCTCCTGTGTAATTGTGAGCACATATCATATTTTGTAACTCCTTTAATAAGGAAATTAGTTTATCCTCCTTAAGAGGGTGTTGACAAGTTGTAGACACCTATTATGAATGGAGTTCACCGACTTGGGAGTTATTCATGCAACTCCTCTCCTCATATCAATTTTAGAGAAGTCCCTCTCTCATTCTTCAATATGACACATATGTGTAACATTGTACATGAGCCCCTCTGAGCCCCCCCATGCCCTCTCCCTCTCTAGCTTTGCCTCATTCATAATGTCATAAGGGGCTTCTTTGCTTTCCCCCTTCCAAGTTTTGGTGTCTTCTTGTTGGCTCTTTTGGTGCAAGCTCCTAGTTTATGGTTTTCTCACAGTAACATTTTCTTCATCATCTAGCTTTCTTGGATTTTGTTATTTCTATGCTCAATTTATTTTTCCTTTCATGGTAATAGAGGAGTTTACAAATCCTTGTTTTGAGAAAAAGTTGTTGAAGGTTGCCATTTTGTGGAGGTGGAGAGAGCGACATGAGCTCTTACTCTACCCATCCTATGTGTCCTAGTTCATCCATGACCATAGGTTGAGTAATTGCATTATCGATTTTAGAACCTTTGATAACATCATGCCAGCCAATGTAGCCAAGGCCCTAGATTTTCCCTTGACCAAAACTTTTGGCAAATGTTATGTCATGGACTCCAAGCAAGTCCCTTTAGTAGAGCAGATCAAGGATGCTCAAGTGTCTTTGGCCGAATTTCTCGATAAGAGGATCAAATTGACCTAGTTGCTAATATCCCAACCAATTACGTGATGCTCTTGAGTAGAACTTTTTGTAAGGATTTGGGTGGGGAAGTAAGACTAGATTGGTCTCAAGCCACTATACCAATTGGGGATAAGAAAGTTACTTTGAAGCTAGAGAACATAGCCAAGTATATCGTTCTTCCATATGAAGATCCAAGTCCCACACCCTATATAATGAACCTAATTATGCTAATTATCTTGTGTTGCTTGAAGAAGATTTAACAGGTTCAAAAGAGTTGATAGACAAAGGACTTTGGATTTTAGAGTTTGATGGTAGTTGCACCTTAGTTGGTTCAGGAGTAGGGGTTGTTCTTATCACACCTTCTGTTAAGATTATCCCAAAAGCTTTATAAGCTTGAATTTGAGAACACAAATAATACCGTTGAATAAGAGGCTTTGCTTCTGGGTATTGAAGAAGCTAACAGGAGAGGAGTTAAACTATTAAAGGCCAAAGGAGACACAAAATTTGTTGTCAAGCAAATTCAAGATATCTTCGTTGTGAAGAATCCAAGGCTAAAGCACTACAGAAACATAGTATGGGATGAACTCGAAGGATTTGAAGCTGTCTCTATAGAATCCATGCCCAGGGAATATAACACTAGAGCAAATGCTTTAGCTAGCTCAACATCCCTTATAATCCCTAATCCCGACTTTCCAGATGATGTATACACCATTGAACTAATTCATCAGCCTAGTGTACCAGAAAACATGATCTCTTGGCAGGTTTTTGATGATGATGCACATATCAACACATTTCTCCAAGAGACACCACTATTTTAATCTCTTCATTTCAAAGGTTCAAACTCAAGAAACCGCAAATCTCCTTTGAATAAGGAAGAGAATTAGGGTGATGGTGTTATTCAATTGAAAGGCAATCTCATCTCATGGGGTTTTGTAAAAGTTGAGTTGTCATTTTACACAATGCTTGACGACATGAATCCTTTTGAACTCCTCTTGGAAAGTTAATCTGAGGGTCAATTCCAAAGTTTTGAGCAATCTTGCGACCTACTAGAATCCGCTTAGTTGAAGATAAATGTGAATGTTCACAAGGAGGCCTTTGTTGGTTCAAACAATTTGTATAAGATGTAGAATTCGCTTGCTGTTTCAAAAGAATAACCACAAAAGAAAGAAATATATTTTTGTATTTTTGTTTTGTTTTATGATGAATGCAATCTAACAATGCAACTATATGAATTCCTAATTTAACCAAAGGGGTTAGTAAAGCAAATAACGAAAATGGGGTGACGAGAAATTTAACCAAATAACATGAAAAGTAAATCCTAACGGACATAAGCTATGGAAACAACGCATTTGTAAGTTAAGCTTTCGAAAAGATCGATAAGTAACCAATGAAAATAGGAGCAACACTTCCTTAATTCCACTGATGCAATCACCGATGGGAATTCAGTAACTGTAAGATATATATATATATATATATATATATATATATATATATATATATATATATATATATATATATATATATATATATGTTTCACTTTTCATCAAATCGCAAGACCTTAGAAAGTGCACTCACGCAAGACAAAAAGCTATGTAGGAACATAATGGATGATCTCTTCTTAAACTAAGTACATTAGTGGAATTTGTAGACTTGTAGCAAACACCAAAATTAAAAGATCACACAACCATAAATAACACAATAAAACTTTTGGCTCAATTACATCCCATGAATGTACATCCACAAAATATAACACACTTAGGCAAGAATCACTACACTCCAAATGTGAGCACCAAAAACATATATTATTGCATCAAAATAACGGCGGTGACCTCTGATACAAATTATATTCTTGAATTTATAAGAAATTATCTTCTAAATTTGTGTTGAGAGTGAGAGATCTCTTTATGCAAACATATGCTTCTAAACTAATAAAGCAAATCTATTTATGTACAAACTGACTCTCTAAATGGTGCTAAGTAGGACTCCACCCTTGTTTATATCATTTAATGGGTGCATGTGCCTTTACATGTCTTAAAACAAAGAAAGCATGAGAAAATAAGAATAAGAAAGCTATCAGACAATGTAGGAGTCTTTGGAGATGCCAAAAGTAGAAGCTCCATCTTCACTAGGTGTCTGTCGAAGTTAAACTGCTGTCAGAATGCGTTTCTGATGCATGGAAAGCTCTAAATTTAGAACTGGCAGTTAACTATCAGCGCACCTCTAAATTCAGAACTTGTGGCAAAACCTTTGAAAAAGCACACCTACGCACCTAGCGCACCAGCGCACGAACGCACCTAAGAAGTAGGTTCCAAAAATTGTAAAATTTCACTAAGTGTCAAAATTGGAATTTTGGCTTTTGGTTTTTGTTCCCCTTTATACCAGAGCTATGTCTAAGTATTTGCCCTTGAATTTCTCAATGATCTTAGTGACTTGAGCCGCATCCAGAAAATCTAAGGCTTCATATTTGTCTTTTACTTTCGGCTTGTAGTTGCCCACCTTGATCCGAGTCTCTTCAAAACTCCAAGTTTTACATCCAGCTCTAATAAGGCTTCTTCTGTTCTAAATGCTTGCCTGATATCATCATCATCATTAGTAGCTTCCTCAAAAGTCTTCTGGAATTTTTCTACAACTACTTCTACTTTTATTAATTTCTCCAGTGCATCGTCCTAAAAAAAGTCTAAACATGCATCACTATAATGCTTCTCAGCTTCCAAAATTTTCTCTTGGGTTTGATCCTTGAGCCTATGAATCTTTTCATGTAATGTCTCCATTACTTTATTACCATCCACAATCTTTTCAATCCAAAATCAAACTAATCTTGTCTAATTCCTCAGTTGTATATACCTCCATCAACATCCGATACCTTTGTCCTTTGATAGACTGTAATGCTTGCAAATCTTTGCGCCAGGTATGTACTTCATCCATTAAACCAAAATATTGATTCAAAATGATGACTAACCTATCTGCATTCTCTTGCATAACGTGTAACATCTTCAGATTCCCTTGTATAATTTGTACACCCTTTTCCTCAAAACTTTCTCTCTATTATTGACAAGCTCTAAAAAATGGTTCCAACAGTATCATATCCTTATCCCTTCTCTCCAATGTTGTGTTCAAGGTCTCCTTAGGGTGTTTAGGGTCTAAGGGACCAACAACTTCACTCAAATATCTTTTTAGGATCTCTTTTTGCCTTCAAAGTGTTATCAATTTCGCCCCCTCCTGCTCTAAGCTCCTGAACACTTCTTTAATTCTTATTGTAACCATCAACTTAGCAGTATCTAAGGTAGGTTTCCCATGCATGACCTCCCTAATCTGATAATCCCTTGGAGTCAATTCTTTGACATCTGTATGTGGAGGAGGGATAACCATGTGTGCAAACAAGTCCTGGTTCTGACCACTCATGATAAAGGCTAATGCTTGTGCATCCTTTGATGGTGACTCAGGTTTTCTCAAAACTTCAATTAATTCCATTCTATCCTCCTCTTTAGTGGTGAATCGCTACTTCTTATTTCTTATTACTTCTTTTCGCAACCATCTTGGAATATGCTCTACCAGGGATTTACCTTTTGAGGATGGAGGAGTTTTCTTGGCTATACTCTTCCCCTTATCACTCCTCTGTGGAGTCTTCTCCTTTTGTGAGAGATCCATACCAGGAGTCTCTGTATCTGTGGAGTCCATGGTTCTCACCTCTATGTCTTGGGAAGCTTGTTGAGGTTGCTCACTTATTTGTCTTCCTTCCAACACTTCATTGGTGGATACTTGTTGTGGCTCTTCCTCTTGTCCTGCTTGTGCTTGTTCTTCTTCATTGTTTGGAGGAAGAGAAGTAGCTAATCCCTTATCTACACAAAATAATACTTACACTAGGGATGGTGGGGCTACTTCAAGACCATGTGGCTCAAGCGGCAACTGACTCCAATCCTCCTGTTGAAGTTGATTGGTTGGATTGTCTCTTATCTTATCCCCGACCAATTCAGTACCCATGGGCATGAAATTAAAATTTGACATCTAAAAGACATCACTGCCCTCCACATCTTGGTCATCTAGCCATTTTTGTATTTCATCTTCTGATGTTGGAGTTTGAATGGGTTTCTCAAGAATAGATGGAGGTGTGATGGTGGAGCTTCTTCTCCTTTTTGACTCTATAGCTCTTGCAAGATGAGTCCTCTGGTTCAAAGGTAGATTTTCCTCTTTGTCCTCATCATCCTCTTCTTCCGCTTCTTCCAGGATAGGTTTAGGGATTGATGGGAAAGGAATCACTCTCTTGATAACCTTTTGTCTTCTCTTAACATGAGTCTTAATCTTTCTTTTCTTAGGAGTAGAAGGGAAGGCTTGTACCTCTTGTGGAGACACTTCTTGTACTTCAATTTCAACTTCTCCTTGGCCTTGCTCAATTGACGACACTTGAGGATTGTCTTGAGATTTTGTAGCTTCCACATTCTTTGATCCTTGCACATCTTCTTCTCCTGTTTGTGGAGGTGCTTGGGTCACTTGCTCTTCTGGCTCAGTTTTTTGAGAAGTACTCTTCCTCTTTCCTTTACCTTTACCTTTCTGAGCCCTATGATAGTCAACTGGTCTATCAAGTTGGTGTATTGTCTTGGATCTCACTAATGATTGGGCTGTAAATGTAGGCACTATGACCTTAGCTCCTCGAGCTTTAGCTGGGCAGGCTTGAGCATGCAAGACCACTATTTGAGGAATTGGATCAAGTTTGAAAGGTCTCCTGATCCAATCCTTTGTCAATTTGATGACGTGCCTCACCTTGTGATTGATGTCCGAGTTCTCTTCTTTGTCAATCTTAGCATTCATAATAGGTCTATCACCAATCTTGTCCCTGTTGAACAATGAATCGAGTAGATCCTCCATATCTTGTTGCACAATCTTCAATGGAATCTTCATCTTTAAAGCACTTTTTGCCAGATGAGTCATCCTACAATAATCCCTTATGTCGATATCATAGTCGTCCATTGTGTTCATCTAGTGATCCTCAATCACATCCGCATGCTAAAATGTCTTAGCATAGATGTTGCACTCTTCTAATATTATTAGAATAGGGCCATGGAGAATTATATTATTCTAAGGGATATTGATCCCATTCACACTCAAAAGATGGAATGTCTTGTCTTTGATCCATATTGAACGATCCTATAGCAATAGGCCACACCCAAGTTATTTTCTGTTGTCTTCGTACTCTATTGTATGCAGACAAGAGTTGCCGAGAAATCTCCAATAGTATAAGCCTGTTACTAGGATACTTAGGGAGCTTCTTAGGATTGATAGTTGTACCTGCTACCCTCAAATATGTAAATGTTCAGTATTGGATGTAGTAGGCTCCAACTTCTAAAATCTTAGCTGTTTCCTCTTCTGACATCCTCTTCGCATGATCTCCTTTGATGAACATGATAATTGTGAATATGAAAACATCGTTTACTATCTTGTGCTCCTTGCTATGCTCTTGAAGCTTCTTTTTACTAGCTGAGGATATACACTGCCCTTCATATAGAGCCCAGGATAATCCATCTTGCGGCTAACAAGTACACCAAGTATGATGTCATGTAATTTTTTTTGTTATTCTTCACTGCCACTAGCTGCTTACCCAAGTTATCACAGAGAGTAGAAGCCCAATCAATCGAAATCTTTGCTATCTTGATAGTCTTAATGAAATGGACCATCCATATGTTCAAATGTCCAGAAGCGAGCAAACCAATGACTCTAATCAAGAGTATGATCGAACATCCAATATCTTCCTTCATATATCCTCTTGTCATGTCGACTCTACCTGCTTTCCACCCTAGAGGAGTCTTCTCGATGAGGTATGATGACTGTATGATTTGAAAAGCTTCATCAATATGTTCCCTGTACCATCCCTTGGCTTGGTGATAAGTTAATCTGATAAATTGATCCACTCTTGGAAGATGGAACACCATTTCTATATTGTTGGCTTAGAGATCTAGGACAATCTCTCCAGTTATGCTCTTCATGACCCTTTCTTCAGGAACATAATTCTCCACTAGTGTCATGACCAATTCTGAGGACTGCACTAAAATAAGATGTGATGCTGCATTAACTAGTCCAAAGTGAATTAGAGCGGATATCATCGGTGATATTTCTGTGGGTTTATTACACAATATCAAGAATGCTCCCAAATCTGTGTGACCAAATTCATTGTCTTGAATCTCTGAGTAATCATCTTGAAATCATGACTTGGTCGGAACACCTTGAAACTTGAATATTACTGGCTTTGGAACCATCTTTACTACAAGGGAGGATGATGAAGAAGCCATTGAATCTGCACAAAAGGAATGCATATTAGTTTGAGGTCAAAGAAAAATCAATAAATTCAAACCCTAAGATTGACACAAATAAAACCCTAAAAACCTAACAGATTGAAAACATAAAAACCTAATTTTATGACCCCTTTTTGCTAAAAAGGGCACACCTAATAGATGTGCGTGGTGCACCATTATATTTAGAAAAGTTTAATACCAAGGGTGCACAATAGCGCACCTCATGGTGTGTGCTAATGCATACCCTACTACATATTATCACACATTAAAAGAGTTTTTGCATTTATGGGTGGGAAACAATGCACCTAATCAGGTGTGCTGATGTGCACCTTTAAATGTTTGTTTTTTACTTAGTTTTTTAAAAAAAGTTTTTAAGATTTTTGGTTTATAATATTTTTTCAAAGCAAAAAAATAAGGTGAGCACTAGTGCACCTAGGTAGGCATGTAGGTATACACCTTAGATTTTAATGTCGTCTTTGTAAGTGCGGTTGCAGGTGAAAGCGAGGAGATGGAGGCGTGATGCACACCTAAACTAGCGCGCTGCTGTGGATTAGAGAGCTCATAGAAGAAAATGAAGACAAGTGATGAGAGGGTGGGGGTCCTTGGGTTATATAGACCCGAGACCCAGCACACCACTTGGTGCTGCATAGCTACGCATCACCAAGTGGTGATGCTTTTTCCACATGCTTTGGCACACTAGCGCACTTGGGGAAGTGCACTAGTGTGCCTTTTTCTTTGCAAAAAGGACTTAGCCTCCAAACTACTGACTTTTTGGAAACTGGGTTTTCCTGTCGGGACCCAGACTTGATCAAAACACTAGATAAAAACCTTGAAAAAGACTCGAACCCTGAACTAGGGTTTTAGAAGGCCAAAAAAAGAATAGGGGCTCCCATTTCTAGGAAAAATGGGGTGTGCATTATGAAACCACAACAATAACCTTAGAAACATTATTTGACAGAAGGGACAATTTTTTCAGTAAAGATTCCAATGAAACAAAGGAGCTTTTAGGGGAATGCGAGAAGAATAATATTAGTATTGAAGACAATCGAAGTTGGTTAACTTAGGTAAGTGTTGCAATGAATCCAAAAGAAGTAGACTCTTGAAATTACTAAAGAAGTTCAAAGATGTGTTCACATGGTCCTAAGAAGATTTGAAGGATTTTTGCCAAGGGAAGTTCAAACGTCAAATTCCTTTAAACCAAGTGTGACTCCCTTTTGTTAGAAATTGAGGAATTATAATCCTAGAGTGGCCAACACAATTTTAAAAATAGACAAAATGCCGAAGGAATGCATAATATACCCGATTCATCATTCTACATGGGTAGCCAACATAGTTCCTATTGGAAAAAGGAGTGGAGAAATTAGAATATGTGTGGATTTTAGGAACTTGAACCAAGTGAGCCTGAAAGACAACTTTGCCATACCTAATATGGACCATATCCTACAAATTGTAGTTGGTTCAAAGATGATGTCCATGCTTGATGGGTTTTATGGATATAATCAAATCAACATGGCTCCAAAAGACGAACATAAGACTGCCTTCAGTACCCCTTGGGGAACCTTTGCACACTACATAATGCCATTTGGACTTATCAATGTGGGTGCCACTTTCTAAAGAGCCATAAATTCATCCTTTGGGCATTTATTGGACAAGTAATAGTTATTTATCCAGATGATATGACAGTCTTCTCAAGAAGGAGGAAGAAGCATCTGTGTGACTTGAAACTAGTTCTTCTGAGATGCAGAGAACACACTGTGTCCTTAATCCCAAGAAATCTCTATTTTGTGTCACCGAGGGAAAACATTTAGGACACCTCATGTAAAAAAATGGGATTAAAATAGATCTTGAACATGTTCAAGAAATCCACCAACTATGTCTCCCTTCTAACCACAATGGCATTCATTCATTTTTTGGCAATATCAATTTCTTGAGGAGGTTTGTGCTCGATTTCACCGAAACTACCAGGCCTATTACAAACTGTCTTAGTGAGAAGCTAACTTTTAATTGGAGAGATGAAGTTAACTTTTAAATGGAGAGATGAAGCATCAGTTCCAATATATTATGACTAATGAACTTGAACATTGAACTATTATTAGTAGTTCAAAGGTTCATGGTTCATGGGCCTAAAGCTTGCCTCAACAGAGACACATGTCTGAGTAAGTGACAATAGAAAAGATGATTTTTCTTTCTTGAAACCTGTGGAAAAGACATATATTTATTGGTGATTAATGGTAATGATGGCAAGACATGCTTCAGTATGTCTGAAATTGAAGGAAGCATTTAATGATGGATAGTACTCTGTCACTTCACTTACACTCTCATTCACTCGCACGTATCTATCTCCAGGTTCCATGCATTAAAAAGGGTATTTTCTTTCATTCCTTTTTCCATTGTTGTTTAAGGTAAGTTTTTTTTTTTTGGTCTAGAGATACAAGAAGATAGCATTAGGCACCATTAACAAAAAAGTTTTCATGCAACCAATACAGCGAGTCCTCCATTTGTTTTATGTTGGCTATTGTTTCTTTTCTTGCAGAGTAAATTCTTGTCTACGTATTTTCTTTCCATCTTTTCTCTGCTTGTGGCTAGTCAATCCTAATTGTTCATGGCTACTTTCTACTCCAAATTGCCCAAAAAAGGTAGGTAGTCAACCATAAGTAGTTTCCTACCCGAGATTGAGGATATATTCCTCGCTTATGAGGACATTGGCGAGTTACTAGCCAAATCCTCCAATTCAAAACTTGGGTCAATATCTAAAATAATCTTTAAGTGTGGGTTTTTGCAACCTTCTAGTTTCCTTGAAGCCATCCCTTGCCTAGAACTTGTAGCATGCTGAGATAGGTATGATGCTATTGAGAAATGTATCTACACCTATAGTGGAGAAGTCCTGGTATAAGTGAATAAACTGTTGAAGTATAGCATCAGTTGAAGTGATATACTCATTACGTTGAGTATTTGTATCCATGATTTATATGAACATTGTTTTATGTCTCAAATTACTGATATATATATATATATATATACACACACACATGACTTAACTAATCGGGCTCTTATAATCAGAAGAGACTATTATGTTATGAAGTTCTTGAATGTAATTGTTTTACCTCCACATGATTGTCTATTGAGAAGCAAACTAATTGTATTTTCTTATTCATCGACGATGATCAAGTTGGGACATAACCCTACATAGCCTTTGGCCAAGTAGAGTCATGTCTCTATAGGTCATAACTTTGTTATAGCTTTCATTGGTTTGATTTTATCATGTGATATCTCGTTGATGGTAAATTATCTTTTAAGATAAATATCTTATATATAATATATATATTATGTATGTAATATAATATATATAATATATATTATGTATGTAATATAATATATAATATATATTATGCATTATATATCTTACATATATTATATATGCAATATAATACATATAATATATATTATGCATTATATATTATTACATAATAATATAATAATATATTACATATATGGTTAATATATTAATATTATATATATGCTTAAAGGTGTGTTATACATATTTATTAACTAATGATGATTAAAATATAGGGACATGTCTCTTTAAGAGACGTGTCTCCTCCTCTCTTATATATGAGATCCAATTTGCACTTTAAAAGCATCAATCACATGGGCAATGTTACTACATTTGTAGAAACGATCCTAGAAAAACATGGTATCAGAGCCAATATCAAAGATTGATTGTAATACAAAATTTTGCATATTGAATGTGTATATCGTTGGCCATGTTTATACCCTAGTCAATGCTTCAACAGTTACTATATATTGTTGAACATTCAATGATGTTGGTCATAAAAACAATAAAATTTATTTATACAAGAGTTTGCCAAATCAATGGTAATAAGACAGATGTGATCCCCTGAATGTATACAAATGACATCAAAAATGCCAAATACACATAATGCTAGAGCAAACCACAATTCAGATTTCTTATACACATCACAATGGTTAGTTATATATATTTTACAACAAGGCGTCATTGATATCCATGTCAGCATGAAAAGATACCAAAAGACGATGAGTTGGAATTTTAAAGTTAGAGGAGTCGATCAATGGAGATATAGTGGCAAGACTATCATAAAAATATTCATAATGTTCCCATCACTTTGAGATGTCAAGTATTACTACTCCTCATTGAATACTCAACATATGTATACAAATCATATGCCATTGAACAGAGAATATGAAGAAGAATATGATCAAAAGTGATAGTAGCTCTTTGAAAGGAACAAGTTTTCACAAGAAACAATAGCATCTCTATTCACATACCATTTAGAATAACTAGTTACTAAAAGCCTACATCAATTGATAATAAATTAATTATTTTTAAACAATGATTGAGATATGGAGCAAATTAGAAAGTCAAAACCACGTTAGCAAATAGTTTCTCAAAACAATGATAAAGTAATAATCTTGAGACAACTATAAAAGTGACGTTTCAAATATTGGTCTTTGTACAGTAAGAAATGATGCATTGAATGATTACTTGAGACGAAAAAAAGGTGCCATTACAAGACAAGTAATTCTTGTTAATAACATATCATGCATGTGCTAAAGACTAAAATTTTAGTCTACATCATAGAAAGAACAATGGAGTTACAATGGAAGTTTAAAAGAAAAGACTCTACAACAAAACAAGAACACCCATCGGGTGTCTTTAGTACTATTAAATAACAAAACTTAAACAATAGTGATAATTAAT
>CM053790.1:662454288-662609288 GCA_028749045.1 Cupressus sempervirens | reverse complement strand
AAGTGGAGAAAAATTGTTAAGCTTGGAAAGACTTTGGGTACACCTTTCCCATGGAGGTCATACATTACAGTTGAAAATCTCTCTAGGATGCCCTATGTCTGAAGGTTGAGATTAAGAATATGAACATTTCCTTCTACTCCCCACATCCCAATTTTGATAGCGAAGACTTTTCCTTGAAATATTTTGAGAAGTGTTCGTCTTTCTCTCATATTCCTTAGATAGAAGACTTTTGGGTAGATTGCCAAGATGACTATGAGGTTAGGAAAAGATGGTGACTGAGGGTTAACTTGAAAAAAGTCAAAGATTTTAATCTTCAACTCGACATCTCAAGAGTCGTTGAAGAGACAAATGAGGAAGTGGTTGATCCAATATATGTTAAGAAGATTGAAACCTATCTCTTTCCTACTGTTGACTAGTCAACACTAGACGAAGATGATTTGTAAATCAAAACCTTACCTGTTATAACAATAACTAAACAATGGATAGCAAACAAAAGATTGCCAATGCTAAGTGTCTCTAATGTTTAGAAAGCCTCTGCTAGCTCCAATTTGCCTCATCTTATTTGTGATACTAATGAAGTTATCCCCTCTCCCATTGCAAGTGTTCAATAGTAGAGAATTGAACTTGAACTTACTATTCAAAGTTTAGTTCAATTCTCCCCCTTAGTCAAATGGACTCACTTGCATAGTAGGAAGAAGTTGATTCAATAGAACTTTGTCGAAGAAATTTGTACAAAGCCAATTGAGATAGACCTAAGGGAAGGATCCGAGGCTAAGAGCTCAAGTGGTGAAATGGACCAAGGAAGTAAGCAAGCTATAGAAGGAGAAAATACCTTGAGTTCAATGGTGGTTAGTGCATCCCTTGCTTTTCAAACTCCTTCCCCAAGGTAGTTCTTCTGTTCCTGATTGAGTTGACCTGTCAATAAGTAAGAAGAGAAGTATAGTTCTTGCAACCCTTCCAGTGGAGGATATGGTGAGTAAGTGCCTTGGAAAAAATCCTAAATCCAAGAAGCCAAAAATTGAAATTGTATTAGATGTTGATGAGAAAATAGAGCACTGGGTAGCCAATATTTTGAGGCCAACCATTGACAAAAGTTTAGATGATGTGGTGCCACAAGATTACATAGTGGAGAAAACCTTCCTCAACCTCACACCTAGAGCCATAGACATGAAGATATGGACCATTGGTAATACAAGGATTTCTCAGCATATTTGGAAAGATCAAAGGGATAAGCAAGATCTTAAGCAATCCCTATGTAGAATGGAAAAGTAATACATGAACTTCAAAATTCAGATACATAAGCCTTGTCGAGTGCAATATCTGTTATAGATGTTACTTCCCCCATTAGTAAAATCTTCATTGAACAAGTCAAAAGAGATAGGTCAATTGCCCATGCTTACGATGAATGGGTGAATAGGGTGGATGTACAAGGAGTTTTTTTATTTTTTCTTACTTCACTAGCACCAATGCAAGGGCATAAAAGTTGATGATTTCTCTAGAATCAGAGATGAACACCTAGGAGTTTGAGAAGATAAAATGGGATGAATATATCATCGATATTTATGAAGTCTAGGAATATAGGAATATTGGGTGGGTAAGTTCTTAGCTGAAAAAATTGGAATAAATGTTAATCCACATTTCCTATTCATAACTCAAGCCAATCTAAAATGGAGGAACATTGTAATCAAACAATGCCTACAAGAGTGTGCTGAATTGCAAAAGGAGATGAATTGTTTGAAGGAAATCCTAATTGGTAACATCAAGTGCATTGATGTCAAAATTATAGAGAACATAGGCCAAGAGGGGAAAACCTCCAAATAAGTGGAATCATCTTTCTTTTTGAAGATAGAGGTGTTGAAGCAAGCAAAAGAGGTCTTTGTTAAGGACCCTAACTATAGTTGCCAGGGCCAATTCGATGATGATGATCTGCACTGACCATTTGGAAGCACACGATAAGAAGTTGGAACATGTCACTTAGATCATGATGATGTGGAAGTTGTGCCTTGAACAACTTGGAGTCCATCAACAAAATGAACTAATCAATTTTTTGGCAGTACAAAAAGCTTAGAAAGAAGCTGGTGGTCATCTCTCTATGACCTGGGAATTGAATATTGATGCCAGCAACATAGCTGGCAATTAGTTAGTGATCTAGGGGCCACGAGCCATATTTGTTTTATTTATCTTCAGCCATATTTTCTGAAAAACTTGTTTATTTGACAGTTGGTCACTCCTTGAGGAGTTAGTTTTAAAAACTATTTTAGAAGCCCTATGTGGCTATGTGGCTATTTATTTTATTTTAAAAACATGGGACATATATAGCTATTTTTGATATAGTGATAAACATCTTTTTGGTGATTTCTGGTAGTGAATTAATGATGAATAGTGATTAATACTGTGGTTATTTTCTTGTCATCTCTCATATGATCGTATGGTTAATTGGTTGGATTGTGTTTCATGTGGAATTGTGTCTTACTACGATGATGTATTTTTCCATTGTTTTGGTGAAACTTGAGAAGCTCATTAATGTATGTCATGTGGCATAGGTTATGAGGCTATCATCTTTAAGATCTACAACAATGTTTTATGTTTATGGGAGAATGTTTTAATTTCCATTACGTTCTTTTAGGTTAAAAGAGAAAGTAAATCAATTTTTTTGTAATAAAGGTCATAATGATTAATCCTTTAAGAAGGGAGCTATCCCTTTGAACACAAAGTTTTTTTTTACAATTGGAAAACTTATTTGTGGTGAATTAGTTTTTCTATTATTAAAGATAATAACTAACAAGGGGAGAAACTGTTGGCTAACATTTTTAATCTTTATTTTTCTTCAATACTTCAATTTGATATAAATATTTGGAAACAAAATTATTATTCTTTGACTATTTAACCCTTTTATTTTCTATCCATAATGTTTTCTCTCTGTAATTATTTGCTGTAGAATCTTTTTTAAGAACCTTGTTATTTCATTATATCTCCTCTTTGCATCTTGTGAGTAGATTCGTGCAACAATTGAAGGGGAAGTTGTTTTGGTTTGTTGCATTTAAAGAAATAAAAACTTTGGTTGGGTTTCGGTCTTGTAAAATCTATCTGTATTTCCTCATCGAAATCGTTAACAAATTTCTACTCTTTATATAAACAAGCATTACACAAAAAGATCACCATGGCATTAAATTTTTGCATCCATGATAATAAAATATTTTGTTTTTAAAAGTCATATCTTCCACAAAAAAGATTGAATCACATGCTACTCGATAACATATTATATGCCTTACAATTTCCAACTAGTTATTTTTAGATCTTCCATGTACCTATTCATAATAATATATGTACCAATCCCAATAGCTTGCCATGATAGTAAATGAGAGAGATTTAAGAAGATTACAAATTTAATTTTTTATAGTTCATTCATGTTGTTTTCAAACCTACCAAAAACCAAAATGCAAGTTTAATGCAATCAATTCATTAGTATAAGAATATATTTTGAAGAATAAGAAATTATTTTTAAACCTCCCAGAATACAAACATGGGTGACTTTACAATCGATATCATTTATATATATTTTTGACCTGTAAACTTTGAGGGAGTTCTTAGATGGTATCTAGTCAATTTGATTAGCATTTATACTTTTCGATTCTAAACCCAAATAATGACATCATTTGATACCAAAATAAGAATATGAACATTTTATTGATTAAATATCCATCAATAATAATTTACCCAAAAAGGGGACATTACATTCATCTATCTATTCACTCGTCAAGCCTTGAGAGATTGCAATAAGCTACACATAAACCACTAAGCTTCTAGAACATGGGTTAGTGATTATCAAATTCTCTAGTTGAAAGGGATATAGTATTGAAAATGGGGAAATCAACCATAATATAAAAAGAACATAGTGAGTTGCAACATAGCTTTCATACCACAACTAGGAAAGGAAGAAGTAGTCACAGGAAGACTGCCCTTGAAACAAAATTGAATGAGGTTATGAGAACATTGAAACACTTTGAGACTAGCTGAAGTTTGTGGGAAGGTCTTTCCACAAACTTAAAGAGCCATCTCAACCCAAATCATCACAACAAAGGAAGAAAATGATATTATTGATATTAATCTAGCCATTAACTTGAAGAACTAATGTCCAAAAAGTATAGAATATTCAAAAGGATGGAGATACCCTCTTGAATTACCCATAGAGAGAAAACTTAAGAATGAAACATAATTTGGAAACACATGAGAATAGGTGTCCAAAGGACCAAAGAGTATCTAGAGAATAATTCTTAGCCATTTCCTCCTAACATCTAGAGAAAAGACCTCAAAAGTTGAATAATTAAAGTTATCTTAACTAGATCTCTTCAAGCTTAGGCCAAAAAATCTAAGTGTCGAATTAATTACATTTCTCCTGCTTGAATAATCCATTCCATTCATAGAATAGGATAACTACTTTATGGATACCATTTTATTTAAAGATTATAATTAGGACCAGAGAGAACATGGGGATTTAAAAATTCTCATTGGCCCCTACCAACTCAGTCCATTCATCTATTGATCAGAACAATCATCACAACCTACTATGATAGTGAAATGAACATGAGAAGAACAATGAAGAGCTAAGAGTGGAAAACATAATATGATTATATGAGGCCAAAGAGAGCTGAGAATTTGAAATTTATTGTTTTGGGTCCCTGTAGTGGTACTTAGAGACGATCTGGGGTCATTAGTCACCTCGAACCATATCCTCTAGTTCAAGATTTCTTCCAGTTGAGGAAGGACATATAGTCTCCCCTCAACATTCTCCTTTGTTCTTTTGCTTCCTTGTTTTGCTCTTTCTAGGTCATTGTTTGGTATTCCCATCGTTGGTAGTTTTCTAGTTTATAAGATTTTAGTCCCTTAGACCCTTTGGTGGTCTCTTGTTGGGCATTAATAAATTTATCTTATTTTATCTTATCTTATTTGTTCACTTTTCATTAAAGAAATTTGTTTTAATATTTTGATTAAACCTTTATATTTAAATTAATAACATTCTTAAACAATTTAATTTACTGTTATTATTTTTTAAAAATAAAAATAATATTTCATTTTGATGTCCTTTTCTTTATATTGTCTCTCCATTCTCTTTTATTTCCATCATATCCTCTTTGAAACAAAATAAACTTCTCTTTCAAAACTTAAAAAAAAAACCTCTAAAATTTGTTAGTAGAATTTTAATACATTTTATTTAAAATGATTTTATTTTATTGTTTTATTTTTTATTATTATAAGTTCATACTTCCAATTATAATATTAAACTTTTTCTACCAAGCTTTTACAATTAGAATTCAATAGAAAGCCCTGTGTTTTATTTGTACAATGTAATAATTGAAGTCTAATTTAGTCTTTCAATTTGCGTATTTCTAAAAATAGTTAAAATTTTGCTATTCATAATGCTTAATTACACTTTTTATCTACAAACCTTCCTAATAAAATTTAGTTTGGCTTCTTAAAATCTAAAAATTGATTCATCTTAACTTTAGGAATTTCATTATGCTTAAGTTTTTGATGCAATGAGGATCTAAGGGTACCCCTATTGGAGGTAAACTAGATCCCTGCAAATAACCTCACAGTGAAAACACAACAAAAAAGAAACAACATTGCAAGATCTAATACCAAGTGCAACTCTTTACTCATATATAACTGATTATATGCAATATGCCCGATTGTAAGGCTTTCCAGGTTAGGGCCAAATACAATAACAAATTACAAAATAGTTTTGCAAGATCCCTCAAGATCCAACTCACAATCCCAATCTCAACTAGTCTAGATCCACTCTCTAGAAGAAAACTCCAAGAAAATCCTAATTTGTGCTCACAAGCCCACCAATCAGTCTCCTAGTTTTGAAGCCGCATCTACCAGCTCTTCAAAGTTCACATCCTCTTCTCTAAGATGGATCACTATTGCCTAAAGACTCCACAAGACCCCATACTTATACCCAACTAAGCCACAAGTCATCTTAGTTCATTACAAATTAAATTAAATCCATTACATTTAATATATGTTGAGCCACAAGTCGACTACAACACAAATTAAATACCCAAAGTTGGCTAAAACATGAATTAAATACCCAAGGTTGGCTCATAAAAAAATCGACACCTATAGGAACCAAGACTAGACTAAGCATTAGAGAGATCAAGCCAAGCATCAGCCAAACCACAAGCATTGCCGAGCTCCAAGTGTATGCCAAGCAACCAATACATGCCGAGCACATAGAAACTGCTAAGCAACTAGCACATGCTGAGCACTGTAGTGAATGCCAAGTAATCTATATCTATTGAGATCCTTCAGTGACCAAGCCCCCCACAACGATTGAGTACCTTGACCAAAACTAGAACCTTCATCAATTGAGTACCACTATTTGGTGATTGAGTCCACAACACTTAGCCGAAATACCTCCAATCATGCAAGATTGCAAGCAAGCCTAACATTCTCCTACATTAGACACCCTAGGTTTGAAAAGATGTTCTCAATAGCTGGAAGAACATCTTCTAGGATTCATCACATAAATCCCAAATTGGTTCTTCACATACATATCCTTCAAGCCTTCAACTTGTACATTCCTCCCTTTGTTCTTCTTCTGCTTCTTCACATTCATCCTGGGTGTGTTATAGGTCTATTTTCCAAACTAATCTCCAACCCTCTCAAAATCCCTCAACTCAACTCAGCTACCAATATTTAGGTTTCTTCTACCAAGCTCTTCATTCTACAAAGGAATCAGAGAATGCTTCTTGTCACCTTTCACAATTGTAAACACATTCTTGACACAATTATGCACAAAGCTACAATCATATTACTAAGGTCTACCAAGCAACACATGAAAACTGTTCATATCTACAGTATCACACAACACTTGATCCTTATACTACCCAATTTGGAAATCAACAAGGCATTGCTCCCTCACTTCCAAAACATGCTCACCTTGCAACCAACCAATCTTATAAGGATAAGGACATACTCTCTTCTAACCAAGTTTCTAAACCATCTCCTCAGGAACAAGTTTACCATTACTACCAGCATCCACAATCACATTGTAGACTTTCCCACTAGTCTTACAAGTCCTGAACAAACTAGTCCTCTGACAAGAGTCTAGTGTCCTGTGACCAAGCAAAACTTGCCAAGTTAGTGAACTCTCTCCTTGCTCAGGTTGACTATCTTGGACTAAAACCTTATTCACAATAGCAACTATCCTACCATGAGCACATTCAAAAGATCTATTCCCTTCTTTACCACATCTAACAAAATTACCTTTGAACTCAACTCCACTTGTCCTCCTTTTCTAATCAACAAGTTTTGGATGACCTTCTGCACTCGGTTTATATTTTTTTGAGCTATCATGCTTCTCCTTTATTGTAGCATTAACTTGACTTTTCCTGTTCAACTTCTCTTCTACCTTCATGGTATACTAATAAGAATCCTTAACTAAAGATATATTCAACATACCAACCTCATCTTAAATATTGAATCTTAAACCAATAATGTACCGAGCTACCTTCTCTTTTGAAAATTCTCTATGCCCAGACCAAATAGTCAACTTGTAGAACTCCTCAGTACAATCTTTCACGAACATATAATCTATTTCATATTTTACAACCTTTTAAACAACTCAAGTTCATAATCAGTAAAAATGAACTTAGCCTTCAACTTAGTCACCATCAACCTCCATCTAGTGACATCATTTCACCTTCCTCTTCTTTATCTCTTTTCAGTTCCTTCCACTAAAGAGCAGCATGTCCTTTCTGCTTAGTCTGTGCCAACCTTACTATGAGTGGATCCTTAATATCCTCAAGCTCAAAGTAGTCTTCCAATTCACCAATCCAATTAATTAGGTCTTCAGGAGTCAAAGTACTTGAGAAATTAGAAGCCTCCATCTTATGCTTCAGCCTCAACTAAGATTTAGGTCTAGAACACTAACCAACCCTAGTTTCAATAGGTCTTTCCACATGATTAGTTCTATTCTCACCACTCAATCCAACAATTTCAAAGTCTTAAGAAACTTTCTTATAGCCATATTTAGTACCCACATGCCTAGGTACACCACCTAAAGCACTCAAAACTATAGTAATCATGTCACTCTTCATCAATGACACCTTAGATCTTAATTCTAGTTTAATCTTTTTTGAGATCCTTTCTTCTACAACATCAATGAGATCATCAATTTCCCTAGGGTACAATCTTCTTGGAGGCATCTTTCAATTTTTTTTCAAACCCTAAGCAATAGATCCACAAATCTAGAAGATCAATCAACTCCACTACATCAAACTTCACTTCCACCCTTCACCCAAGTCTTGGTGCAAACTGCCTCAACCTCGATGATCTATTTATACATCTAGGAACACCTTTTCTTTGATACCACCTGATGCATTGAGGATATGAGGATACCCCTATTGGAGGTAAATTGGATCCCCACAAATATCTTCACAGTGGAAACACAACAAAAAAGAAACAACAATGCAAGATTTGATACCAAATGCAACTCTTTATTCATAAATAAATAATTACATGCAATGTGCCTGACTATAAGGCTTTTTGGGTTAGGGCCAAATACAGAAACAATTACAAAATGTTTATGCAAGATCCCCCAAGATCCAACTCACAATCTTAATCTTAGCTAGTCTAGATCCACACTTTGGAAGAAAATCCCAAAGAAATTCTAACTTGTGCTCACAAACCCACCAAGCAATCTCCTAGTTTTCAAGTTGCAATTACTATCTCTTCAAATTTCAAATCATCTTGTCCAAGATGGATCACTACTACCTAAATACTCCATAAGACCCCCCTACTTATACCCAACTAATTCACAAGTTGGCCCAATTCATTAAAAATTAAATTAAATCCCTTACATTAAATATATGTTGAGCCACAAGTTGGCTACAACAAAAATTAAATACCAAAAGTTGGCTACAACACAAATTAAATACTCAAAGTCAGCGCATAGACAACTTGACACCTATAGGAACCAAGACTAGATCAAGCATCAAAGAGACCAAGCCGAGCATCAGCCAAACCACAAGCATTGCTGAGCTCCTAGTGTATGTCGGGCAACCAATACATGCCGAGCACATAGAGAGTGCCGAGAAACCAAAACATGCCAAGCACTATAGTAAATGCCAAGAAATCTATATTTGCAGAGCTCCTTCAATGGCCGAGCCCCCCTTAATGACTGAGCACCTCAACCAAAACTAGACCCTTTAGCAACCGAGCACCATTGTTTGGTGATCGAGTCCACAACACTTAGGCAAAATACTTCCAATCATGTAGGATTGCAAGAAATCCTAGGAAGCTCCTACATTAGTTTTTTTTTTTCAATTTAGTAGATTAATTTCTTAAAGTAACCATTTAAAGTTTTGTTTCATCTTACCATTTTCTCAAACTAACATTTCATTAATTTGTGTTAAGAACAAATCAAAAAGAGCTTAATCTTATTTTACAAGTTAAAGTTTTTCAAATCCTTTTAACCTTACTTTTTCAAGTCCTTATGTTCTTGTCACTCTTCCAATCTTGAGAACCAAAGCTATGTGGAAAATAGGGGGGATGGGGGTGTTCTTTTTAGTCTACCTTATTTATGTTTCATTTATTTTGTTAAGACTTCATGTTATTCATATCAAAGGGTTTGATATCCCTTATGTCTAGTATGTAGACAATCTTCTAATTTAGGAGATCATAAATAAAATTAAAGGTAATTTATACATTCCCCTATTCAAATTTGTTACACTCATGTCCATTTATGCATAGTAACACGTCTCATTTGTTGCTACTCCTACATTATAATTGTTCAAGAACTATGAGAAATCCTTTGTTATTGTTTTGGTAAGCACTATTATTAATTTCTTTGATTAGCATAAATTACTACTACTTCCTATATCATTTTGGACCATATGTATGTATGTATGCATGCATGTATATATATATATATGTATATATATATATATATATATATATATATATATATATATATATATATATATATATATATATATTCACTTTGTTGCCTTTTTTACAAGTTTCAATACCTCATCATTATATGCACTTCATTGCACTGGTATACACTTTATTGCATTTTTATGGTTTTTGATGCCATATCTTTGTATGTACTTTTGTTGCATTTTTTTGATAAGTTGTATAGGGAGTCTTATTTCCAAGGTTAACTATTAAGGACCCGCCAATTTTACTTGATTCATAGTTACCTTATTTTGGGGCCTGTGGAGAATCTCTCCATCTAAGTTATTGGTATGGACTTATCTTAGTTGATGTTTATCAACTTGATCCACTTTTCCTCTTAATGAAGATATTATTCTTGTATTTTTTTTGATTTCACATAAGTTCCAAGGTAATATTTGTTATTCACTCACAATTCTTAAAATAAATTAATTAATAACACGTTGCTAAATGTTTCTTTGAGCTGATTCCCTTGGTCTTAAGTATGAGATTCCAACATAGATCATTTGTGCTAATTTTTCTAATCTTAGGTTTCTTTTTCTTTCATATTTATTTGATTATGACACATGAGTTTAGATATGATTTTCAATCTAAAGTTGTTTTATACTTACTAGTTATGAGTGATTATCTCTCATATCTCTTTGTAAGTTACTAATGTGATGATGAGTGTATTTTCTTTCTTACATTATGCATCATGTAGGGTATGTATACACAACCCATTTACTTGCAGTGAGATGACTCATTAGTGGATTGTTTATATCCACATGACTAATGCAATGTTGATGCAAATTTCACTAGTTGAATTTGTCTGTAGTCATTTATGCATTAGCATGTTTATTTTGAGACGAGAGCTTGGATAATGGTTAACACTACCTAGAATTCATGGCTTTATGTTTATTACTCTCATCAATATTATTTTCATGTTGAAAATATTATTTAAAGTAACACATTTATGATGTAGATTATGAGCTTATTTTCAAAGGTTATACTAATTTGTATCTAGGGTAGATCTCAATAATATGCAATCTACTTATGGATATTTTTTCTTTGTCTCCGTTGATTTAGGTAACATAATGTGGAACATTCAAAAGGGACTATTCACATCTCTTCATTCTTTCATACACCTTTTTACACCTTCAACCCATGCACCCCATTGAGTCTCTGGTAAAAGAAGACAAGAAGTACTACTAGGATTTAGCTCTAGTTGATGTCATTCAAATATCTAATTTGAATTGTAAATATGAAGATCAAATTGCAGATATTGACCTATGACATTTTATTGGAAAAATTTGAGGTTTCTGCCTATTGATGTAAACTCCCAAAGAAAAGATTAAGGGGGGAGAGGGGTGTTAGAAAATTAATATTTCATTGGATGTATAATATAAAGGAATATTCCAAGGATCTCTAAATAAAGAAATTAATTTACACTTCTTAAGAGGATGTTGATATTTTGCACACACATTCATAATAGTTGGGAGTTATTCATACAACTCCTCTCCTCGTCTCTACTTGAGGTATGCCTCTCTCATTTTTCAACAGAACACAAATATATGTTATTATAAATGACTCCCTCTCTCTCTCTCTCTCTCTCTCTCTACCTCATTCATACTATTACAAGTGATTTTTCTTTTCTTTTCCCCTTTCAAATTCTCGTGTCTCCTTGTTAGATTTTTTGGTGCAAGCTTTTAGTTTATGCTTAATAAATAATTAATTTGTAATTATTATACTTAAATATTGGATTCTCATGTTGCAAAATGCTTAACAAAGAATTAATTTATAATTATTATGCTTATTATTGTTATTTTTATGAAATCAAAATAATTTCAATGATACATTTAGCAAAGACTTCTATTTTTAACTATAAATTTTTCTTGCTAAACAAGATATGTAGTGTGAATCATGATTGGTATTCATAACTCTAATAGTTGGACCCAACTATTAGATCCACTACAAAATAACCCATCATTACAAGTTGTAATACACCTTCCATGTGTTCCTTTTCAATTTGTTTGGATAGGAAATTTCATGAGATTAATAATGTGTGTTTGATTATTTATAATGCTTCAATAACTAAATCAAAATGGTGTTATTTGATGGTCTATTAATGTGATGGATACTTTGATGTCAGTTATTTATGTTGTCTTGATGATGATGATGATTATGTTTTATGTTCATGATATATTGTTACATACTAACCCATGATTTTGATACTATTATTTAGGATGACCAAGATGTGGATATGTTTTATATATTGCATGTGTTGATATTTGTATAATGTATTTTTATGGAGAGGAAGTATGTCGTATTACTCATTTGTGATGCTTATATGATGTTTTTAATCTTTCATCATTGATTGAGTTATCTAGCATACTATATATGCATATACATATATGGTTCTTGTTGTGCATGTTATTATGCAAGTGCCAGATATTGACTCCACCTATCTTTAAATGTCTGAGTCTGCCTTTATATTTCCCAATGGTAGAAGAGAGATAACATTAAGGATCACGTGATCCTAGGCTTCCCATAATTTTGTTTGGGGATCCATTGTGACCTTGAGATACCTCGTAGTATTGTCATGGCAACAAATCTTGATGCTTGGTTATTTATGATTTAGTTTTTGATTGATTTTAGTAATTTGATGGTTTTAATGATGGATTTTTACTTGGGGCATTTTATTGGTTTAATCATTTTTTAGAATGCATATTATATTTTTATTTTATTCTATATGATCATATTCTAGTAACTATTGACATTTTAAATATTATTTTCTCATTTCATTTGTTCTAAATATATTTTTGATTAAGTGAAAACAGATTTTGAAGGGACCTTGAAACCCTTTACAAAGTAGATAATCAAGGGATCTACTACCCAAGATAAGAGATTTTCAGCAAAACACACATAGACGAGACAAAAAAATGGCACAACAAGGTAGATCCCACATGAACTCTACCAACCAAAAGGGATGCATGGAAGAAAGTATGAACCAAAATAACAAAAGGACCCTCACAACTTAACAAAAAATTTTCCTTTATGAGAGTGTAGGGTCATGTCAAACTTGGCACACAAGGATTTTGATTTTGTCCTTTTAACCGTGATCCACCCCTCTTCCAACTTAGCAACAATTTTTTGCCAGGATAAAGAATCCAAAAAGGCATAGCTCCCACTTCGAGAAAAGAAAAAATTCAAGGAAGGAAAAAATTGAACAACATTAGGAACAATATAATCCAAAGGGTTAGGAGAAAAATATGATGATAGACAAACATACTCAAGAACATAGTTCTAGTAAGGTCTTTCCTTCTTTTGGTCTTTCTCCATTAGCTTTTGCTATAGATGATGCAATCCTATGTGAGGCTAGGGCTTGGAAGGAAGTTATTATGGTGCTTTTTTGGGGACTTTGAGATAATGGGTGTTGCACACATTGCATAATATTGTTATATTGTATTATTTTATTTTATTATGTAATGTTGCATCTAGATGGATGCGCAACATGGAAAGATTCCCATGGGATATACTCGATGAGTTGTATTGTAACATTGTGATAATATTTCATGTAATTATTGAATATTGGAGAAAAGAATTAAATTTTCAATATTAAATGTGGGGTCAATGGGTTAGGTAGTACATGGTTTATGTAATATCAATTGGTGGTTTTGTGAGACTTGCTACTATATAAGCAGCCACAAGGGTATTTGTCGGTGTGAGAAAGTGAGAAGACAAAAGGTAAAAGAGAAAGAGTCGAGTGAGACAAGGCTTGATAGGTTAGTCAAGGGAGCATCAATGAAGGTTGAAAGTATGGCATGGGATGTGTGGATTCATGCTTGTTCACATGAATTTCTCGGTGGCGCTTATGACTTTGAAGGCTTCCATGGTTGTATTGCAATGGTATTTTTGTTGAAGAATACATGGTGATGGATGCTTTTGGAGTCTGGGTTTTTCCTTTAATGAGGGTTTCCCAAGGTATATCTTGTGTCACAATTTTTGTGTATGTTGTCTATTCTCTTGCATGTGGATTTCAATTGCATATTTGTTTTAGATCTATTATGGGTTATGTAGAAACAGTTATATATTTTTGTTGCAAGTTTCCTTACAAGTGGTATCAAAGCTATGGTTTTACTATTGTAACCTTAGATTGAATCCATGGGAATGCATGAGAGGAAAAAAGATAGGGCAAGATATATGAGTTATTTATTGTAGATTTGAGGGTTTTGGATTTTTTGTTATGATGGGATGTTGGTAGATTTTGGGCATGTGAAATTGTTGGACAAAAGGGTTTTTCAGATGTTTCATTTAAATGAGGGTTTTAGGGGATAGCTTGCAGAAATGACCTCTTGGGTAAAAATAGACCTTGCCATTGGATTCGGGTTGACATTTGTATACATTTTGGTATATAATATGCCCTAGTTTTGTCATGTTCAGAGGAAATGAAAAAAGGTTTTCTAGTTTTAGCCTATAATGGCCGTCAAAATTAATCCCGTTAGAATTTTCATCACAAAAAAAAAAAAAAATTGCAATGAAAATGGTAAAAAGACTGTCTTATTAAAATGACCATAACTTTCTCTCAGGATATTGGATTTTAGACCTTTTATAGGTGTTGGAAAGCTAATTCAGAGTACTACAATTTGTTGTAGGTTAGGGTCTATGATTTTGACATTTTATTAAGTTTTAAGAGCAAAAAATTTAGATGTTGTTTATTTTGAGCTTAGATTAGGGTGTAATTTGGGCATATGGAGTTAGATTTTGGATTTCAAGTAGTCAATGGAAAGGTCTTGGAGAGCTCTATACATTGGTTCAAATTTGGTGTAGGTTTGACATGGTTTATTTGGTGATATATTAATCTGAACAATTTATGGTATACATTGACTATGGTAACATTGTGAGTTTATGACATTGTATAATTTGGAGATTTAAGATTTGATGTCATTGTATACTGAACTCATAATTTAGATTGGTCTCATGATGATATGGTTATCAGTATTTGATTTGGATATGCATGATGACTTGTTGGGTCTACAAGTTGTGCAGTATTGTAAGTAGTCTATACATACATGTTGCATTTATGGCTTGGTTACATATTGTCTTTTCCCATTGATCTATCATTATTGATGCATATTTAGATTGGTGGCTTGAATTTGGATTTTCTATGCCCTAAGTCACATGATTTGCTAATTTTTCTTCATGTAAAAGAGATTAGATGTTTTTACTAGGTACAGTCATGGTGGAAGATTGCGATTGCCTATTTATGTTGGTAGGATTGAACATATTGAGAGTCAGATGGTTGATTCATGTATGTGATCATGGTGTCATAGATTTTGGCATGACATGATTGGATATACAAGTACATACTTGATGTTCATTGGCTTGGATTCCTGATTTGATTATGGTGGTATATCTTCTTGGTTGAGGATCATGGTTATTTGTTTCTTTTAAGGAGCTCATGATTTGCACTTTTTGATTTTTTGATAGTTTGATGCCTTGGTTGATTCTCATGATTAAAGGATGGATTTTTTCATCATGATGTCATGGATAGCTTGGATACACAGTTTAGTGGGAGCTTGTGACAATGCAAGATTAGTTTCTAGTTTGGTTTGTATCTTCTTGGTTTGGAGATCTTGGTTTCACTTGGTATTGATACTTTGGTTGTGTGAGTGTAGACCTGGAGTGTCTTCATGTAGAAGATGGATTTATATGATGCCATGGATGACTCGATACCATATTTAAGTGGGAGTTGTTGGCATTGATATATTTATTGAGTGTTTGGAAATGTTAGAGATTTGTCTTAGATATTGTTGCTGCAGAAGTGTCTTTGACATTTGCATGGTGCACTTGGTTATCTTCATGGTGTGTGAAGATGGTTAGATCTTGAGGACTCATGGAGTTCTTTTTTATCTTCATGGTTTGTGGAGATGGTTCTTCATGTTGTGTGGAGATGGTTCTTCATGGTATGTGGAGATGGTTTTTTTTCATGGTGTGTGGAGATGGTTGCATCTTGAGGACTAATGGGGTTCTTGGTAAAGGTGTGGTTTATGCTTTCACTTGACATGTTATCCTTGGAGTTAAGATGGTTTCATTATTATGTCATGATATACTTTTGGTATGCATTTAGAGTTTGACATGTTATAGTATGTTTATATGGAGCATGTTATCTCTTTGGTTGAGATGGTTAGTTCATGTTGTCATTTTTATATTCCTAAGGCCATGATTGGAACTTTGACATTGATCTTAGTTTAGTTTCCTGGTATTGAGTACATTGATCATAAGCTAGATACTTCATGATATTGATATGTTGCATTTGGAGTTGGCATGGATTGATTGTTTACAAGTGCTCATGGATATTTAGAGATGGTGGTGATGTTGATTTATCTTGGATCAAAGAACTATTTTTTGGAATGATTGATGGTTTTAGCAGGAAGTTCAAGGGGCATTCACTTGATATGGAATTGATAGGAGATTGTTCTTAGATGAGTCTTGGTTGGAGACTTGGATATCTTGATGAACATTATCATTTTACGCTCTTGGTCTACTCGGTGGCTTGTTACTTGAGAGGTATAGCCCATTGTTTCTCTTAGGTGCATTATATTTATATTTGTATTTCATGGATATGGATCTTGAGTTATGGTACATGAGTTAGTTTTGGAGGGTTCATTTGAGAGATGGTTTAGCATTGGTTATATCTATTTGCATATGTTATTATGTTGGTTGAGTTTGGGAGATGGTTTTATATTGGGCATATTCCTTGGATTAGGAATGTTTTATGAGTTTGATCTTCTTGTGAGAGGCTTACATCCATGATTAGTGATATGGTATGGTTTGGGTGTTATTGTGGCTTCTTGTTGAGGTTTTTTGGAGGAGATCATACTTGCATAGTTTACATCTAGAGGTGTGTGTAGAAGGACATGATACATGTTATTATTTGCAAGGTTTCTCTTTGGTCTTGGTTATCTTCCTAGATATTTGGTTTCACTGACATTGGATTTGAGATTGGTTAGAGATTGTGATCACTAGTTTGTGATCGTGTATGTCATGTGAGAGATGACATGGTTATTCCTTTATCTCTTTCCTCTATTGGTTGTGGAGAACATGGGAGAGCATTGGAGATTTGTTATGAGAGTTGTTCTTGTAGCTTATTGGTTTATGTGTTGTGGATGTCCTTGAAACTACATGGATTCACTTCTTTGAGATGTTGTGAGTAGATTGGTTATAGATTTGACATTATCTATTGCAATAGAAGCTTCTTGGCATATATGTGGTAGGTACTGCTCTTGAGGCTTGTGATTGCAAGTTATAGATTGGATATGTTAATGATGTGAGATTCATTTGGTATGACTTTGGAGGTCTGGATAGTTGGATGGGTTAGCACTTGCTGTGAGTGTTATTTCACCTATGGATTATTTGACAACTATAGATACATGCGATTACTTTTGGATCATACTTTTTGTACTTGGCATTATAGTTGGTACAATATTTTATGATCTTTTAATGAGATAGGTTGGGTGGCTTTCTCTTTGGATGGATTTTATGTATGTCCAGTGGTAGTGGCATAATAGGAGGTGAGATCATTCATGTTTGAGATGATGGATACTTTGATTTTGTTGCAGGTACCAAGATGGAGCACATGGTGTACTTTGATCCATGATGGTGGATGTGTTGGGAGGGATTGTTCCCTTGTTTATTTATGTGGCTATAGATTAATCCTATGCAATGTATACAACAAGTGAGAGATTGTTGAGATAATGGGTGTTGCACACATTGCATAATATTTTTATATTGTATTATTTTATTTTATCATGTAGTGTTGCATCTAGATGGACGTGCAACATGAAAAGATTCCCATGGGATATACTTGATGAGTTGTATTGTAACATTGTGATAATATTTCATGTAATTATTTAATATTTGGGAAAACGAATTAAAATTTTAATATTAAATGTGGGTCAATGGGTTAGGTAGCACATGGTTTATGTAATACCACTTGGTGGTTTTATGAGACTTGCTATTATATAAGCAACCACAAGGGTAGTTGTTGGTGTAAGAAAGTGAGAAAACAAAAGGAAAAAGAGAAAGAGCCGAGTGGGACAAGGCTTGACAGGTTAGCCAAGGGAGCATTTGTAAAGGTTGGAAGCATGGCATGGGATGTGTGGATTCATGCTTGTTCACATGAATTTCTCAGTGGTGGCTATCATTTTGAAGGCTTTCATGGTTGTATTGCAATGGTATTTTTGTTGAATAATACATGGTGATGGATGCTTTTAGAGGTTGGGTTTTTCCCTTAATGAGGGTTTCCCAAGGTATATCTTGTGTCACAATTTTTGTGGTAATGTTTTCTATTCTCTTGCATGTGAATTTCAATTGCATATTTGTTTCAGATCTATTATGGGTTATGTGGAAACAATTATATATTTTTGTTGCAAGTTTCCTTACAAGGGTTTGGGGGTTGGCACTAAGCCATTAGTGCCCAAACCCTTTCCTACTTATAAATATATTGTTGTTGAATTGGATGATGAAATTGTTTATAAGATTATGCAAAGGGATGAAGCTTTGGAGAAGGATGCAATTATTTGTCATTTTAGGGGTTTTTGGCCTTCTCTCAAGGAGCTTCATGCTTGGATGTCAAAAGTTAGGAACCATTTCTCACAAAATCTATCCAAATCTTCCCCCTAGTGAAATACTTTTTTATTGCTAGGTTTGATAATGTGGATGATAGGAAAGTTATTCTATGTGATCACTTAGTCACATGGGTTAATCATTTCCCTCTTATGGTTAAACCATGGTACAAGGCCTTCAACCCTACTTATGAATCTTTTTGCAAAATGCCTATCTAGGTACATCTCCCCAACCTCCGTCTTCATCTTTGGTAGGAATATATTTTTGAGAATATTGGTGAGGACTTGGGTGACTCCTAATGGTGGACTCAGATTCTTTTGATATCTTGCATTCAACCTATGCAAGGATTCTTGTTGATATTGATGCTTCTAATGGTCTTCTAGTTGAGATTAAACTTCAATCTCCCTTTGGATCTTGGATCTAGTCTTTGGATTACAAAGAGCTTCCTTTTAGATGTACAAAATGTTATAGGACTCGACATGTTGTAGATAAGTGTGAGGTGTCCAAGAAATCCTCCTCATTGTGGCAGAGAGTTTTGGTGGAATATTATTCGATGGTCAAGAAATCTACACTTTAAGGGGGAGATCCCCTAGACGACACTACTATTATTTAGTGTAGAGTATGTAATGCTGTTCCTTCTCAAGCTCAGTTGATGGTTATTTTTCCTAGTTAGACTTCTATTTCTAGTAGTGTCCTTGCTGGTCCTGTCAGTTTTATCTTGGGACAATCAAAGGTGCTCTCTTCATCTACTAAGCTTGATGACTCTATTTTGGTAGGGGGCAGACTTTTGTTGACTAGTCATTGTAGTTCAGACTACTAGCTCTACCCTTATAGTTGGGGACTCTTGTGTGGACTTAGTTATCACTAGCCCCCTAGGGTGGCTTCTAACTCTTTTGATGGGATTTTTTTTTTTCGCGGTTGGCTTTGCTTTTGTTGGGTCTAAAGATTTTTTGGCTTGGCATGTTGAGGCAACTAAGGTGGTAGATGGATGAGCTACTATCAAAGGTAAATATTCTAGGAAACCATCTCTTCCTTTTAACATGTCCATTAGATCCTACAAGTTAGGATCCAAGGGGAAATATTAGGGCTGATGTTGTTACTTTCACTTGCACGGTAGGTGTTAGATAGTCTCATTTTTTATTATTGCCGGTTTGAGTTTGTGGGGTGTAGGTCCTTGTGTTCAAGACATGTTCTTTTATTTTCTTGTTAGTGTGATAGACCTTCTTTGATGCCTGGCCTATCTTTTTAGCTCTATGTTGGCTTAGGGATTCAATGTCTATCTTTTGATGAGTTAGGAATGTCAAAGGGTTTCAGGGCCCCTTCAAAACTATTATCCTTATAGAAAACATACTTAAGAGCAATATCAAAAGAAAGGGTCTTCACCCGCATTTTTGTACAAAAAGAATGAGCTACCATATCCCCACAAGAAGAGCATTAAACCCTAACAACACCACCAATAGTAAAAATAAAAAAAGAGCATAGCCATCAACATCGCCTTGCTGGGAAGAGACAATAATGATCGGGACAACAAAAGGTTGCTGAACGAGGCCAACGTAAGCTAAATTAGAACTAAGGTCCTTGCCACTAATCATGAACTCTTGAGTCACATATGATCTAGGAACCTTTTATTTTATGTTATTTTTTGATTTTATTTTATATGTTCTAAATGTTGATGTTTTGAAGCTTCTGTTGGATAAATTCTAGTGAAGATATATATATATGTGAGATGTACATAAATATATATGTACATATATATTTCATTATTATATATATTATAGATAAAATAACGGTTATTATTATTATTATGAATAGACATGTCCTTGAAGTGACATGTCTATTCATAACTCATTCCCCATATAAATATGATTGATTGCTACAATTGAAAAATACATACCAAGAAGGCAATGTTATTACATTTGCAGTGATCTTCCAAACTCATGATATTAGAGCAATACTAAAAATAAAATAAAATAAATATTGAAAGGCTAACATCCTAATAAATACAAATTACATTACCACTGAATTAGACATTATCTCACTGAAGATGGGATTTGTGTCAAGAGTGGAATATTATGGGCCTAATATGTGATGTCTGTGGTTATATTGATTGATTTGTTTGATAATGTTTGCATGCTTTTCTCATGCCCCGTTGTCTGCAAATTGCATCTTTGTTATCCTAGAGAACCCCAAGGAAGCCCAAATTTAACTCAAGCATGAAAATTCTTCTAAATTGCATAAAATTATAGGCCATAATATGGATATTGTAGTGATTGAATAACACACATGGTATGTGTTTGAATGCCTTTGTGTCATAGTATCTATAGTGCTCAATTTATATTAAACCCATATGATGATTGGACAACTCACATGATCCATTGATCTTATACTTGAATGGTGTTTGATTTGAGACATGGCATTGTACAAAGGATTGTGAGCTCAAATATAAAGGGTGAATTGGATAGGGCCCAATATTTTCGAACCAACTCAAACTAAAATGTAATCAAGAAATCCCAATGTGACATAGGTAGAAGTAGAAAACTAGACATTTGATGTCTTATATAGAGTGCAACACTCAATGGCCCCCATATTCAAGCACAAAATCATTGGATTGGTTTAATATTAGAGAGCTTATAAGATATCCTTGGTTATAGACAATTCAAATCTAATCATCACATATTTGTAAGTCTGATGGGTTGTCAACCACATACATTGGGACCTAGACATTATGAAATAAACCATTAACTATAAATAGCTATATTCATCTTTGCAATTCCTAGTAGATAGATATATCATGAGGAAACTTGTAATAGGTTTAAATGAGATAATTAAGTTTCACCGATATTTATAACATGGAACAAGGAACCCCAAATAAATGGTAAAGATAATTGAGCCCCACACAAAAAGACAGGTAAGAGTAAGTTGAATATTAATTTATCATAATAGATGTAATAAAAGGACTAGTAAAATAAATAAAATTACTCAAATAAGGTGAAGATTTTGGTAATGGGCAATTGGGCTCAATAAAATATCAAAAACTATCAATTTTACTTTCTCATTATGAAAATGATATAATATGTTTTATACAAGTGCTTATATACATTAAGTATGCTATGTTAATGGGAAATTTATATTAATCCAAAGAATTCTATTTAATAATTTAATATTATGAATCAAATGGTATAAGAAAGATTAAATATTGAATAGTAGAATGAGTTGTTTGAAGTTTGAGATAACTTGCAAATGCTTGTATAAGTAGTAGACATTTTTTGATTTGACACATATAGAGATAGTTTATAATTTAGCATTGAGTATTTATTACACTTATCTAATCATTATTTATATTTATATACATATTATAAGATCTATTTAACTTGATCTTTTCTTTTCTCTTTGAGAATGTTCTTGCAGGAAAAGGTAGATTGATATCAGATTTAGAGGGAGTTTGAGGCAAGATTGGATAGGAAGCATAGAATATTGATATTTAGAGGGATTATGAAAACTCATATAAATCACTACATTTTTATGGGCCTACCCCTTTTGTACATCATGAGGAAGTGACGAATTTCAAATGATTATCATTTGTATCTATAGAAGTTATTGGAATTTGACGATCTTTCTATAACTTAACCTTATATTGTGATAGACATTTATGATGTTTGAATCACATCATGATAGATTTTAACTTGCATGGCAGATTAAGTATCTTAAATAGATGATGACCATCTATTATGATGTTTAAGCAGATCATGATAGATGCTATCTTGCATGGGGACTAAGTTCCATAAACAAACCATGGCCTTCTATTGTGATGCACATCTTATGACGTCTAAGTAGATCACAATAGAAGATTACTTGCATGGTAGATTAAGTTCCTTAAATAGACAATGACTATTCATGTGGCAAGCATCATTGAAATGCGTGTGTACACACCTTATGAATATATTAAGTATTTGATGAATACCATATGTTGATATTCTAGAGGCCAATGCTTATGATATTGAATGTGATGTCAAAATATTGAGTGCCTTATTATCACACATATCCTTATATTACACTAAGGCCCAACCATGTGTTTATCCTATCTAACTAAGAGGGAGTGTTGATATTTTGTATCTTTTGTCGGATAAATTCTAGTGAATATAAATAAATAAATATAAATATAAATAAATAAATAAATAAATATGTGTGTGTGTGTGTGTGTGTGTGTGTGTGTGTGTGTGTGTGTGATGTACATAAATATATAAATATACATATATATTTCATTATTATTTATTTATATAATTATAATGATTATCATTATGAAAAGACATGTCCTTGAAGAGACATGTCTATTCATAACTCATTCCCCAAATTAATATAATTGATTGTTGCAATTTAAAAACACATTCCACGAAGCCAATGCTATTACATATGCACTAATCTTCGAAACTTAACACTAAATATGTTATATTTTAATTTAATTTAATTTGTTCATGCTAGTAATTATTGACATTTTAAATATTATTTTCCCTTTTGATTTGTCCTAAATTAATGCACAACATATACAAATAAATATATGTATAGTATTCTTTCCCTTACACAGTCTTGTATGGTTATCCTATTTATTATGATATTAAATGATATAATCTAGTGTGCATAACTATTATTGCAAATATCATTTCTAATAATATATGTCACATTATGAATGTCTTTTATTTTATAAGTAGGTGAATATTGTGGAAAATATATAATATATATTATAAACTAGTGTTTAGTTTTATTTTTGGCAAGAACTGGATACATTCTCATCTAGCTCTTTTGGGAAGATTTTTGAATGTTTTTTTTTTCATTTTTGGGGGTGTGCAAGACTAAAATGGGATCAATCACCCTAACACATTTAGAAGGGGGAAGACCAAGATCCACCCCTTGGATTAGGTTAGATCGAAAGAAAATGAAGTATCAATGCAAACCCTAATGCAATAGGAATGAATAACTTGGGTTTAATTCCCTCTCACCTTCACCTTCATAGGGTTTAAGCAAGAAAAATATGCAATATAGGGCTGACATATGAAGATGTAGCAAAATGATGTAGTATATAGAAACAAAAGAGATGAGGATGAAATACCTTGTGAGATACAAATATGAAAAAAAGACTATCAAATGATCTACAAAAGAGATGAGTCTCAACTTGAGGACTAAAAAATACCCTATAGACAAAATCTAGAAACTGTTTCACTAGCAATTAGGGGTGACCTCCTCAATCATAGTTGAAATGGAGCCTCAAGGGTGCAACGTGTCATTGATGAAAGGTCTACAATGTTGATTCCAATTTTTTAGTTATGAAGAAATCTAAAAAGGGTATCCAAATCTACAACGTATTCATCGATCTAAGATCCAAAACCTATAAAATAGAGGATTGTTTGTTTGTTGTTTGTGTGTGTGTGTGTGTTTGGGGGGGGGGGGGGGGGGAGGGTTTCCTTAGTCAAGCCCTAGTTTAGGAATTAAATTTGAATTGAAATGATTGAAATGGAATGCTAGCAAGTAGTGGTGATAGATCTAACATGAAGCAATGAAAATCTACGAATATGCCCCTGAATTTGGAATGTAATCAAGTATGTGGCTTTAATAGCTTTGAATCAACTTCAAAAACTTAGAAAGGAAATCAAAGTGACATTAAAAAATTCATGTATAAATATGCTTGAAATATGTCATAGGAATGCATGTAGATGAATATAGATCTTGAGATGAATAGATGTAGAAGATGCAACAAAGGATCTTGAATATTGAAAATGAAATGAAAGATTTAGCATAAAATACTTCAATGGATTGAATGAATAAAACTTTGATCTTCAATGGAGAAACTTTGAATTCTTTGAATGCTTGAAGAATTCTTGAGAACTTGAATGCTTGAGCGCAAGAGCTTGAGAACTTGATGATAAGATGTCTTGATATGATCATAGATAAGAAATGAAGAAAATGGAAGGGTTTAAATAGAGTTTAGAATCAAATAACTCCCATAGGCTGATTGAAATAGGAGTTTGTACTTGATTATCCAAAACATGAGACTTAGAGAAAAAGGACCAAATAGGGCCCAATCAGGGGTACAATTTACCCCAATTCCACTAGGAGAATGGAAGAGAAAGGGAGAAAGAAATGAAAGAGGAGGAGAATATGATGATTTTGTATTAAATTGGTGCTAAATCATCATTAAATTGGAGCAATTCCAATTTAAGAGGATACATTTAGCCCTCACTTTAGCAAGTGTGTATATCAACCCATGCTTACGATAAAGTAGAGAGAAGAAGAATCTAGCGAATTGCAACAAGATGGGACATCACTTAGTCAAAGAGAACAAGCCCCCAAGACCAAGGGTCCTAACTCTACATTCATGCACTAGGGTGCAAAGAAAGCTAAAAATATATAATAACATGCTAATACTAAAATCCCAAATCAACTAGTGGAAGAGACATCCACTAAAGAATGTATCACCCAGTAATATCATATTTGTAAAGCCAGTATAAGATCATAAGTGATGACATATGAAATGCAAGAGTAATATCATAAATAACATAGCTTCTGGATAAATCTCTACTAGCATGAAATCAAAAGAGAGAGATGGGATAGAAAGTGATTACCTCACATAGTAGAGTGCCCACCCCACCGTGAATCATCAAGAGAGATATTGAAAAAGATGACATTGAAATCGTCTAATGGGGTGGTAACCCGCTAGTCAAACCACCAGAATTCCATCCATAGCTCAACATTAACCATATCACCATGGTATGGTCATGTGTAAAAAGATGTGTTACTTATGTATGAGACTTATCATGTTGTGCTTGAATGTGTTACATATAGATGGAAATTTTAGAAATTTTTTATGCATAGCCCAAATATAAGATTTAACATATATGTGTTTGGATGCATTACCCATGAATGAGATTTAACAAGTTTATCTGTATTAATCACTATGAGATTTAGCATATGTGTGATTGTGTGTGCAAAGAGGGATGAAGTAACAATGCATAGGTTTGAGAATGAATTAGAAATTAGACCTAGCATCTAGGGCTAAAGTAATCCAAGCCATGCTTAGTATTTGTATTTGCTACCCCATGCAAAGAAAATTATGTACAATGAGGGTGTATGAATGCCCCCCTCATTAGCATGTCTATGTCAAATAGGCATAAGAAGGAAGAGAAAGTAGATACCTACTTACACAACACAAAGATATCCTTATGCAACAATGTGGACTATATTCATAGTGAAGAGCCCCATTTCTTATAATATAAGAATATATATTTAAAAAAAAAGATATATCGCTTATGGAAAGATAATCATCAAAAGCAAAAAATCTTAATAATAAGATGTCCACCTAAGAGGAGTGCCGTGGAAATTATCTCCTACTTATCAATAAGACATTATTTTAGAGAAGAAGGGAAGAAAAACAGGGATGTGCCTATTCAACCCTCCATATATAGGTGAAATAAGGATCCTTGGATGAAGGATAACAATCTCCAGAAAAGGGAAAGTGTATATTAAGGACATAGATTTACTTGATAAAGAAGAGGTGATAATTTAGGACATGCACCTCTTTTAAAAGAGAGAATCCCTAGTCAAGACACAATTCTTCATAAAGAGAAGAACAATGCCACATAATAAATAAGTTCCACATAAGCTTAAAGAAAGTAAATCCATAGAGAACAATATAAAGAATATACAAAGCTTCTTTCCCATAAAGCATGAGACAAGAAAAGGAAATATATGGTGGATTATATAACAAAATCTTAAAAAATATAAGGATGAGTTGTAAGAAAAACACGATGGGCATATACAAAACACCCTTTATCAATAAGAAGATTATAATGATACACCATAAAAAGGATAAATGAAAGAAACATTGAATAAGATAATCAACTATCAATAACATAGGATACTAGAAAAGAATATCACACATGAAGTAATCTATAGACGATCATTGAATGAAAACCATTTAAATCAAAGGTATGAAAAGACACCTACTAGACAAAGACATACAACCATGCATGCAACAAAGCAATCCATACCATAGATAAGAATGTTCTATGAAACAATAAAAATATATAGAGAAATGAAATAAAGAGATGAAATGATATCAAGTTATTCCTACTTAGTTATCATGAAAGAAAAAAAACAAGGGATAACAAATCCTAGAGAGAAGAGAGAAAAAAATCCAATATAAATCCTAAATGATAGATTCATTATAATAGAATGCAAACTCATAAGTGATATTAGATGCATTGAAGAAGGGAAGAAGGCTAGATTATTCCACCATAAGTGGTTCCAAATTATAGTAGACATGAAAGCTTAAGCAAGTGAATGCAAGAAAACATGTCATCATGTAAAAGGTAAAAAGGTAAGAAAATATAGATAACAGATCCAATGATATGAAAAGAGAAAATAGGGCTCTTGCTCCCCAAGAAAAGAGACAAGGGAAATGGTCCTATTATGTTGTTCACAAAGTAGGAAAATGAGTCCCCAAAGGATAAGCTACCAATTTCACAAACCAAGGAGAAACATAATAGGAATATAGAAGTGTCAAGTAAAGTGATCACAAAAAAGATTCCATGCATCATCACAATTCATACAAAGCATAACATAAGAAATGAAATGAGAAAGCATAGAAAAGGAAGATCTATTAGATGTAATAGTTGGAAACAATTATTCAATTGTATATTATCATTGATGCTTACACATATGTCAGTATTAATTGAGAAATAAAGAGTTTGCAACATTAACCTTGTATATCTCAGTATTAATCGAGTAGTCAGGTAATAAAGACTTTCTAGTATCAATCAAGTAGTTGGTTAAGGAAAGGGTGTCTGCTTGCAGTATTGGCCAAGTGGTTGGGCATCAAAGGAGATTTGTATTGGCCAAGTGGTCGAGCATCAAAGGAGATCAGTATTGACTGATTGGTCAGGCAATGAAGAAGTCACAGTGTCAATTGAGTGTTTAGTTCTAGTATTGATTGAGTGACAACAAAATGAAATTGTAAAATGTTTTATTATTTGAGGCTGAATATTTGGATGTTTATTGATGTTTTGAAAGGGTATTCAAGTTGAATTTTCCTAGATTATGATATATAAGAAAGTTCAAGTTGTGAGGATAAAGTCTATCAAGAAAAATATGAAAAGGATGAATATGTGAGAAAAGGCAAAAGGCAGAGTAACAAAGTGTGGAAGACAAGCTGCAAAGAAACATTTGATTAGGAAGGATCCAGAGGTTAAACCAAAAAAAAAATCCAAATTTGCAAAATAAGTTTCTTCATAAATCATGTCACATCGCTGTTGCTTTCTAACCATTGTAGTAGTAAAGAAATATCTTAACAAAGTTGACTTAAAAATAATCTTGTAAATCCTCTAGCAAGGTGAAATTTCAAGATTGAAGTGTTTAAAGACCTCTAACTAGGCCACTCCTAATAGGGTGAACTAAATCCTCTAACAGGGTCGTACTTAACAATATGTTTTGTAACCTTTAACAAGGTTGGATACTAAAAGGGTTCACTTCAAAAGAGTAAAAATTATTGCGACTAGTTGCAAGGAGGTTTTTACCAAATTGGGTTTCAACTTTAAATCTTGGTGTCATCTATGTTCATGCTATTTTTTTATGTTTTATATTTCTATAACTAAGTTACTAAAGGATAAAATAGATTAATAAATCTTAATATTGCTTTGTTAACTAAGCATCAACTATATTCTAGTGTTAAACAAGCTATCCAATTTTACATGATTAGTGAAAGCTTGTATTGAAATCTAAGGGAAAATGATTTGTTTTTGTGGTAACTGATTCAAACCTCCCCTCTCAGTTACTCCTCTTACACTTCTAATAGTAATTAAATTAAAATGTAAAGGAAAGCAATCAATATGTATATAGTCATAAAATAAAGGTGTTTTTTGCACAAATTCAAGAATGTAAGATGGTGATGTGAAATCTAAAGGTTCCCAATGTGAAGGGTAGAGAAACCACTTAGAGGGTAAAGATGAGTAGGATCCTTAAGATCTAAGGTTTGAGTGGTGAAAAGAAGGTCATAGTATTAACTATCACGTTGAACAAAAACTAAATGAATTTCAGATGTTTCTTGTAAGA
Organism: Cupressus sempervirens; assembly: GCA_028749045.1. Lineage (NCBI taxonomy): Eukaryota > Viridiplantae > Streptophyta > Pinopsida > Cupressales > Cupressaceae > Cupressus > Cupressus sempervirens. The sequence continues at coordinate 662,580,623 of CM053790.1, read as the reverse complement.
AAGAAGAAGGAGAATCAAGGGTGTGGTCTTCGATGACTAAGGAACTCATAGGAGAAGGAAAAAAAAAAACTCATCAAGGCCTCATCTATAGAATGAATTCCAATGAAATGAATAGAAAAATGTTTTTCAATAGGAGCAATAACCATAAAATCATCCAAAGGTGACTCATGAGGAAGAGAGTAATCCATATTCATGTGCAAAGGTTCATCCCAAATAGTAGAACCATCTAAGGAGGGAAGAAAACTAGCATTAGAGGAGGAACACTCATGACTAAAAGAAGTTTCAAGAAGGATACATTAATTAATATTCCTATCCAAGGGCTTATACCAAATAGTATCACTATAAAATGTAGGAACATCATGAACCACTAGAGGTTAATTAACAACATCTTTGAAAAGATTACCATTTGAAGGGAAATGAGAATCAGTGCAAGGAAAAACTAAGTTTTCATCATAGGAATGAAATGGAACATCTTGAATATCATGAATGAAACTTGAAAATAAAGATAACCACCCCATTGAAATAATGTGAAATTACTATGAAAGAAACTAAATGTAAATTTGTTTGTATTTTCAAAACACAAACATATGAAATGCAATGAAAAGATAAAGGAGGAGATTTAAATATAAAATATCATACAAAGTAGATCTAGATTCACCCAAAATGAACTGCAATAATCTAACTTCAAGATCAAACAATAAATGAAAGCATGTTGGGTTCACCATATGCAAATAATATAACTCCAAAATAAAAGAAAAAATGTTAGAAGGTCGAGTGGCCAAAATGTTCAAGTGTAAAATGGGATCAATCACCCTAACACATTTAGAAGGGAGAAGATCAAGATCCACCCCTTAGAATAGATTAGATTGATACAAAAGGATGTATCACTGCAAACCCTAATGCAACAAGAATGAATAACTTGGTTTAATTCCCTCTCAACTCCACCTTAAGAGGGTTTAAGCAAGAAGAATATGTAATACAGAGCTGAGATATGAATATGTGAAAAAATGATGAAGTATATAAAAATGAAAGAGATGAAGATAAAATACCTTGTGAGATAAAAACCTAAAAAATATTATCAAATGATCTTTGAAATACTGATTCTCAAGCTATGGTCTAAAAAATATGCCATAGACAAAACCCATAATTTTTTCAATGAGCAATCAGGGGCGACCTCCTCAATCATGGTCAAAATAGAGCATCAAGGGTGTAGTGTACCTCTAATAAAAGGTGTGTGACACTGATTATGATTTTTCTATTATGAAGAAAGCCAAAAAGGGTATCTAGATTTGAAACCTATTCATCAATCTGAGATCCAAAAACTATAAAATAAGAAATTATTTATTTTCTATTTTTGGGGGGTTTTCCTCAATCAAACCCCAGTTTAGGAATTAACCTTGAATTGAAATAATCAAAATGGGATGCTAAGAAGTAGTAGTGATAGATCTAACATGAAGCAATGCAAGTCTATGAACACGCTCTTGAATTTGGAATGTAATCAAGTATGTAGATGTAATAGATTTGATTCAACTTCAAAAATCTATAAATGAAATCAAAGTGACATCAAAACCTTCATTTATAAATGTGCATGAAATCTTCCATAAGAATGTATATAAATGAATATCGATCTTGATACAAATGAATGTAAAAGATGCAACAAAGGATCTTGAATGTATGAAGGGAGATCTTGAATATTGAAAATGCAATGGAAGATCTAGCATAAACTCCTTCAATGGCTTGAATCCATAAATCCTTGATCTTCAATGGAGAAAACCTTGAATGCCTTGAATTCTTAAAGAATGCTTGAGAGTGATAACTTGAACACTTGATTATGAGATGTCTTGATATGACCACATATGAGAAATGAAGTAAATAGAAGATTTAAATAGAAATCAGAATCAACTGAGTCCCATAGGCCGATTGGCATAGGAGTTTGTACCCAATTGTCTTAAACAAAGGACTCAAAGAAAAAGGGCAAAAATAGGGCCCAATCAGGGGCCTAGTGCACCCCTAATTGGCCCATTGGGGTGTAGTGTGCCACTAATTTCTAGGTATACGAACCCTAGGGACAATCTAGGGATTGTAAAATAGGTCTCAGAATTTGAAAACTACGCCCAAATTAAGAGTAAACCCTATTTCACTGCTAAGATTGGATTCAATGTGGAAGGGTGGATGGAAAGGAAGGAACTAGGGGAAAAAATAGATCCTACCTTGAGCTTATCAACATGAAAATGTGAGATTTAAAGAGGTTCTATTAGGTTTTACCCCAATTCCACCTAGGAGAAAGGACAAAAAAGGGAGAAAGAAATGAAAGAGGAGGAGAACATGATGAAATCACATTGAATATGTGCTAAACCTTCATTAAATTGAAGTGCTTCCAATTTAAGACAATACAGGGGGCCTTATCTTAGAGTTTGTAGACAAGAGAGAAATTCTATAAGACCATAGAGACTATTTGATTGAATCTATTGGATATAATTTATTGATCTTGAGGAATTTTTGGAGAATTTTCTTCATATTTTAGAGTGGAATTTTGATGGTTTTTCAATTCTAGGATTTCTAAAGGGTATGTGAAGATTGAGTTGTTTATTGGAGATTGTCAAATTCTCTTCATTCATTTACTTATTTTATAGATATGATCTTTGAAAGACTCTAGGAAGGGATAAAAGCCCTCATTTATATTTTTTGATTAATGATATTTGAAATATTTTTATATTTTAACTATGTGGAAAATATACACTTTTAATATTTTGATGAATTAAAAGTGTGTTAAATTTGACAGATTCACTATGTGTTTTCCTAGTTTTCTTTCCAATCTATTTTTTGAAATGTATTATTGGTTTTGTATTTCTATTGAGTATTGGGTAAGGAAACATGCACAACTGAACTGGGTCTCTCCCTAATTTTGTTTCCAAGGCTCATTCAATGCTCAACTTTGCATGTTTATCTAAACAATCAATTATGCCAAATTGTATGAAATTTAACATACAATTGACTCATTTAGACTGCAACTATTTTGCATAAATGTGCAATTCTATTGCACAATCTGGCAATTGCGTAGCACACTTGAACAATTGCGTTGAATAATTCCTTGTTATGGTTTTGTCAAATTTTAGTGTTTAGATGCTTACTAGAGGCAATAGGATTTTTCTACACATTGATTTGTTAGTTTGATTGATCTTTGTGGTTAGAATATGGTAATTTTGAGTTCTATATGTTTTATTACTCTATTACATTAATTTCATGCAATTATGCTTATTGATTGGGGTTTGAGGTTTTCCCATGAAAGAGACAATGTATGAGTTTTGTAAACTAGATTTGATTGATTCTAGTTATTACTCAAAGTCATGATTGTGGTGTTCCACATGTATGTAGTATTTTTATGTTCTTTTTATCTTGTTTTAGAATTAAAAATGAGGTATCTATGTGTGTTGTGCAAGGGGGAGGGTGGGGGAGTGATTTTGAATGGAGGTTGTGACCCTAAGTGTTTCCTACATTAGTGAGTTTACTAATAAAGAATAATACAATAAAATAAATTTTGATAAATACATTAATCAAGGTAGTAATAATACCCCACACATGCCTTTAAAATTTGTATAGGCTAATGATGGGAGTGGGATGATGCCAATGGATATTGACATGATCAAATTTCCTTGTCTTCATGAAAAGATTTTTGTGTTCAACATGTGTTCTCACTTTGGGGAGGCTGCAAATGTAACCCAAGAGGGAGGGATATGTGAGGGGTTCCTTCCTACATGTTGAAAAAAAATTGATACAAGTATGATAAATATGTTTCAATCATTGCTTTGTCACTGATGTCAAACCTGCTACTTGTTGGTAAGGAAATTGCATATATGATTTGAGTACTATCATTTATTTGACTAATGAAGAAGGTTTGATCAAATGAGGTAACAATAAGACCTAGAGGAAAAGTTGAGTTATGATTTGGAAAAGGAGTACAAGGATTAGTTAAGAAAATGAATTGATGCTTGAAGGGTGGACAAGATATCAGAGCTAAATTGTGTGAAAGCCAATAAGAATGGAGGACTGAAACAAAGATCTATAATCTGTTGTTACCAGATCAAGCCTTACTATTACTTTCTAACCATTGTATTAGTATAGGGTAAATCCTTTGGATTAAGGTTGACCTAACAATAATTTGTTAATCCTTTAACCGGGTGACATTCCAAGTGAATTATTTAAAGTCCTCTAACAAGGCTCACTCCTAATAGGGTGATTGAAATCTTTTAACCAAGTCACATTTAACAATGTGCATTGTAAACTTTAACAGGGTTGGCCTTTCACAAGGCATCACTTCATAAGAGTGAGAATGAGTAGCATGTTACTGGTGGTTTTTTCCAAATTGGGTTTCCACATTAAATCATTGTATCAAATGTGTTATTGATTTTTTTATGTTTCATGTTTACATTTCTGCAAAGTTGATTTGATAGTAACCTACAAGTTTAAGTGATTACATAATTTGATGGATGCATGCGTGATGAAAATGATTTATGGATATGGGTTCACTAAGATGTGAAAAGTTTGAATTGTACATCTAGACCTTGGATAACTGATCCACCCCCTTCTTATTTATTCTAAAGAATTCTAACAATTGGTATTAGAGCCATCTACTTAAGAGGACTAGTTTGAAAGTACTAGAAGCAAAAAGATCAAGATGTCAAAAAGAGAGGTACCCAAGCTTAATAGAGATAAATTCCCTACATGAAAAAGTCTGATGAAGCTACACCAAGGAGGTCTTAGAGATCATGCATAATCTACCATTGCTGTTGAGCATGCTGATCCTACTGAAGCCCTAACCACTGAAGATCTAAAGAAGAAGAAAGAACATAATGAGGCAATGTTGAAGATTGCCTCTTCCCTAAGCTATGCCAAATTTGATGATATCAAAGGGTGTGATAGTGAAAAGAAAATGTGGGATGCTCTATACACTATCTATGGAGGTGACAAGAATGTTCTAAGAGCCAAAGATGAAAGTCTTAGAGGTAAGTTCGATGATATGAGAAAGCAAGAAGGTGAGAATATTTCTCAATATTGCACTAGGATAAAAGATGTTGTTAATGCAATAAGAGGAGCTAATGGTAAAATAAATGATGATACTATACTATTTATGCTATTAGAGTTTCTACAATGCAAGAACTAAGATGTATGCTAAGGAATGATCTAACTCTTCAAGGTTTGGTAGGAAGGCTCACTACTTTTGAGCTATCTAATTTTGATAATTATAAGGCTGAAAATGTTGTATCTACTTTCAATGCTATATTGTCATTGAAGGAACCTGATGAGAAGAAGAATAAGAAGAAGATAAAATACATGTCTAGTGATAGTGATACAGATGAGGAAGATGTAGATCAACTTGAAGCAGAACTAGCAAGGAGATTTCATAGAGGTAAAGGCAAGTTCAAAGTTAAGTTACCTATCATGTGTTTCAATTGCAATAAGGTTGATCATATTTCTACTAGATGTCCAAAGAAGAAGAACTACAGATGGGATAACAAGTACAAAAGTAGAAGAGATGAGGACAACAAAGATTACAAAGATAAAGGCAAGAAGTCTTGCTACATTACTGAAGAGGAAACTAAAGATGGATCTGATGATCATGATGATGAAGTGGTGTATGTTGCAATGAAGGATGAATTTGATGAGGATGAGGCAACTGCACTAGTGTCTTGTGTGAACAAGAATGATAGATGGATCATTAATAGTATGTGTTCACATCACATGAGTAGAGATAAAAGTAAGTTCATTACCTTGAATTGTTATGATGGAAATAGTGAAAGCTTTGGTAATGATGCAACCTATCTGATAAAAGGAAAAGATTCTATCAAACTCACAAAAAAATATTATGTGATAATGCTTATTATGTTGAAGGACTTAATTATAATCTGTTGAGTTTGTCACAACTGAACAATTTAGGTTGTAATGTTGAGTTTGAAAACAAGATTGCTAAGATATATGATACTAATGGAAAACTGATTGGAAAAGGTGATCAAACTAGAGGTAATCTATTCTACTTTGATATAGAGGATGGTACTTGTTTAATTGTAGAATTTGATGATGTGTGGCTATGACACAAGAGGTTATGTCATGTTAATTTTGATAACTTTGTTAGTATCAATAATATGAGAAGAGTTAGAGGTTTCCCTAAGCTAAAGAATCCTAGCAATATAATTTACAAACAATGTTTGTTAGGAAAAATGAAAAAGTCAAGTTTTAGGAGTAAGATTTATACCTCTCAAGGAATACTAGAGATTTTTCATACTGATTTGTGTTGACCAATTGAAGTGCACAGCTACAAAGGAGATAAGTATATTATGCTACTTGTTGATGATTATTCTAAAATGATGAGTGTTATGTTTTTGAAATAGAAATCTGATACTTTCCATATGTTCAAGTGGTACTTAGCAAGAGTTGAGAAGGAAACAAGTAAAAGTCTAAAATGTTTGAGATTTGACAAAGGAGGAGAATTTATATCAATGAGTTTGAGATATTTTGTAATGATAGAGGAATAAAAAGACAAACATTTGCTCCTATGAACCCTCCACAAAATGGAATTACTAAAAGGAGGAACACATCTGTAATAGACTATGCTAGGACACTCATTGATGGAGAAAAATGTTGCTTAGAAGTTGTAAGTACAAATGTCTATACCTTGAACCATGTGCAAGTCAAGAAAGGTACTCGTTCAACACCTTTTGAACTATGGTATGGATATATATTCTCAAAGATTTTAGGAATGGTAAACTTGATGCAAAAAGTGAAGAAGGTATATTCCTTGGTTATTCCACAAGAATTAAAGCTTATAAGTGTTTAAATACTAACACTAAAAAAGTTGTGGAATGTGCAAATGTGAAATTTGATGAATATATAGAAGTATATGAGGCTAAACCTATGAAGGAACCAAAAAAATACAAATAATTTGTATACTTTTATAAAGGTATGCTTACTAATGGAGATACTATAAATCACATTATAAACCAACAACAAGTTTCAGTAATTACCGAGTCACATACTATGTATGTTGAGTTGCATTCAAGAATTGAGCTACACTCAGGTGCCGATTTATAGAATGAAGTTGAGGTACATTATGATTTTTAGGTTACTGTACATGAAAGAGATGTTGAACTACCCAAAAGAGAGGTACATAGTGATTCAAAAGTTGAGAGACCAAATGAAGAAGCTAGAGTTGAACCAAGATTGTCTAAGTATGTCAAGAGACACCACCCTACTACACAAATAATTGGAGATAAAGATGCTAGACCAATGACAAGGAACAAGTTGAGAATTGATACATGTTTTATGAGCATGCAAGAACCCAAAATAGTGAAAGATACATTAGAATAAGTCAGCTGGAGTAAAGCCATGGAAGAAGAGATAAAAAAAATTGAGAAAAATAAAACATGGAGCCTATTTCCTAGACCAAAAGACAAAAATGTGATTGCTATTAAGTGGGTATACAAAAAAAAGTTAGATGAAAATGGTGAAGTCACAAGGAACAAGGAAAGATTAGTTTGTAAAGAATATGCACAAGAAGAAGGGATTGAATATGGAAAAACATTTTCCCTTGTTACAAGACTGGAAGGAGTAAGAACAGTACTTTCTTACTCTGCATACAGAGGTTTCAAAGTTTATCAAATGGATGTCAAATCTATATTTTTGAATGGTATATTATAGGAAGAAGTTTATATAGAACAATCAAAAGGATTTTTTGATGCTGAAAACAAAAATATGGTAAGTAGATTACACAAATCTTTATATGGTCTGAAGCAAGCACCAAGAGCATGGTATGAAAGGCTTCATACTTATCTTATAAAGATTGGATTTGAGAGGACTAATGATAAAAACAATCTATACTTGAAGAAAGAGAAAGGAAAAGGTATTTTGTTATCTAAATTTTTTGTTGATGATATCATATTTAGAGGTCAAGATACTTTATGCAATGCTTTTGCAAATGAAATGAAGAAATAATTTGAGATGTTTATGTTTGGAGAGATCAAGTTCTTTGTGGGTTTGCAAGTACATCAGATGAAATATGGTATATACATCACTCAATCAAAGTATGTTAAGGCGATATTAAATTTTTTTGGATCGGAGGATTCCAAGCCAGTAAGTACACCTATGGTGATAGGACATAAATTGTCAAAGAATGATGATTAACTTGAGGTGAAACAAACATTATACAAGTCTATGATTGATAAATTACAATATGTAGTACACAATAGACTTGATATTGCACTATCTATAGGGATAGTTGCAAGATTTTTTGCTAATCCTAGCGAGAATCATCTGATGAATATTAAGAGAATAATGAGATATTTGAAAGGAACATAGGACTATGGTCTATACTACAAGAAGAATGAAAAATTTGAATTGAGAGCCTACACTAAAGATGAATAGGTTGGAAATATTGATGATAGAAAGAGCACTAGTGGAGGAGCATTTTTCTTATGCAAATATCTAGTTAAATGGACTAGTGAGAAACAAAACTACATTTCTCAATCTACTGCTGAAGTTGAATATGTTGCTACTAAAATAAAGTTTACAAACATTGTATGGATAAAACAACTACTCAAAGGTATGAAGGAAGAAATCACTGAGCCTATGATATTGTATTATGATAATACACGTGCTATAAATATATCAAATAATCCTATGATACATACAAAGACTAAGCATATTGCAATCAAGTATCATTACTTGAGAGAAATAGTTCAAGATAAAGAGGTCAAGATGGAATATGTTAACATAAAAGAGAAAATAGCTGATATCTTCACAAAAGCATTACCTAAAGATGCTCATGAGTATCTAAGAGGTAAACTAGTGGTGATACCCCTATCAAAGGCTATCTAAGAAGCATGAGGAGTGCCCTACATCAAACAAGTTGATTGATATATGTTACACATTAATGCAGTGGATCTTACCTTAGGAGCTACATAAAGTAATCAAAGAGCTAGAGTTACAAATCAGTCACAAGGAACACAACTGAGGGAGAAAATGAAAATAATCATATCTGCATATGAAGATGACACATCTTTGGCATTACTTTCAAAGAGGAAGAAAGTGTACTAAGTTTAGGAAATCATTAAGAGAAAAATACATAAAGAGAGAAATCGATAAAAGACACATGTAATATCTACTCAGAGGGAGAAAGTGTACAAGTGTACCTACTAATTAAATCTACCTAGCAAGAGGGAGTCATAAGGATGTGTTGATTGATTGTCTATTGATCAGAACACAATTTTGTAACTTGTTCATAAGATGGAAGTTGCTAATAGAGGGAGAAATTTCAATATAAGGAATTATTTTCTTTTTGGTATTTTTTTGGTTGCAAACAAGTTGATTGACATATGTTACACATTAATGCAGTGGATCTTACCTTAGGAGCTGCATAAAGAAATCAAAGAGCTAGAGTTGCAAATTAGTCACAAGCAACACGATTGAGGGAGAAAATGAAAATATTCATATCTGCATATGAAGATGACGCACCTTTGGCATTTCTTTCAAAGAGGGAGAAAGTGTACTAAGTTTAGGAAATCATTAAGAGAAAAAGACATAAAGAGAGAAATTGATAAAAGACACATGGAATATCTACTCAGATGGAGAAAGTGTACAAGTGTACCTACTAATTAAATCTACCTAGCAAGAGGGAGTCATAAGGATGTGTTGATTGATTGTCTATTAATCATAACATAATTTTGTAACCTATTTAGAAGATGGAAGTTGCTAATAGAGGGAGAGATTTCAATATAAGGAATTATTTTCTTTTTGGTATTTTGTTGGTTGTACTAATTAAATTTTGCTAGTTTGGTTTGCTATCAATTCCAAAGAGGGATATTGTTGAAAAAAATTTGATACAAGTATGATAGATATGTTTCAATCATTGTTTTGTCACTGATGTCAAACCTGCTACTTATTGGTAAGACAATTGCTTATATGATTTAAGTGCTATCATTTATTTGATTGATGAAGAGGATATGATCAAATGAGGTAATAATAGCACCTAGAGGAATAGTTGAGTTATGATATGGAAAATAAGTACAAGGATCAATTAAGACAGTGATATTATAGTGCATTGATAATCTACTTAAGGGGACAAAGGATGGTTACACTGATTAAGTTTAGAAGAACAAGTTAAACAAAGTTTGTCTGCTAAGCTTGACAATTTATACAATAGGTGCCAAGAAAAGCTAGTGTAAGCTAATCATAAAATTATTTGGAGCCGAGAAAATTTAATTTTAGTGTAAACTGAGTGAAACAATGTAAGCTGAGTAAAGTTTAGTTGATACCGAGTACCAATAAACTTTAGTTCATGCCGAGTGATTTGATAGAGGATTCCAAGCAACATAGTATGTGCCAAGCATTAGATGCTAGTTAATGCCGAATGTTAGAATAATGAGGAACATCAAAAATTAAATGAATTTGAGCCAACAAGTTTGATTTCTTGGATTGTGTGAACCATGTGGAAGATAAGGTTGATGAGCCAATGACACAGAATTCATGGTAAACCATTTTGAGGCAAATTCAAAGAGGATTGAAGAAGAATTTTCTAGAAAGGGATGAAATGATAAAGTTGGTAGATTCATTGAATCCTACCTAATTTGACGTAACCTTAAAATGGATGAGAGATGATGAATGACAAAAGATCTTAATTTTCTATTTATAGAGATGGCTGGTCAGAAGCAAAGGTTTCATGTGCGAGAACCTAAGGGAGACAAGGAGTCCAAGGTATTGCTTCATTCAGTGACCTAAGTGAAGAGACTACATTGGCAAGAAAAGTAAGAAGGCTTAAGGGTATGCATTCTTTAAGGGTGAACAAGCTATCAGAGCTGAAGTGTGTGAAAGCCAAGAAAAATGGAGGACTAAAATAGAGATTTGTAATATGCAAGTGCATTGCAAGTTGTTATCAAATCAAGCCTTACTGTTGCTTTCTAGTCATTGTATAAGTCTAGGGTAAATCCTTTGGATTTAGGTTGACCTAAAAGTAATTTTTAAATCATTTAATTGGGTGATATTCAAAGAGAATGATCTAAAGTCCTCTAAAAAGGTTCACTCCTATAGGGTGATTGAAATCCTTTAACCATGTCACATTTAATAGTTTGCATTGCAACCTTTAACAAGGTTAGCCTTTCATAGGGCATCACTTCAGAAGAGTGAGAATGAGTAGCATGTTACTAGTGATTTTTCCCAAATTGGGTTGAACCACGTTAAATCATTGTGTCAAATGTCTTATTGAATCTGTTATGTTTCATTTTTACATTTCTGCAAAGTTGATTTGATAGTAACCTACAAGTTTCAGTGATTGCATAATTTAATGGATATATGCATGATGAAAATGATTTATGGATATGGGTTCACTAAGCTATGAAATTTTTTAATTGTACATCTAGACCTTGGATAATTGATTCACCCCCCTCTCAATTATTCTAAAAAATTCCAATGCTACATTTATCCTAGATTCTCTTTCATTGGTTGTGATTTTCCTTTTGTAACACCTTTCTTTGTGAGTTTTTTCTCCCCTTGATGTTTTAGAGGATTGGTCACATTCTATTTCTCTTTTTCTTTGGATTTATTGTGTGTGGGGCCTTGTGTCTATCTCTTGAGCATGGTGGGGTGGACCTTAGGGTTCCATATGGCTAGGTGGTAGTGATATTACTCCATCAAGATTTGATGGATTGTTTGAGATCTGTGGATGGATTATATTTCTAGTATTTTCATTCATGTTTCTTAGAGATCTTCATTTATATATTTTATTATATCATTTAACCATTGATATTTTTCTGTATTCATTACTCCCTTAGGGGATAATGAAGTAATTACAATCAAAATGATCTAATTGTAAAAAAGTACATTATAGTTATAGACGAGGAATGATGACATTGTAATTGCAATTAATGTAATATGTGATTATGCAATTAGGAATCATGAAATGATAGCTAGATTTATAAAACTATGTTGTCATTTATATGATAAAACAAAATCTAGGAACATTTGGATTTGGTACTTAAAATGAATGTAGAAACAAACTAAATATTATTTTAGATTCTTGTTATGTATTTTATCAATGTATCTAGCTAATTAGGTATGTTGTGTTTTGCTCAAGTAGTAACATTAGGGAATATTTATAGGAAACATGACTAACTAATGAAATATTTTCTATTTAATTTTGATGACATCTTTTTTTTTTTGTTAAGGAAAAAGTAAGTTTTAAAGGGCCCCCCAGATCCTATACATTATAAATGATTAGAGAAAATAATTCTACAAAGAGAAATTGATGCCACAAATAGAACACATACAATCTAATAGTCAAATACAAACTAATGAATGCCAACCTAGAAATAATAGATCATCAATGCACCTAAAACCCTAAAAAATTAACAATTGACTATAAATAAAGTGAGACAAGTCAAACCAAAAATTCCCATGGGGGTTTTGAAAGAAGACTCCTACAATCTAAAAATAATGAAGCACAAAAGGAACAAAATACAATTTTCCTTTGGCTCCCTTCATATGGAAACAAAGGGTTATATCAAAAGAAGGTGAAGACTTCTTGGAGTGTTTACTAGTGATCGAGATTGAACCATCTTTCACCTTAGCAAGAAAAACCTACCAAGCCAATTAATCAAAAATGAAGTTTCCAATGCCCTTGGAGAGGCAATCACACTACAAAGATCCAACATAGTGAGGGACAAAAAGAGGCCCAAAGGCAACAACAATCACCTAGGCATAACCAATAGACCTACCAATAGGGGCCATAATATCCAACAAAGTAGTAGCTACATGAATAGATCTAGTAGACTTAGTGAAAATAACATTAGAAGCACCTTCTGACCTAGGATAAATCAACTCAAGAATAAACACAAAGTTGAGGATAGGGGCATCACCATCAACTATAGTGATAATAATCGAGACCAAAACCACCCTAGCATCCTTAAGAGTATAGCCAATAAGCACATTAGACTCTTGTGAACACATGAACAACCATACAGTTGGTAGGAGGAGTATCACCATTAGCTAAAACCGTAAAAGATGAGACCAAAAGGTTCACCCTAGGGTTCTTAGGAGAAAATCCAACAACCTCATCAAGACCTTGTAAACCATTTATAGAAGGATCTTTCTCAACAACTTAGGAAGATCTTTGAAATACCATATAATGTTCAAAAGAGGCACCTTCCACCATAAAGATGGATTCTTCATCTTCACATTATGAAGGTCACATTTATCTACCACATGCCCCATCATGAAATACCATCTACATCTAAAGGGGATCCCTTCACAATCTATGAGTTTGATCAAAAAACCCTTATGAATAATAAGTTCAATCTCTTTAGGAAAACCCTTAGAAGCATTGATATCTACCAAAATTTGAGTGTAAGTAGAGTGAAGATTATAAAAAGGCTTTGTGTGCACCATCAGATCTTCAAGAGGTATAATTTATACTCCTCTAGGAACAAGTCTCCCATAGATGAAGTGAGAAGTAGGAGATTCCAGCCTAGATTGGAATCTTGCAAAATGATTCTGAAGAAGGATTAAAATTTGGGTGTTAAGGTTTGAGCATCATTGGGAAGTGATTCTCCCATGTGATAAACTATTTTGTTAGAATAATATTTTGATCCTATGAATTATTAAATTTGGATATAAAGAAGCCCTTAGCCATAGGAAAAATATCAACTGAATCTTAAATGATGGATTACCATTCCATTCATTTAACATATGAAATCAAAATTATTGTAGAATGAAATAAAACAACAAAAACATGATACTGCAAAACTTGTCTAAAGATTTATTGTATGTAATCTTTATGTAATATTCTCAAGTCTTTAATGAGTGACCAAGAAGTTGCTTGTTTAGCTACAATTTGACCCACGTCAAGGTTTTTTTAGATTATGTCATTCTATTAATGAGGCCAATTAGAAAGAGTGGGCAAAGTATGCAAGGAAAAATTACAAAACCTTACAAAGAAAACCTTTTCTATTAGGAGATAAACAAAAAATGATATCCCTAAATTTGATTCCATTTATTCTCAGTATAGTTCTATAAATAGTAGGATTTTAAGAATTTATTCTATTGTATTCTATACACATAAGATTCAAGAAACAATAAAATTTGGTCAAATTAAATAATAATAATGTTTTCTTTTAAGTGCATGATCATCATTTTAAAAATTAATCTGTAACAATCTAGCATATTGTTGTACATTTATGTCATGCACAAGTAAAGGACTTGCCCTGTGAATTTCTGTATTTCTAGTGAAAATAATAATAATCTAGGATCACTAATATATACAATCCAACTACAAACAAGTCAAAGAGAAATTTATCAGATTTCTTTTCAGAAAAAAATTAGATAATCTGGAATGTTAACTTTAGTTTTCTTTTCTTTTAATGAGCCATCACAAATATTTTATGTATGAAACATGACAATGGATCATAAAATTGTTCTTCTAATTCAAACCATAAACTTTTTTTCCTTCCTTTAAGAAAATTTAAGAACAACATGTGTTTTAAATAGAAAACAAGAATTACAATAAATATCTTCTTATTTATCTGGGAAGGGAATTAACTTGATTACATAGTCTAAATAATGTATCAAAACATTCCATACAATTATACCAAACAATAATCACAAGGAAATGAAAAAAATATACTATTTTTATTTCTAAATATAATGTTTACAATCCAAACAATACTACTTTTTGAGAGATTATGTGTGAGTGAGAGCATGCACATTTCTTTATATATGTATATATGTATGTATGTGTATGTATATAGTCTTAGGTGGTTTGCTAAGAGTACTAATCATCAACAACCACCCACATCAATTATTCCTTAACTAGCATGTTTATTTCCAAAACTTGACAAATTGTTCTCTGCATTAGCAACCCTCGAAAAAAATGGGGCTTACAAAATAAAATAGAACAAAGTACAAAGAGAGGTGATAATATCTCCTTCTAACATATATAGTCAAACTATTCAGGTGAGACTACTACTAGAGATGATGAAGGTGCTAGTTGGATACCATTTCCAATTTCCCTCTTTTGAGATGATTTGACCATGTAGGCTTCTTCCATGACCATCTTATCAGTTCTTTCCAACTCTTGGGTTTTTCCCTAAAACCCTTCTCATGTGACCACTGATTGGGAGGTATGATCCCCCATCTACAATCATTCTAAGATGACTTCTTTTTCAAGTTCACCACTGTGTTATCTAAAGAAGTTACATGAGTGTGCTCCTTGTTAAGAGGTGTCCTACTTTTGTCAACTCTTCC
This sequence comes from Cupressus sempervirens, assembly GCA_028749045.1. Lineage (NCBI taxonomy): Eukaryota > Viridiplantae > Streptophyta > Pinopsida > Cupressales > Cupressaceae > Cupressus > Cupressus sempervirens. The sequence continues at coordinate 662,565,341 of CM053790.1, read as the reverse complement.
TCTAGCTTATTGACTTTTTGTATTTATAGACATCATGGTTTTCATAGGGTCTACCCATTACATTTTCATATTATCTACAACTATTCTCCTCTAAAATTTATATATCTAAGAAACATGCAACAACAATGCAAATAAATTTATCCCCAAAGGGAACTAACTTGAATACAAAGAGTAAAAATTATAGCAAAACATACCATATTACAATCCCAAATAGAAACTAATAATCACAAGAACATGATAGAAATATATTATCATTATTTCCAAATTCAATGTTTACAATCCAAACAATGATACCTTCCTAGAGAATACAAGTGTACACATATAATGTTAAGTGGTTGGTTAAGAGTAAGAATTGTCAAAAACCTCTTAAAAGTAATTAAATTTACAATTCCAACTAACTACTCCTTGCCTAGCATGTTTATTTTGAAAACTTGACAATATGCCATCTACACTTCTCTTCTTACATTTTGACACAAACAATAAGATTTCCTTTTGGGATCTTCTTTAAAATGCAAATGTTCTTATTATATAACCTTGTTACCTTCCCTTCTATAAACAAAGTTGAGATGACCAAGGGAAACATACTTTCTTCTCGCATTTAAAAAATGTGGTTGTGTTGAAGTAGACAAGAGCATTCATGATCATCCAAGAAAATAATTCCTAGTTAGAATTTATTTTTAGTGTAAGGTTCTCAAATAGGATATTTATTGAGTCAAAATTTGTTTAATTTTAATTGAAGGATAGTCATTTGGTCCATCATGAAATAACTTTCCTAATAACTATATCATCTTTTAACAACACCAAAATTATTTTAGATTGAAATAAAATACAACTTAAAAAATAAAAGATATTATATATTTGAGATAGAAAAATTGAGACCATAATGAATAAACTCATGATTTTTCACAAGTTGTGCCTTTTTGTCAAGGATGCCAATTAATAAAATGGGCATAATATGAAATAAATTTATGAAATACAATGACATAATTTTTTTAATACAAGATGCATTAAAGCTAATATGATGATATGCAGGCTAGATTTTTTTGATAGGTAATGAGCCGAATCCTTGATTATTTATTATTTTATTAAATTTAGTTATTATAATTTTTAAAAATAAAATAATAATAATTTGTTAAGTTTGAGTAGACTCAAACCTAAAATCTCCTTGATGAGAGGCTTACAACTTTCTGTTGTGGTGTAGGCTATTGCATAATGTAGGCTAGAATTTTGTTTCCATAGGTATGAGGCAATTTAATGTTTCATATTTTTCTAGGATTTCATATAAGTTTATCTAGTAGGGTACAAGATCATTGATAGATTACCAATGATATTTGAAGGCATGAGATGAAGTTTAGAGTAAAAATTCACATTATATAACCTACCAACTAATTATGGTACACACCAAATGTCAATTTCTTGAAGGTATGATATAAGGAAAGATGCATCTACATAGGTTCTTCAACCTTAGGTAGAAAAATTATCATAGATGATATAAATATTTCATAACAATAAAAAATAGTCTAATGAGAGTCGACATATATAGAAATAATAGGTTTTAAAAGGAAATTATTTGTATCTCATTCTAAAGGAGGATACCTATCAAGGTTTGAAACACATCTCATGAAGTACCCTATCTTGAAATCTTGAAATGTGTTTTCATGGACGACTTATAAAATGAGGGAGAAAGAAATTGAAACTTTGAAACAAGCACACAAATAAATTAAAAAGAACATACTTTTCTTTTTAGTGCCTTTTAAATTTCTTAAATTTATTTGAGACCTAAAACCTTTATAGAAATAAATACTCAAATCCTGCACATTTTTTTAAAATGAGACATAAATAAATAAATTGGATCCAAGTTGGAGTAAAGTTGAAAAGCAAAAAACAAGATATAACAACTATTGAGTACAAAAACTAATTCAAGGATATGTTATGCACTACATATCAGGTGTCACAACCCGTTTCTTGTTCAAAGACTAAATTAATCTTAGAATGCCATGTAGATTGATTAAGACCATTTAATTTTGGCATAGAAATATTTTTTTAAAAAGATATATATATATATATATATATATATATATATAATACATTAATATGAGATAATAGTTACCACTTAGAGGGAGTTACACTAATCAGTTACAAATATTATCAATAATTGTTCACTACAGGAGGAGAGATAGGAGTTAATTATGTGTTGTCCTTGATATTACACAAATGTCATATCATTATCAGTCAGTATATGCTGAGCTCACTCAGGCAACAAAGATAGTTCTCAGTGTCTACCGAGCATTCCTATGTTTGCCTAGTTTAGAAGGTAGTGTCTACTGAGTTCACTTAGGTGTCAAAGGAAAAGTTATAGAAAGTAAGTATCAACCAAGCTCACTCGGTCAATGAAGGAAATTTGGATGGAACCAGTACTAACCAAGCTCATTCAAATGTGAAAGAAATTTTGTAAGTTTGCAATATTAACCGAGTTTTAGTTGGTTAACCTAGGAAATCAATTCTAAGTTAGTTTCTACCGAGCTGGGTTGGCTAACAAAGGATTTTCTTATTTTATTGTACTAATATTAATTGATTTATCTATTGATTCTAGCCAACTAAGGTGATGAATATTAATTATTCTAAGTTGTATTTGAGCCAACTTGACAAAGTGAAAGATATAAGTATAAGGTCAAGTTGTGATTTCAAAGTGTATGAATGTGCAAGTGATGGTGATGTGATTGAAGATCTAATGATGAGAAGAGGAAGAAAATTTGAAGGATAAGAAGAATATCCTTGTGGAGAAGCAAAGATATATTCGATCAAGAAGGATCAAGTAGAAGCCATAACAGAGATCTGTAATCAGCAAATCGATTGCATTCAAATTATGTCCTCTTATTGTTACTCTCTAACCATTGTAGCAGTGATCTAAATCTCCTAACAGAGTTGGATTAATAGGTATTTGCAAATCCTCTAACGAGGTGGCAATTCTATTGAATTATTCTAAAGACCTCTAACAAGGCCACTCCTAACAAGGTGATTAAATCCTCTAACAAGGTCACACCTAATAGTGTATTTTGTAAGCTTTAATAGGGTTGGCTCTTAATAGGGCTCACTTCAGAAGAGTGAAAATCAGTAACTAGTTGCAATTGGTGGTTTTTCTCAAATTGGGTTTCCACATTAAATCCTGGTGTCAAATTGTTCATGCTATTTTATTTTATGTGTTTGCAACTAAGTTAAAGTAATGGTAATCATATATAACATCTAAAAGTTTATGTGTTAATAATTTATCGAGCTAATCCAGTTACTACCAAGTCACAACATTCTATGTGTTTACCGAGCTTCAATAATATTTAGTTATCTATTTGCATTTTGTACTGATATCTAAGGGATCTGAGATTTATTTTGTAGTAACTGATTCAACCCTCCCCTCTCAGTTACTCCTCTTATATTTCCAACAATTGGTATCAGAGCTTTTGGTGCTTGTAGAGAAGGTTTCAAGGACCTAAGCTAAAGATCAGGATGTCTTACAAAAGAGATATTCTCAAGCTAAATAGAGACAATTTTGCAGCATGGAAAGGACTAATGAGGTTACATATGGCTACCATCAGTAATTCAGGTTGCAAATATCTTGATGCTAAATACAAGACTCCCATTGGAACATTATCAGTTGAAGACATTACTGAAAAGAAGAATCATAATATCATTATGATTGATATTGCATCTGCTCTTAGTCATGCTGAATTCGATGAGGTAAAGGACTGCAAAACTGCTTTTGAAATATGAAACAAACTAAAAGATATCTATGGAGGAGATGAAAATGTAAGAAGAGCCAAAGCAGAAAGCCTTAGAGGACAATTTGATTAGATGAGAATGAGAGAGATGAAAACATTACAAAATATGTGGAAAGAATCAAGGCCTATGTAAGTGCAATCAAATCATCTGGAGGAGACATTAAGGAGGAAACTGTTGTAAGTAAAGTGCTCAGAATTCTTCTTCCTATTTATGCAATTAGAGTGTCTTCTATTCAAGAAAAGAGATGTGATCCAAATAAAAAAATAGGTTTGGATGCTCTAGTTGGAAGATTGACAGCTTTTGAATTAGATAACTATGATAACTACATCCCTATTTCAAAGAATGTTGAATCTGTATTTATAGCCAAACTCACACTCAAAGAAAAGAGAAAAAAGTAAAAAAATAGTCAATTAGGAAGTGAAGAATATGGGCCATCAAAAGAAAGTTTAGATAGTGATCTTGAAGTTGTTGAAGCCCTCCTTGCAATGAAGTAATCCAAAGGTAGATGAAAGTACAAAGGTAAAGTTCCTCTGATCTACTTTTCTTGTGAAGAAGTTGGTCACATTGCTACTAGGTGTAGAAACAAAGAAATTAAAGATGAGAAGAAAGTAACAAGTATAAAGGTAAGAAGGACTCCAAGAACTACAAGAACTCCAAAGACAAAGGTAAGAAATCTTCTTTTATAGCTAAAGATTTTGATAAAAGTGAAGATGAAATGGTATTTATTGCTATGAAAGATGAATCTGATGATGAAGGAGATAAGATGACACTTATCTCTCATGTTATTAAAAATGATATGGATTATTGACAGTGGCTACTCACATCATATGACTGGTGACAAAACAAAATTTGAGTATATGGAATATTATGATGGAGGTAGTGTAAGATTTGGAAACAATGAACCTTGTAACATAAAATGAAAAGGATGTATATTGTTGACTAAAGAACTTGTATGTGACAATGCTTATTGGGTTGAAGGACTAAAGCATAATCTACTGAGTGTGGCATAGTTGAATAACATTGGATTCAAGGTAGAGTTCATGAATGTATAGGCCAAACTACTAGATGGGAAAGGAAATATGGTTGGATCTGTCAAGCAAACAAAAGTTAATCTATTTTATCTTGATCTCAATGATTGTTCATGTTTTATTTCTCAAGTAGAGGAAAGATGGTTATGGACCAAAAGGCTATGTCATGTGAACTTTGATAACCTAGTTAAGATAAGCAAGCATAGACGAGTAAGAGGTATTCCTAGTTTGAAGAAACTTGACTTGGGTCTATGCAAGAATTTCCAAATTGGTAAGATGGGAAAGAAAAGCTTCAAGAGCAAAGAATACTAGTCAGAAGAAGTCTTGGAAATTGTTCATACAAACTTATGTGGACCTATTGGAATAGAGAGTTATAGTGGAGATTTTTTTTAAATTCTCTTTCTTGATGACTACTCAAGAATTATGACAGTAATGTACCTAAAAGAAAAATTAGAAGCCTTGCAAAAATTCAAGTGGTATTTAGCAAAAGTAGAAAAAGAAGCTAGAAAGAAGTTGAAATGCTTAAGATTAGATAGAGGTGGCGAATTCATCTTCCATGAATTCAATAATTTTTGCATTGAAAGAGGAATCAAAAGACAAGTATTAGGCCCTGGCACACCACAATAGAATGGGATAGCTAAAAGAAGAAATAGATCTATCATGGATTGTGCAAGAACCCTAATGATTGAAAAGAATGTTGTTCTCAAATACTGGAAGGAAGCTATCAACACTATAGTTCATACATTGAATAGAGTTTAGGTGAAGAAAGATCCAAATAAAACACCTGATCAGCTATGGTATGGCTACAAACCTAATGTAAGTTACTTGAAAGTATTTGGAAAAAAATGTTATATATTGAAATAATCTAGAAAAGGAAAATTTGATGTAAAAGGTGATGAATGCATATTTCTAGGATACTCTTGCAGAAGTAAAGCATACAAATGTTTGTATTTGTCCACTCACAAAATAATTGAAAGTGCACATGTTAGAATTGATGAATTTGCAAAAAAGAGTGAAGAAGAAAGAAAAAAGGAACCTGAAGATTACAAAATATTTGTTTACTATGAATCTAATACCTTGCCAAATCTATCTGAGAGAAAAGAAGCTTCATCTCTCAAGTTCCTAGAAACTTCAATAGTTACCGAGTCACAAACAATGTAACTTGAGCTACAAGGACCCGAGTCATGATTAGAGGTTACCGAGCTAGTTCAAACCAAGCCTGATGGACTCAAGTCACAAACCTAAGGACTTGAGCTTGAAACTAAAATTCAAGAAGAAGATGGTGGAACTCATTCAAAGACTAAGGAGCTTGTGTTAGCAAGATATGTCAAAAGGCATCATGCACCTGATCAAATCATTGGAGACAAATTAGATGGAACAATGACAAGAACAAAATTAAAAGGTACATGTTTACTTGCTGAATTTGAACCTAGAAGTGTTAAAGATGCCCTGGAAAATGAAAGTTGGATTGAAGGAATGAATGAAGAAATATAACAAATAGAAAAGAAAAAAACTTGGACTCTTGTTCCTAGACCCAAGGATAAAAATGTAATAGGTACAAAGTGGGTATTTATAAATAAGCTAAATGAAGATGGAAATGTATCAAGAAACAAAGCAAGATTCATGTGCAAAGGTTATTCTCAAGAAGAAGGTATTGACTATGGTGAAACTTATGCTCCTGTGGTAAGACTAGAAGGTGTTATAACTTTACTAGCATATGCAACATATAGAGGATTTAAAGTATATCAAATGTATGTCAAATCTACATTCTTGAATGAAATTCTTAGTGAGGAAGTCTACATTGAGAAACTAGAAGGTTTTGTAGATCCTAGCAAAAGAGACATGGTTTGCAAACCACACAAAGCATTATATGGTCTCAAACAAGTCCCTAGAGCTTGGTATGAAAGACTACACAACTACTTCATACATATTAGTTTTCAAAGGACAAATGACAACAATAGTATGTATATCAAAGAAGGACTAGATAAGAAGATTGTGTTGCTAGAAATATTTGTTGATGAAACTCTATTTAGAAGAGATGATGACTTATGCAAAGCATTCTTAGAAGAAATGAGTAAAGAATTTGAGATGTCCATGTTTGGTGATATAAAATTCTTTGTTGGGTTACAGATACAATAGAACAAAGATGGTATCTACATCACTTAATCCAAGTATATCAAGGAGATACTAAAGAAATGTGGAATGTAAGATTTAAAACCTATTGGAACCCCTATGTCTACTGGACATAAGTTCTCCAAAAATGATGATTCCATGGAAGTAGATAAGACCACATACAGATCAATGATTGGAAAATTGCAATATGTAGTGCATACAAGGCATGATATTGCATTAGCAGTTAACATGGTGGAAAGATTCTAAGCAAATCTGAAGGAAAATCACATGATGGCAATCAAGAGAATCATGAGGTATTTGAAACGTACTGAAGACTATGGTTTATGGTACAAACTTGGAGGCAATTTGGACTTGAAAATATTTACTGATGCTGATTGGGTAGGAAATCTTAATGACAGAAAAGCACTAGTGGTGGAGCATTCTTTCTTCGTAAAAGATTAGTATCTTGGACAAGCAAGAAGAAAAATTGTACATTTCAATCCACAATAAAGGCAGAATATGTAGCAGCAATAGTTAATTGTTCTAACATTGTTTGGTTCCAACAATTGTTGGAAGGAATGAAGGTAGAGGTCAAAGATCTATTTGTCATATATTGTGATAACACCAATGCAATCAACATATCAAAGAATCTAGTAATGCATTCCAAAACAAAGCATATTTCTATAGCATATCATTTCTTAAGAGAGTTAGTACATAATAAAGAAGTCAAATTGGAATATGTGAATACAAAAGAACATATTGCAGACATATTCACCAAGCCATTACCTAAGGATGCATTTCTATATATAAGAGGTAAGCTAGGGTTCATTCCCCTATCTGAAATTCACTAAATGAAGTTTAGTAAATGCATCAACTAGAACCTACTGAAGATTAATGAGTTGGTGCAGAATTGGTAAGGGCATATTGCAGATGAATCAGTACTTAAGGTACATTAGTATTTACATAATTATATTCTTTGGCATGTGTTGTCAAAGAGGGAGAAGTTTAAAGTAAGGAACCAGAGAGGGATAAGCTTTTTGAAGAAGAAGTTTGCTAAAAGACGGAGAATGTTCTGAATGAACTTGGTAAAAATTTTTGCAAATAGAATCTAGTGAAAGGAAAAGCTCATACTGACAGAGGGAGTTCTCAAGGCCAAATCCAAAATTTCATTGTGCCATGACATGTTGTGTTTCCATCAATGCCGAAGAGGGATATTGTTGGATATGATCGATTAATTGTGTGTTTTCCTTGATGTTACACAAATGTCATATCATTATCAATTAGTATATGCCGAGCTCACTCGGGCAGTGAAGATAGTTCTCAGTGTCTACTGAGGGTTCCTATGTTTGCCTAGTTTTGAAGGCAATTTCTACTGAGTTCACTTGGGTGTCAAAGAAAAAGTTGTAGAAAGTAAGTGTTAACCAAGCTCACTCGGTCAATGAAGGAAAATTGGATGGAACTAGTACTAACCGAGCTCACTTGGTTTCCAAAGGATTTATGTAAGTTTGTAGTGTTAACCGAGATTCAATTGGTTAACACAGGAAATTATTTCTAATTTAGTTTCTACCAAACTGGGTTAGCTAATGAAGGATTTTCTTATTTTGTTGTAATAATCTTAATTAATTTATCTATTGATTCCAACCAACTAAGGTGATGAATATTAATTATTCTAAGTTGTATTTGAGTTGACTTGACAAAGTGGAAGATATAAGTAAACAATAGCCATCAAATGGACAAAGTACGTAGACCATTAGTAATCACAACAAAGTAGTCCCCTGTGTTAAATGATGATTCAATGATGACTCCTTCATCAAATGCATACCCCACTATTGTCAATCAATATTCTAGGGTGAATGCAATTTCAAGAAAAATGTTACTTATAGTACCAAACTCTATAAAGGTAGAATTTGTAAAAAAATTGGAGGCCCACAAGTTATGTGGTGCTAAATGATGTGTCAAGAGATTGAGATCACCGAAAAGAATGCCAATAGGCTTGAACTTAGGCATAAAATTATGTCTATATAAACATGTGTTAATCATCCATGAAATTGGGCGATGGGTCGTAACCTAATCTATAGATACATTTAAAATGATTAGTTTAAATAATCGCACTAAATTGGGACATTATGATGCTTTATATGAGATGATGTATTCATTTTCTTATTGTTCTCTTATAGAATTGACATTAAGAGTAGATAGGATAATTTTTGCCAATCAGTTCTTATTGTTTTTAGGCGTTAGTCTAAAAGACACTTGTGATCAAAGATTTCCTCATAATTGGGAATATGTAATTATTAAATATTGGATTTGCAAAATAATTGTTTAGTTTTGGTGAGGTCTCTATTGGTCCTGAGTAGGGATAAGGAATGGTTTGGAATAAGAGTAGTTTAAATTTTATGAACTCTTAGGTGATGCCTAAAGAGAGTAGAGAAAAACACACAGTATTCAAGGGAAATAATCCATTAACTATTAATGTTTGAAGAGTAGGATGATCATGTGTTTTTGAAGTATGGAAAGCATTATTATGTCGATAAAGAATAGGAGGATGTTTTGGCTTCCTTAATATTTTTTGTTCCATAGTGTACATACCATATATTGAATATAGATGTTGCCATTAGCCAAGAAGAGTGAATATTTTATCATTACTATGTTTCCCATATTTAGAGGTTCTTGAAGTAAATGACATATCAAACTATATGAATAAATAAAGGAGGTGTTATGAAATTAACATATTGATAATTAAGTGGATGTTTACATTCCTTTATATGTATAGAATGCAAATGAGAATCATGATGTGTTATGTGTTAAATGAGAGTCTTGGTGTAATGTTTTTATATGTATAGAATGGAATTAGATTTTACAAGGTATGATGTTGAAGATGATAGGCTGTTAAAGTCGTATAATGATTTCATGATGATTTTACATGGCATATTGAGGATGACACATTATGGATTGCTTATGGTTCTTATTTTACATGTTTCACATGCATATATGATGGTTATGATGTGAAGTGGAAATAAGGATAAATTTTTTTAATTATGTAAAGATGGATACTGACCTAATTATGTGGGTTTGTGAGTGTCTATAAAGTATATTAGTTTTAGAATATGATTTCTCATTACTACAAAACTTTATTACTTTCCTCTTAGTTTTTCTTGTTTAGTCTTCCTCATTGCCAAGCTGGGTATCTTTCATGTGAGGAAAGATTCTAGGGAAGCTTAATAGCTTCATGGTAGGATGGTAAAGCACTCCTACAATATTCTCGCCCTTTTGTTCGTAGATAGGTTCTAGAGCTTTTGTCAAAATTGATGACATAATTGGTACATCTTGGTATTCTTGTAACTGAATTATAGAATCCTTTTAGATTTGAGCATATATGTATATCTACCTCTTTGTTAAATTTAATGATAGTTAATCAACTAATGTTGACTGGTCAATTTTCAAAAGAATTTGACTCTCGTTGAGTTTTTCGTATTTTATGGAGATTGCTGATATGGCATTGGTTTTGTAGGAGCAATCTTTACATATGGTATTAGAGCTTTTGGTTCCACACTTGGGCCTTGAGTTCACTATGCTAGATAGACAACTGTAAGTCAACTAGCTTAAATTCCATTATATGAGTTGATGACATGGGTTGTATGTTGTGTCTCTTAGTTATGATTACTTCTAACATAGAAGGATATGATGCTCCTTATGCATGTCATGATTTTGAGTTTAAATTGCATTTCTTTGAAGATTGTCAAAATGAAAATTTTATGGAATGATTGGTAATTTGCATACCTCATATGGTTATAAATATATTTTGATTTAAATTATGTAGTGGTATAATATGCATGTCTCTGTATTATATTTGAAGTATTTGTTTCTTGCAAGTGTGATGCAAGAAGAGTGTAACATTTTGTTAACTATTGAGATAGTCAAATGATGGTTGACTTTTGCACTAGGCTATGAGTGCCTATCAAATGATGGTTTGTCTTGTGATAGCAATGAAAATGTCTTTTTATTATGTAAATGACATATGATGCACATGTGGTGCAAGAATTTATTCTTATTTTATGCAAGATTCATGAGGTTCATTGAGTAACCAAGTATGATAAGTAGGAAGAACATGGATATTAATTGCAAAGTATTGCATGTGATGCATGTAAAGTTTGGTTATGTTCTTAACGGTCCTTGGACACAAGGTATCATTAAACATCGACTCCTTGGTGACTAGTGAGAGTCATTGTGCTTTAAGTGAATTGGGTTTTCATTTTATTATGTTTAGTTTCATGAACTTGGATGTGATGAAGGACTAGCTTGAAATTTTATGTTCTTTGTGACCACCGATCCACCAATTTTGTGACCTATTTACTGGGACTTTTGTTCACTTTTTTTTTTGGTTTTGTACCTCCTTTTTGGACTTTGACTTGAGAATTAGGAATCTTTTTTTCAAGATTTCTTTGATCTTGTGGTGGCTAGGGCCTGTGTATATTTTTGATGATGCTAGTCCTTTGATTTGAAAGTGATGCCATCTATCATGTTTAATGTAGCATTGATAGGATGTTGAAAGGAGTAGATTGTGAAGAACATGCCATTCTTCCTTTTGCATTTTAATTTTTTTTTTTTTTTGGAAAACTTACACTTTCAGTGTGGGAGGAATGTGGACAAATAGGGAAGGGTGGAAGTGATGCTTTCATTTTCCACTCTACCTGCCAGTGTAATATTGGCAATACAAAAATGCTTTGACCAAAGCTATGTTGCCCTTGTTTCATCTCCCTACCACATCCATGATTATGGCTACTTGGACATATGTGGGAAGTAGTATGTTTCATGGCTGCACTAGATACCTCCTATCTTTGGTATTGTACGGACATTCAATAGTTGGGACTTCTATGTGTTAGGTAGGATTCCAAGAAAGTACCTTTTGTATTACTAGGGCATTTCCAAGTTGGGTAATTCTATGAGTTAGGTAGGATCCCAAGGAAATGCTTATTGGTAATAATTGGGCATTACAGGGTTGAGTATTCTACGAGTTAGGTAGGATCCCAAGGAAGTGTAAGGCTTCATGGTTGGGCAAGAAAGCACCTCAACCATGTTTTATGTGATGATTGAATGGCATGAAGGCCATACATCACAACTTGTGCTTATATGTTGGTTAAGCGCACTATGGTGATGAAATGGGCTTGAGGGCCTAAGGTCACTGAATTGATAAAAAATGGATTTAGTGGTCCTTGCAAGTTGTTGGTGAGCATACCTAGATAATTAAATTAATGGTGTTGATCATATGGTAGATGTTATTGTACTTGTATGATTGCCTATTGTTCCATGTTTGAAGTGTAGGTCAACGTTTTCTATGATGCCCATTGAGGTATGATGGTTTAAATTCTACTTTGTGTATTTATTAAATCATGGATTTTGATGGATGGATGACGTGCAGGTCAACATTCTTGGATAATGCCATGTGTTAATTCTTAAATGGATAATTATTTGTTAATCCTTGATTATGGTAATGAAATAGATTTTGACTATTCAAATTGTGGGTTCTCTTGATTATTTTCGTGTTTCTTGCAATTGTTGATATGGAAATTGTTCAATAGGACATGGTTCTTACATATGATGAAATAAAGTTTGACATGTTGGTCAACCTCTTGGATACTTTCATTTATGGCATAGTCATGTGATGGTATGTTGTGTTTGACAATTAGGTCGATAATTGGTTATGAAATGTAATTTTTATTGTACCTATCATTTCGACATGTAAGTTAGAAACCAGAATGAAGTTGTCTAATTAATTGGAAGATATTTTATCCACTTGTTGATTCAACTATGTCTAGTTGATTTTTGACTGACTTAAATTGACTTTTTTACCTATGTGGCAAGAATATGGATATGTGGTCTCCTTATGAGAATATAATGGGTATGTATAGATCCCTCTTTTTATCTATTTTTGATAATATTTTGCATTGGTGTTACGTATATGTGATGATCCACCATGCATGTGACTTCTATTTTATATAAAGTTACTGACTCATTTTATTTAGTCAATTTGGTTAATGAACAATGATCAATGATGTGGTCGTCTTGAGTTTTCTAATTGACTCTTAGTCGATATGGTGTTTGACATAGACTTAGCTATTATGCACCCAACTTAGACCCTTTAGTCGACATGTATGTTTGGGATTCGGTTTGACTATCTATAGATATAGAACTTTGGGTCAATATTGCTTGACACATTTGATTGTATGGATTTTCTATCATTGATCTTCCTATTATAGGGTTAGATATATATTTTGAGATAACTAATGTATTATGATGTAAGTTCATTTGGATGCAAAATTCTACTAAGAGTTTATAAGCATAATGATGATTAAGTATTGATGAGTACATTGATGAATTTATATTTGGATGTCTTTATAGTTCATGATGATACAAATGATGATGAATTAGGAATAGTGCGATTATATTACTTGATTATGTCTGGTGGACACTAATTTGTTAAGGTGGACACTCACCTAGCAAGCACGACATGTTAGAGGGTACATACGATACATATTGTTGATTATTTTTGTTACCCATGCTCAAGGTGTGATTAAAGATAATTTTAAGGGACAACATTGACTCTTAATAAATATAATTAAACACTTATCTTCTTGCACTACTAACATTGGGAATGAGCTAAAAGTATTGTGAGTGTATATGTATAAGTATGGCAGAAAGTGTATATGAAGTACCTACTAGTGGGGTCAAATCCATGTGATGCCAAGGTATGGTAAGGAAGCATAGGTATGTATGCTATATCATGTGATTGTAAGGTAAGATGTTACTTAATTTCGAGAATCATTTAAATAAGAAAGTAGTTGATTTGATACTCCTTAGGTATTTGATTGATTTGTGATATATGACTGACTGACATCTACGTGTTGTTCTTGTTATGCAATAGAGGGAACGACACATCTTAAGAAAGGGGAAATATTGTTAGAGAGAGGTAGTCTAACCTTGTAAAACTATAGAATGGTAATGGAATTTACACACACATGTAGAAAATGTTGTTAACATTAGCATTTATACATGTGCTTATATATAATTTATGTTTGTTACTTTAAAAATGTGCTTATATTGTCTTAAAAAAATTATTTCCATGAGACTGTATGTAGATTTTACTAGAATGCATTCAAATGAAATGTAGATTTCATATAAGGAAAAGAGAAGTCGACTTTATAACAGTAGCTGAAAATCAATATTTTTCTATAGAACTGAATGCAGATGCATGTGGTATTGTGTAAATGGAAGTTAGATCTTGATCTTGTTGATTCTTATAGTATCTTAATTAGAATATATGTAGCATCGAGGATGATGCATCTCTTAAGGGGGAAGGATGTCACAACCCATTTCTTGTTCAAAGACTAAATTGATCTTAGAATGCCACGTAGATTGGTTGAGACCATTTAATTTTGACATATAAATAGATTTTTAAGAAGATATATATATATATATATATATATATATATATATATATATATATATATATATATATATATATATATATATATATATATGTATGTATGTAATACATTAATATGAAATAATAGTTACCACTTAGAGGGAGTTATGCCGATTAGTTACAAATATTATCAATAATTGTTCACCACAGGAGGAGCGATAGGGAGATTGACATGCGAATAGTGGGGGAAATAATAAGAAGAACAACTCAAGTAATTCTTGCTTTTTAGTGAATATTCTATGGGGGAATTTTAGATGGGGGAGCAACAGATGGGGTTTGGGCGAAAAGGGCTCATTTGGCTGAGAATTTTATTGTCCAAGGATTCATAAGTAGTAACAAATTGTTTAGGCAGAGCGTGGCAAAAGGAGTGAGGACACAAACATGTGCGCGGTGGTGATGATGAGAGCCAGTTACAACTGTGCTTCCCTGTCAGTGCAATAAAGATCACAACAATGGCAACACAATTCTGCCCGCATGCTGTCGCTAGCAGCTCTTGAGCATTTTTGCCTTGGATGAGCACGCAACACGTACACGCATATCATTGGGAAGTAACAGTGACTTAAGAGGAACGATGAGAAAGGGAGAAGATTCTTTGAAAGCAAGGAATGAGTTTTACCAGGTTCTTTGAAATGTTTTTGATGCTTGTTCATGTTTGTTGGATTGTTAAGTATAATTCAAGTATGTCCTATCGTAGCAAGGAAATAGTTACTTAATCAAACATGTAAGGTTGTTTCTTATTAGTTTTTTGGTGAAGCTTTGAATTCATGAAAATTTGCGCTAGCCTTTTCATTTTTGTTTTTTTTCATGTGCCTACCAAACCAAACTTGATTATGCAACCCTATATGGTTACATTGTGGGAAGTGAGTTTAAAGGATTAATTTCTTGATGAAACTGCCCAGTCTCTAAAGAAAAACTCCCCTGGCTTTGATTTATTTCTCTCACCCACAATCGTCTGTAAAAGAAAATAGACTTCAGCTTCAGAGATTTAAAGATGCATGTTTGGTGGGGTAAAGAATGTTTAAAACATATGCACCCATTTAAAGTATTTATTTTCTTGGAATTTGAACTACTCTGTTTGCTTAAGGAAATGAATTTAGTAACTTAAAATGCCTAGCTAGTTATCTATGAGGCAAATGGGTCAAATTGTATAGGGGTTAGACTTGTCCATTCAATCAAGTAAACAATAGCAATCAAATGGACAAATTACGTAGACCATTAGTAATCACAGCAAAGTAGTCCCTTGTGTTAAATGATGATTTAATGATGACTCCTTCATCAAATGCATACCCCACTGTTGTCAATCAATATTCTAGGACGAATGCAATTTCGAGAAAAATGTTACTTATAGTACCAAACTCTATAAAGGTAGAATCTGTAAAAAAAATTGGAGGTCCACGAGTTATGTGGTGCTAGACGAAATGTCAAGAGATTGAGATCACCAAAAAGAATACCAATAGGCTTGAACTTAAGCATAAAATTATGTCTCTATAAACACGTGTTAATCATCCACAAAATGCGGTGATGGGGTGCAACCCAATCTATATACACATTCAAAATGATTAGTTTAAATAATCACACTAAATTGGGACATTATGAAGCTTTATATGAGATGATGTATTAATTTTCTTATTGTTCTCTTATAGAATTGACATTAAGAGTTGATAGGATACTTTTTGTCAATCAATTCTTATTGTTTTTAGGTGTTAGTCTAAAAGACACTTGTGATCAAAGATTTCCTCATAATTGGGAATATGTAATTATTCAATATTGGATTTGCAAACCAATTGTTTAGTTATGGTGAGGTCTCTATTGGTCCTAAGTAGGGATAAGGAATGGTTTGGAATAAGAGTAGTTTAAATTTTATGAACTCTTAGATGATGCCTAAAGAGAGTAGGGAAAAACACACAGTATTCAAGGGAAATAATTCATTAACTATTAATGTTTGAAGAGTAGGATGATCACATGTTTTTGAAGTATGGAAAGCATTATTATGTCAATAAAGAATAAGAGGATGTTTTGGCTTCCTTAATCTTTTTTGTTCCACAATGTACATACCATATATTGAATATAGATGTTGCCATTAGCCAAGATGAGTGAAAATTTTATCATTACTATGTTTCCCATATTTAGAGGTTCTTGAAGTAAATGGCATATCAAACTATATAAATAAATAAAGGAGGTGTTATGAAATTGACATGTTGATAATTAAGTGGATGTTTACATTCCTTTATATCTATAGAATGTAAATGAGAATCACGATGTGTTATGTGTTAAATGAGAGTCTTGGTGTAATGTTTTTATATGTATGGAATGGAATTAGATATTACAAGGTATCATGTTTAAGATGATAGGATGATAGAGTTGTATAATGATTTCATGATGATTTTACATGGCATATTGAGGATGAAACATTATGGATTGCTTATGATTATTATTCTACATGTTTCACATGCATATATGATGGTTATGATGTGAATTGGAAATAAGGATAAATTCTTTTAATTCTGTAAAGATGGATACTAACCTAATTATGAGGGTTTGTGAGTGTCTATGTAGTATATTAGTTTTAGAATATGATTTCTCGTTACTACACAACTCCATTACTTTCCTCTTATTTTTTCTTTTTTAGTCTTCCTCGTTGCTGAGATGGCTACCTTTCATGTTAGGAAAGATTATGAGGAAGCTTAACAACTTCGTGGTAGGGTGGTAAAGCACTCCTACAATATTCTTGCCCTTCTATTCTTAGATAGGTTCTATAGCTTCTATCAAAATTGACGACATAATCAGTACATCTTGGTATTCTGGTAAATGAATTATGGCATCCTTTTAGATTTTTAGCATATATGTATATCTACCTCTTTGTTAAATTTAATGATAGTTAATCAGCTAATGTTGACTGGTCAATTTTCAAAAGAATTTCTCTTGTTGAATTTTTTCATTTTATAGAGATTGCTGATGTGGCATTGGTTTTGCAGGGGCAATCTTTACACCAGGGGTGTCCATAAGGACTATGAAAGGTAAATTCAAACTTTGGACTTTCAATGATCCTCTTATCAATGTTGATGTAGAGGTTGTCCACCTCTATTTTAGATTTATGGAATTTGGGGAGAAGGCAACAAATCCCACCAGGGTCGAAGCACTTCAATAATTTCAAATGGTGGAGCCTACAGTCTAGAGATACATAAAAAACCATTGGCTCAAGAAGCCAAGGAAGGAATGTAGAAAGATGTCCCTCACACTTCCCTTGGCTGATTTCATTGAGCCCATTCGATTTTGCATTTTCTATCTTTAGCAGGTTTTTAGGGATCCTCATGCATGTGGGTTCCCTCATAGATGGACTAGTTCATCATCATGATTAGAACTAAAACTAAAAGTTTAATTGAGCCATGCTCATTTTCATGCCACCTCTAGAGCTAGTTAGGGAGCCTAGAAGAAGAAAATGATAAAGGAGAGAAGTGGACATTCATGATGACTTCCTACATAATGTGTTTCATGATGTGATAGACACCAAGAATTTTGGATCTCAATACTATAGGAGTGAGGATGACCACATCAAGCCCAAACATTTCTAGCTTGTGGCAACACTATCCATAGTTGCCTTTTGATATCTGCTTTAGCCATTTTTCTTGGGTGAATGAACGCTTCTTGGCCAATAGGGTAATCCTCTTATTCAAGGATGTAGGTTACCACCTCTCTAAAGTAGAGATAAAATTGGTAGGGGAATGGGGGGCCTACTTCATCCATAACCAAAAGTTCACGTACATCAAAGTTTTGATATTGAGTGGCCAACCCTACATGCTTCCCTGGGTTTGTTTTGATTGGGTCATTTTGCTAGAATTTTGTAGGTGGGCTATAGAACTCCACTAAGTCTGCATAAATTGAAGTTTTGAAGTAGAAAAGGAGAATCCCTTTTCCTGTCTAGTGTAGAGAGTATAGCTACACACTGGCACAAGTAAAGAGGCCAAGAAAGAATTGAAGGGTTACAATTTTTATTTGTTATACATATAGAGGGACGTTTTTTACTTCTCTAGCTAGGCTGAAAGATTGATTCCCACTCACTACTACCACACTCCTGACTTGAAGGATTTTTAGGAGAACATCCCTAATTTTGAGGTCAGAAAGAAAATGTACATCTTAATGATACACAAGAGATGGACCCATTTGATATCAACACATTCCTCCAAAATTTCAAGGATGATAGAAGAGATGGATCTATATGATCTTCACACAATCCCTCAAGATTTAGTTGCTAGAGTGTAGGGTATGGGTTATTGTTTGGAAGCCAATAGGATGGTGTAGGATGTATATCAATATGGAGAGCATTATTTAAAGATCATGACACATAGTTTAACTTATGTGATCTCTATATATTTGTTTAAGGTGTCATGTGCATCTTAGCATGGGTCTATTTATTTATTTGTGTATTGGGGAAGTCTGAACATGCCGATCTAATCACTTGTTTTGTAACTTGTATAAATGAAACTATTTCATTGACTATAATGTATGGAATGAGTGGAATAGTTATTGTATGTGTGAGCCTTGATGTTGGATATTAGAGAAAAGCTAAAGGATTGTCATATGCTTTGGTAAGAAGTTTTTGTCGAATCCATTATCATTCCCAGTGTGCTTAATTGGATATGTTAAGACAAGTGTGTTGTCATCTATTGTTCATCATTAAGATTTGTAAATCCTTGATGATGGCTTTAATGAGTCTTCTTGAAGGTGGATTTAACCTTATCTCTTCATGATGTCTTCTCTAGTAGTGAGCCTTTTGTTCTCATCAAATCCTAATAGGGTTGGAACCTTTTAACAAGGGTTCAATCCTTTCACATGGACTTGTCCTTTAACATGGACATTTGTACTACACATTTTTTATTGACTCCTTACAGGACTAGGTCCTCTATAGGGACATTTTCATAATAGTGCATGATCTTGTGGGTGTCATCCCCACCGAGGTTTTTCCATTAATAAGGTTTTCCTCAACAACAAGAATCCTTGCATTATGGTGTTGTTTTTCATATTATTTTGAATGGTTATATTCTTGATTGGCGATTGATTTAAGAAGTTTGAAGTTAATAATTATTGCACACAATTGATTCACCCCTCTACCCCCCTTAGTTGTGAGGTTTGGACTGTGATTACTAGCAAGAAGAGCAATGGAAAAATGAGACACATAAATTTGGGTGCCAACATGACATATACAACATTGATATTTGATATTTTTAGACATCCTCCACCTATGAGTTTTGTAGCACACCTTTTTTTAGATTTATAATAAAAAATATGACACCAAAACATATTTAGAATCCTTTAGTGTAACATGTATTTAGTTATTATATGAGGTTAACATTTTGTGCTATTATTATTAGGGACTTTAAAACATTATTTTGTTGAATTCTCAAGTAGATTGTATAAATCTACATGCCTATAATTCTTGTTTCACTTTATATCTTTTTGCTTCATTTTCATTTTACCTTCTTCATTATAGATCTTTTTACCTTTCACTACATGATTTTATCTTGTTTCATGTTACACGATTGCTTTCACCTAGTTGGGGGTGTTTATCTTCATTTCTTCTTGAAATGTTTACATTTTTTTTTTTGTTATTTCTACCCTCCTTTTTAAATTTTTATATCTTGTATGTGTTGTCTTATTTGCTCATATTTACCAATTTTTCTATATTTATGATTTCTTGCACTTTTTATGTCTATTATTAACCATGATATTGATTTAATCACTTTTTATGATTATATACATAATTTTACAAATGGTCTATACCTTATTATCCTTGTCATTCTTTACTCACATTTTTATGATGCTTATGTTGCTTTGAGTTTCATCATGCCATTACTATATACATAGTTTAATTTAATAATGCAAATATCATTCTTTATGTCTCATATCATTATTTTATGCATCTTTATTTCTATATTATGATTTTAGAAATACTCCTTTCCATTATTGGGCACCTATTCATCCTTTTGAATTTTAATATTAGATACTATTAGAGAACTTTTATACTAGGGGCATCGTGTCCCCTTATACCACTTTGTACTCTCATTGTCATATCATGCTTCTATACATGTAGTAGCACTTTAAGGGACATCATGGTTTTACCATATATTTTTCTCAAATGCTTGGTCAAGTTACTAGAGCTATCTTATCAAATTATTGATATTGCACCCCCCATCCTATATTGTGTGTTCATATACCTTATCATGTTCCTAAAGCTACCAAAGGGAAATCATATATTCCCTATATTATCCATACCTAGATGACACCTCGAGAGGCATTTTTACATTAGGATTATAGACCATATTATGGGAAAATATTTATACATTGATCATTCTATGTTATATAGATACCTATCATTTGATAATTCCTACTTGTTTGTTACATAGTCTTATCTATTACACTTGTTGCATGATTTATGTGATTGTATGTTAACATCTTTATCACTTACACATTTTGATTTCTATATATTTCTTTAAAACTTTTTCCCATCCTCCAATTTATGTTCAAACAGATGGTTGAACCAAAGAACTTGGGCCTCACTTGATCCTTCAACTTTCTCAAAGTAATTTTTTAATACCATTAGTTCATATAGAACATTAGACATAAGAGATTTGAGTGAACCATCTCATAGAAGCCTATAAATATATACACAATTGCACCCTTGAGGCTAGTTTTAATTGGCTTGGGATTAACCTTAAACTACTCATGATTGGCTCGCAAAAGTTTTCAATACATGTATATTATTAGATAGCGTGCATCTTGATAGAATTACTGTCTACACATTAGAGCTATCAGATTTCCACAATCCACCAGTGTTGTAATTTGTTTTCTGGATTTGATTGTGTGAACAATTTTTTACATCAATGTGTTGAATCACACTCTGTGATCCATCATCAAAATGCATGCAAAAGAAGAGAAGGAGAAAGGAGATAGATAGCAGACCAGACTTCCAATAAAAGGGGTTGGGGGAAGAGGAGGAAGACTATGCATTGACGAACTAGCTTTTTGCATTTTACATATTCATATTTTATTATCATTTTGAGTCAAGTGAATAATTATGGCAAAGTATTAGATAGAAAAAATGGGGAAGTGAGGGTGAAGTAAAGGCATGCTAACATGAGAAAGCTATAAACCCCAACCAAGACTACAAAGTAATCTGAGGGACCTTCATGCTTGCATATTTGTTTTATTATTGTCACACATTTATGAATGTTGTAAATCTAGTCATTTAAGAGGGTTGATTGTAGAAATATGAACCCTCACTAATATAAAAAAATCTCCCTTTAAAAAATAAAATCAATAGATAATAGATCATGGTCGTGTTTTGTTATGCATGATGGCCTACAATAGTTCTTAGAGTTAGTAGTTAAATAACTTTTTAAAATTTTAATGACTCCAATTTCTATTAAAAAAACTACATTATTAAACAATAAATAACGACAACTATTTATAAATTACAATTAAAATATATTCAATTATTAAACAATAAATAACTACAACTATTTATAAATTACAATTAAAATATTGATGAACATTACACTAAATTGATCTAACATTATGAGATCAAAACCTCAGAACGGATTCTAAAATAGTATTAGATTTCAATTCTATGGCTATTTAATTTACCATTTGCATTTACAAAATCAAATGGATTCAACTTAGAAAGTCTAATTGCTTTACACCGGATCTGAAGTTGAATTACCGCAACACCTCTGTTCTACTATAATGTCACGGATATAAGCGAAACAAAACTTTCGCCGTTGCCGGGGATCGAACCCGGGTCACCCGCGTGACAGGCGGGAATACTCACCACTATACTACAACGACCTTGGCATTCTAAAACAATACGCGTTTTTTAAATTCTAATGTTTCACGATTCACACGCTTCAACTAAATGTTTCGGTGGATCCATTCTTATCAAGGACAACTATGTGTGAACTTATAATTTATTTCTTAGGAACATTCATTTCGATTTTATGGCTCTAAGTTCCTTTTCCTTAACTAAATATTTAGAATTTGGATAAGATTGGTGTAAAATATTTTTTTTCATGTAGAATGAAGATAGTTATACAACAAACATGAATATTCAAATTATTCCTAGCTCACAACATTGTAGTAGAAGAAATTATTTTAAACTATTATTTTTGGATGGAAATATAAATTATTTATTTTATTTTTAAAATCAGAAATAAGAATTTATGTATTATTAAAAATATTAAAAAATTCTATTAAAATATTTATAATTGTCATTAAATTTTATAAATTTATATTATTTTTTGTCAAAAATTCAACTTTCTATGTCAAATTATACATTCAATAATCAAATCCTTCTTAACACAATCTTTATAATTTTATATTCTATTAATAAACAACTCTTATACAAAACACATCAACAATGTGTTGATGTTTGGTAGCTTCAATTGGATAAAACTAATATGACTATATATAATTATATCTGAGATATAATTACATATGCTCTATTATCTATTGATTTTTTAAAAAATGGAGATTATTTTTATATTAGTGAGGGTTCATATTTCTACAATCAACCCTCTTAAATGACTAGATTTACAACATCCATAAATGTGTGACAATAATAAAACAAATATGCAAGTATCAAGGCCCCTCAGTTACTTTGTAGTCTTGGGTGGGGTTTATAGCTTTCTCATGTTAGCAGGCCTTTACTTCACCCTCACTTCCCCATTTTTTCAATCTAATACTTTGCCATAATTATTCACTTGACTCAAAATGATAATACAATATGAATATGTAAAATGCAAAAAGCTAGTTATGGTGAGAGGCATATACAATGGCAATAGCAATGGGAATATGTCAAGGAATTGTCTGTGTAAAGAAAAAATAATGGAAGGCAATTACATATGAAATGTCTTTTGTTATTCCATAATAATGGGCCCAACATTATAACCCAAAAATAAGAGGCAATCAGAAATAACATGTCCAAAAAAAGGGGTGGGATAATACACCTAGAAAATCATTTCAAATTATAAAAAATTAAAAAAATTAGACATAATATTAATAATTTTTTTCCTAAAACTTCAAGATTTAAAACCAAAATCTCTTTTATTAACATATTAATTTATTCAAAAATTAATTAATTAAACTTTTCATCATTAATAATATTTATTTATTTTTAAGTTTAAACAAATCAAATTTGATTTAGAAAACTTACTAAAATATACACTTATTATTGAAGAAAATAAAAAGACACCACATTTTCTTATCTTTTAATAATACTTTTAAATTTATTACTTAAATTTGTATTTAATATTATTTAAGTTCAAAATAGAAATTATCATTTTCAACTGACCTATATTTTAATTTATTCTTTCCATAATGACAAATAGGACCCACCATTGAAATCAAAGATATGATCAATCTTTTTTCAACAAATAAAAATTTATATTCATATTTTAAAATATGTGAGGTGTAAGTATGAGTGATAGATTTCAAAACTAGATCAAATATAAAATAGAATATAATTGTTTCTATTTTTTTAGTTTCTAAATCAATTTAGAGTTTATTTAAATATAACAAGATTGTTAGTTTCATTTTCCATTAAATAAAGAGTTTCCAATTCTTTCAATGAGATATAAGATAACTTAAATCAAAGATAAAATTAAATAGAATTATTTATATCTTCAATATTTTTACTTTTAAAATGATTAGTATTGAATAGGTTATTATTTTCATTTCAAATGATAGATATGATCTACCATTGAAATAAAAGTTATTATACAATTCTTTTGAATTGAATTTTCTTAGATTATATATTATTGTATAATATAATAATAATATGTAGGTAAATGTTCGTTTTATCAATAATATATTTGATAAAATTTTCAACTATATAATTTTCTCAACTCTTATATATTTTATTTGGGATTTAATCTAAGAAAATACAATAACAAAATATATATGAAAGGAAACGTAGTTATCCGTCTTATTATAACATATGTTAACATAAAATCTAACCATAATAATGGTCATAGGCTAATTGTAAAAAGACACATATTATGTTTTTAATGGAGGGAAGATAGAGTGATACTTGGTTAAAAGGAGGGAGGGGGGAGAGGGGGCCATATCTAGAGAGATAGATGGGAACTCATATTACATTTTCAATGGCTAAAGATTATCTTAATTGAGAGATCTTATAGATTGGGATAGAGAGAGGGATATAATGGTGAGATAAGGTAGGGGAGAGTGAGAGAGAGGGTGATTAGGAGGCATACATATAGAGAGAGGGGGAGGGTGATTAGAGGGTATAAATAGAGAGAGGCAAGGGATCCTATTATGTTTTTAATAGAGATATTAGAGAGAGAGAGAGGGTGATTAGTGGGAATTACCATGCCTCATGTTGTGCTCCCATCAATTGTAAATGATTCTATTTATTTATAGACTCTTCATGTGACTACATCATTGATATATGTTATAATTGAGCACATGACTCACAGTTAGGTGGTTTCCTTCACCTATGGCACATTGACCATCATCAAATGCATGTTTACAGTCATCATAGCATGTGAAAGCTCCATCATCATCACCTATGGCACTTCGGTCATCATAGCCTACAACAACTCCATCAACATCACCTGCACCACCAGTGTCATCTCCGCTTGTGTCACTTGCACCACTAGTGTCATCTCCACTCGTGTCACCTACATCACTAGTGTCATCCTCACTTGTGCCACCTACATCATCATCATGTGCATCATTATAGTCTTTAGGGCCCAATCAACATTTTTGTTTTAGCTATCACTACATGTGTGATGGGATGGATGTGGAGGCATCTCAAGATGGAGTGTCATCTCATCCATTTGTACATTATGAGCATACTTGTTATTCATACAAAGGTGGAAATGTCATACTCATAAACGTTTTGATGGCGATGGTCTTCGGTGGATAGGAGACACAATTTTTTTTTTGAGTTTTGACATTATATTATTTAATCACCTAAATATCATAAAAGTAAAAAATAATAATTCTATAGATCACTCTAGATTGATGCGAACAATATGCAATGCATGGTGCATCAAGCAGTACAAGAGTACCATAGAGTACTCATTCTGCTAGAGGTGTGAGGCTAGGAGCAAGAACACCCGAGATGAAGTTTTTCAAATATTCTTAAAAGTACAATAATACATTGGCTTTAAAATATTGTTTCTTAATTGGTATGACACTAACAACACAAAGTTCTCTAAATGTTGTTTCTTAATTGTTTTACAATGAAGACCTAGTCTCTAATAAGTCTTATAAGGAAGCCAATATAATATCCATGTCCAAGTTAAGTTTATGAGGACATCTCATCTAATTACATCATGAGAAGTTTCTAGCACGCTAAAACCTTTCCATTTGTCGTACTCATCATTCCTCTTCCATGTCCCATAACTATCATCCCTCTTTCATCCAACGTACTTATAGATTCTCTTCCATCTCCTATCATCATTTAAGCACCTCTTATAAATCCTCTTCCATCTCCTACCATCTTTGAAACCCTCCCATTCATCAAATCCATCCAATTTCCATTCACATCTCTTGCTCCTAGCATTACCCAAACCCGATCTAATGAACCTCGTAAGATTTTACATGATATTATTTAATCATCTAAATATCATAAAAGTAAATATATATTTTATTTTATAGAGTACTTAAGATTGATATGTTCAAACAATATACAATGCAGGGTGCAACAGGTGATACAAGAACACCACATAATACACATTTTGCTAGAGGTGTGAGGCTAGGAGCAAGAACACCCAAGGTAAAGTTTTTAAAATATTCTTAAAAGTACAATAATATATTGGCTTTGAAATATTGTTTCTTAATTGGTATTCTTAAAAGTACAATAATACCTTTCCATCTCCTACCATAATTGAAACCCTCCCAAAATCATCAAATCCATCCAATTCTTATCTGCATATCTTGCTCGTAGCATTCCCAAACTCCATCTAATGAACCTCATGAGTTCATCCTCAATATACCCATCCATTTTAAAGAACCTCCATATCACATAGGGTGTCTTGTAGGAGTGTGTAGATCATGAATCTCCACTTTTATTCTTGACAAGGTGCCAAAAGTTCATTCACATCTCTCTTTTCCTTCTCAGTCTCTTTGTTTTCAATTTAGGCCTTGTAGTATTTTTGAGCCCCAATTTTTCTATCTTTCAACTCCTTCCAATATCTTCTTTCAAGTCCTTCTTGTGCCTTCTTTCCCTCCTATTATCTTCTTGTTGTTATTGTGCCTTCTTTCCATTTACAACATTATCTCATATTTATAACAATACTCTTTACTATTTTATAAGGCTTGTCGGGGGCTGAAATTTCTCAAATTGATGATGCCACACTTTTTGCAATTAACTTTGGCCTTGAGAGATATGCGGTATAATTGCTTGCACACCTATCAAGTTTATGTTTTGAGTTGAACTCATGATGTGTCTTATTGATTCCTCTTATGTTATATTTGTTTCTTCTTTAGGGTACTCCACACAGCTCGAAGTCTAGAAGAAAGGGAAGGAAATCAGCAAGAACACTGAAACAAAAAAAAGTATTAAATACAAGTAAATTTTATATTTTTAAACTTATTATGAGTGAATGTATATACATTTACTCAATATTGATGAATATGTGTTGAATTGTTTGTCAAATATATGTAGAAACAATTGAGGGTTTTTATGTTGATGAATGCACCTAAGATTTCTGATGTTGAGGTAATGGAAGAGGTGAAATTTCATATTTTCCTTATAAATTTTAGGTTATAGTACACATTTTTTCTATATACATATTAAATAGTTGCATTTACAAATGAGTACGTGTTTTTTTTCTTTAGTTTTATAGTAATTATCAACAATTTGTTTTATTAACATGTGTTATTTATATTTTACCTATTACAACACTCTTGAGGCTTCGAAAAAATCCTTTCCCATTTCATTTTTTTAGGAGTCCCAAGCATCAAAGACGGGGTCAAACATAATAGAGGCTAGAGGTATGTATGTAGATTCTTAGTTGAAGCCCTCTTTTGACATTAATTTGGATTTCTTGTGTGTGATAGAAATCCCTAATGCCTACTCTATAATTCTAATATTTTATCATTTACCATACAGATTGTGCCTCATACCAACATTGATTCATCAGTGGTTGTGCCTCTTGCTAGCATGGGAGATCCAACTCAGGATTAGTATGTTTTTCTTTACTCTATTTGGAATCCCTAATGCCACTCTATAATGCTAACATTTTATCACTTGTCAAATAGGTTATGACTCATATGACCATTGATTCATCAGTGGTTGTACCTTTTTCTAGCATGAGAGATCTAGCTCAGGCTGCAGTAATTTTTTTGTTTTTTACTCTATTTGGAATCTCTAATGCACTCTATAATGCTAATATTTTATTGCTTACCATATAAGTTGTGCCTCATACCAACACTAATTCATTAGTGGTTGTACCTCTTACTAGCATGTGAGATCTTGCTTAGGTTGTAGTACATTTTTGGTCTTTTACTCTATTTGGAATCCCTAATGCCACTCTATAATGCTAACATATTATCACTTACCATATAGGTTGTGCCTCATACTAGCACTAATTCATCCATGGTTGTACCTCTTGCTAGCACGAGAGATCTAGCTTAGGTTGTAGTATGATTTTTTTTTACTCTATTTGGAACCCTAATGCCACTCTATAATGCTAATATTTTATTGCTTTCCATACAGGTTGTGCCTCATACCAACACTAATTCATCATTGATTTTACCTTCTACTAGTACAGGAGATCTAGCTTAGGCTATAGTACATTTTTTTAAAATTACTTTATTTGGAATCCCTAATGCCACTCTATAATTCTAATATTTTATCACTTACCATATAGGTTGTGGCTCAAACTATCATTGATTCATTGGTGTTTGTGCCTCCTATGAGCATTAATTCATTGGTAGTTGTGTCTCTCATCATCACTCTACCTTATCATTTTTTTTGGAGTCCCACCCATCGACGAAGGAACCCATTAGTGTTATCATTTAGTCCAACTATGGGACAAAGGGATGAGGTAATGAACAACTCAACTATCCACAATTTAGAACCCAATTTCTAGTTGTTTTCATATTACTTATAGATAAGATATTTGATAGTGTATTTTAATTTTTCTTCTGTAGACACTTGGTGAGCCACAAACTACATCAAAGAGGTTCAATTTTGACAATCCTACATAGTCATAGATATTGATAGTACTATACATATGTAGTTGTGGTCATCACATGGCATTGACATATATTCAACTTTTGTATTGTATATATTCAAGATTTGTATTGTGCACATTTGACATTTCTACTATACACATTTGACATTTGTTGGGTATTTGAATTTTGTATTGTATATATTCAAGATTTTTATTGTGCATATTTGACATTTCTATTATACACATTCAACATTGTTGGGTATTCGACTTTTGTATTGTACCGATGAGACATAATACTTTTTGTAACTATATGATTGATATGGCATAATATATTATTCATTTTGATATACATTAAACTTGGATTTCCATCCAACTTTTTCAGTGTGTGCATACAAACTTATATTTTGTCTTACTTTCTTGCAATTAATCAAACTCATGAACATTCATTATTTAATATAGACAATATAACATGCTTATAAAATTCATTATAACATGTAATCAAATTCATGTCACATATTTTGATGTAATAAGACATGAAAAGTAGAAATATGTCATGATTTTTGTATTTGTGTCAAAGATCGTAGCTTGATAGTGTTTAGATAGCCTTAGGGATGCTTCCATTTAGTGCGGTTGATATTGTCAGAGGGGCATTGTGGCTGAAATGAGGTTGGTACTAGCCTAAACTTGACCAACTAGAGCTAACAAAGCATACAATTTGATCCCAAGACGAACCAGTTTGAAATATACATTGTATCTTTTGGCAATAGGTGAGATACAAATGCCAAATCCAAACAAATTCAAATATCTAAAAATTGAGATAGGTTTTTGTAGTTCTAGATAATGCGATCCTATAGCACCTGACAGTTTGTCAATACCTCAAACGAGCTCAAAGAAATTCCTGATCAAAGATTGTAGGCCAATGATGCTTAGAGATCATTAGGGATGCTTCCGTTTAGTGTGGTCGATACTATTAGAGGAACAATGCGGCTGAAATGAGGTTGATCCTAGCCTAAACCCAACCAATTGGAGCTAATAGAGTAGATGATTTTTTCCTAGGACCAATGGTTTGAAATATACATAACCTTGCTCATTTGAACTGAGAAAAATTACAACTTTTTGCAATAGGAAAGATATGGATGCCAAATCCAAACAAAGTAAAATCTCTAAAAATTGAGATAGGTTGTTGTAGGCCTAGATAATGTAATCCTGTAGCACTTGGCAATTCACCAATACCTCGCACGAGCTCAGATAAATGCCCGATCAAAGATTGTAGCTTGATGGTTCTTAGAGACCCTTAGGGATACTTCAATTTAGTGTGGTCGATATTGTAGAATGGGAATTGTGGCTGAAATGAGGTTTTTCCTAGCCTAAACCTGACCAACCAGAGCTAATAGAGAAGCCATGGATTGTTAGGAATGCATTAGAAGCTTCAAAACCCTAGTTTCTTGGAAAGCACAAAATGAAGGAAAATGAATGCAATATATTGTTATAATCTATTGTACTGATTCAAATCAATTCCTTGAACATGTGGAATCAATCCAAGGACTAGATTCAATCAGCTCATCACACAAAACAAAAAAATTTCTTGGAAAAGTATGGATCATCACTCTAAAAGGCACAAAAAATTGTTGCAAAACTTATCTTTTTGATTCCAACCCAAAAATTTGGTGAACTCCAACAAATATACACTCCTCTAGGTCATTTTTTCATTTCCCAACCAAAATTTTCACTTGCTTATGTATTCTTAACAACTTATGTAAGAAATTGCAAAAATTGCACTTTTGCAAAATTTGCACTTTGCAACTTTTTAACAACTTTTTGCACTATTTTGCAATTTGACTCCAACTAGGTATGAAATGATCCCAAATAATTTATTAAGACTAAATATGAAAAAAAATATCAAATCCAACCTTGAGTCTACTATTGGCCAAATGTTGACTATGTTTGACCAACCTAGAACAACCTAGACAAACAAACACTAGGTGATCTTTTGGTCTCCAAATGAGGTCACCAACCTATCAAAATTCTTCTCATGCTTTATATAGGGTGGTTATTCACCCTTTAGGACTCTTCTTCAATGCTTTGCAACATTCTTGCCAAAAGTTGCTCAAGCAACTTTTGAAAGTTGCAAAGATGCACAATGCAACTTTTATATTTTTTTGCAAGTTTTTACCAATTTGATCAAATGACCTTCCTATCATCTCAAATTTAACCAAAAACCTT
The DNA here is from genome assembly GCA_028749045.1 of Cupressus sempervirens. Classification (NCBI taxonomy): domain Eukaryota; kingdom Viridiplantae; phylum Streptophyta; class Pinopsida; order Cupressales; family Cupressaceae; genus Cupressus; species Cupressus sempervirens. The sequence continues at coordinate 662,534,523 of CM053790.1, read as the reverse complement.
ACTTATGGTAAAATCCTCAGCCTAACTCTTTGTAGACCTTATTGACTTCATGGTGACATCATCATTCAGAGGGCTATTTTAAGCCTAAAAAGGGGTGCCATATTGTGACATCAAAGAGACGGTCCAAAACAAACCTATTCAAGCTTTGCATATGTTATAGAAAAGCCAAATGGGTATCCAAACCTATAATTTTTTTTAATGATGTTTTGGGAAAGTTGGGAGAAAAATGCAAGAGGAAAACCATCTAAATCCATATAAGTTGAAGATAATTGAATATTTTATTAAGTATATCATCAAGCCCACAAAAAAGAGTTCAAGAGACAAATTTATAATAAATTTATAACAATAATGTATAATATTTACATCTCTTATCAATTTTATATAGAAAACTTGGCATCTAAATATGCACATGTGATATCTCTTATCAGATTTAGATACAAAATATGGCATATAAATATGCACATGTTACATGTCTTCTCTTTCTTTATATATAGAATTTTGCATCTAAATATGCACATGTGTCTTCTCTTATCAGATTCTTATAAAAAAATGGAATATAAATATCCACATGTTACATATATCTTCTCTTTTATATATATAAAATTTGACATCTACATATGCACATCATTGAAAAATTGCAACATTTTGCATAACATATATACAAAATTTTCAAAATTATTCTACCATATGTAGAATGATTCAACAATTTAGCACACAATCAATCAAGGGAACCTTTTGGATCAACTCTAACCCTTATTGTATCAAGTATTGCCTCCTGATCAGATTCACATACTTTCCACAACTTCTTGTTAAGAGGCCTACCACAATATGATATCAATTGTATATTCTTGCAACAATAAGGTTAAAGTAATGAAGAATATGTCTGTGTCTCAAAATCCTTAAATAACCACATGGTAGAATTCTTGATAGGGTATCTACATTTAGTTGTAAAGACAAATTAAAGTCAAAATTGATACATTATACATGAAAAATTTTCTTAAAGAGATCTTCATGGCAGGGGACAAAAATATACTACCTTTTAAGCCATGTGACTGTCACAATGATGGATCCTATTGGGTACTCAATATCCTTACCATCAATGACTGTAGCTACCAGTTTCTTTTTGGGCTCAATACACTGACATAGAAAGTAATATGTTCCTTCATCATTATTGTCATATGCAATAACTACATATACATGACCTGCATTATATAGAAGGATAAGTTAATGGAAAAATTAAAAGTAATCTATTTTAACTAAGTATTAAATTGATAAATTAGTACTTAGTTCAACTAGGTCAAATACATGTTCAAAATCTATTGATGCTTCAACCTGGTTGAGTTGTAGTGCTATAGGAAGTTGATATGAATCAATTGGATGCAAAGCTCTACAAGACCATTGGTCAACCCACTCTTTTGATTCAAATCCATCCCATATATGATGCATACATGAAAAGCAAAAGCATGCAAGATTTCTAGTATGAATAGCTTGTGACACTGCATTTGAACTTCAAAATGAATGCATCTCACTTGATCTGGTAAGTGTACAACAATCTTGCAAATTTTCAATGTTAGGTTCACATATCAACCAAAATAATCTAGAAACCATAGAATTACCTATATTACTTAGTGCCATCATAGAATTGCACCATTGGATAATTGTTTCAACATTTTATAATATTGTGCCACATTTGTACTTTAATTTCTCTCTACTAAGGGCTCTTTTCACACATGCTCCAACACCATCATGCTATCCCTTCCATGTCTTGCCTAAATGAAATTCCAAAAATTTTGCACTCCACTTGTCACATGCATCCTACTCAACCAATAGAACATCCTTGTATTCTTTAATTGTGCGGTGTAATTTTCTATCAATATAATGTGTTGATTGTATCTTTCATCTCTTTTCCTTAAATTGTCATAGAAAAATCTAAAACATCCTTGCACAAACTTCGATGAATGAGTTCGATCATCGCTGACATAGAAGTGATACTCTCTTAATACTTTTCTATCATCCCTTGTGCTATCATGTGCATGAATAAATGCCATGTGTACAAAAATTGACACTTGTATAGAATTGTAATACATTGGTTGCACTTCATTTTGAGGTTTTAGTGTATAGTTTTCAGCAAAGTCAACAACTGATACAATCATACCCAAGGGAAAAGTGTCCTTACACAACTTGAATTTCTCATCTAACCATATAGCTCTATGTGAATGATCTATGTAGTCATAATCTTGAAACAATTTCATAAAATCAAGTACACATACATCACTTTTCACTAATTCACACCTCACACCTCTTTAATTCTTTTCCATCTTTAACACCATATATAACTAACTTTTACTTTCCAAGAGAAACTAGTGCCTTACCAATTTCATGTGTGCTATCTAGATGTAAGAATCTATGCAAATTTTGCAAGCCACCACATTGAGGGAAAACAACCTTTCAAACACACGGTCTTATAAAAAATACACCCATCATCTTGTTTACATAGTACACTTGCAATAAACTCTCTCGACGACTTAGGATGTAATTGTAGAACACATTCCTACAATATTTTTTAAGTATACAAAGTAAAACATATATAATGATAAACATCATAATGCATAGAAAACTTAGCATGACCCCTACAACAACATGTAGTGCATGTATGATTTATCTTAACATAGAATGGTTTTGTCATCTCAAAAAACCTTTGGCTGATTTAAATTTGAGGAAATCTTTGAAGAAACATTTCATAAAATTGTGTTTTAGCCATATCCAAAATTTTTTTTGCATGTGACTCATGGTTTATTTTTCCAATTTGTATTTTGACAACATCTTTTTGGTTTGGTGAAGCCCTTGTGTTGTGATGCCAAAAGTTTTCTATTAATTTTCTTAGTACATCAAAAAAAACTTTATCCTTACGTGGGAGTCTACCTTGGAATGACCAAAAAGAAGTCTCATTAGAATTCTCAATTTTCTCTCACCTCACTAAGGCTTTGACTAATGTTGTTCTACTTATCCTTAATGATTTACTTATTTTTCTTACTATACGAGTTTTTTTCCATTTCCTTTCCCATTATGGTTGATGTGAGGACCCATCAACTTGTATTATCATTTTTAGTATGTGCTTTTGAACCAATGGATTGGTATGCATCAAAGAGATTTCTAACAATGCTTCTTTCACTATTATTTTAGATTTTCTTAACTCCAAAATTTTCATCGTCTCTCTAAGTTTTAGATTTTTAAACATTTCAAACAACAAGTTGACATCTTCCACTGTGATTTAAATTTTCAAAATAGCTATTCTAAATCTCTTGAATAATTCTCCTACAATTTCTTTGTGATATTTTATCATGCATTACCTTCAAAATATACTCATCATTGTCAATTAGAAACTTTAGTTTTCTATGAAATATTCTAGGAGATGTTAATGTACATACATGCTCTATATTTTCATTACTTACATCATATACATTCATCATTTCAACTTGAGATGTCACATCAGGGGCATCAGATGATGTAAGTGTATTTGTCATAATCATTTCGATTGGAACATGTTGAACATTTTTGTTTGTCAAATTTGGTGCATTTGTGAATCAATTGTCAATGGGTAGATTTTCATCACTTATGTTGGAGGAATTTGATGATGTACCTTCACATAATCTCGTCATACTTTCCCTTGTTTTTGCCTTTGTTGCCTCTTATTTTTCAATTGTTCCTCTCTTGTTCTTTCCCATGATTGTAGATGCAAATTACCCTACAAATAATAACATGAATAAAATACAAAGACAAACAAATTTACATGATTATTATATTCTCAATCACAAGATAATAATATAAAATAAGATGTTGACACATGCAAAATATAAAATTTAGCATTTCCAAGCATAAAAAACCTTACACTTGCATACCTGGAATAGAAATGCATGTGAAACAATAGTATAATCTGGTAGACCACACTAAAATGACACAATGACTATTGACATGCTATTTTATTTACTATTTTCAATAACTTGATCGGGTTATTGAGTTATGACTGCATTATCCATATAGACTAATAACTTGACTGGGTTTTGTATAACTCGATCAAGGTTTGTATTATCATTACACAAAGATAGATTGAAGGAGGGAGGGAATGATGGAGAGAATGAGAGAGAGAGAGAGGGTAGGGATAGGATAAAGAGACAGAAGGGGATACAAAGAGGGAGAGGGAGTGGGGGTGTGTATGAGAGAGAAAAGGATGTGATGGATAGAGAGATTAGGGGGGAGAGAGAGAAGATAATGTCATGGAGTGAGAGAGAAGGGGATAGGAGAAACAGAGAGAGAGAAGGGGATAGGATAAAGAGAGAGAATGAGAGTGAGAGAGGGAGATATATATAAAGAGGGAGAGGGAGGGGGAGAGAGAGATTAGGGGAAAGGATAGAAAGAGTGAGAGAGAGAGAAGGGGATAGGAGAAAGAGGGAGGGGGAAGGGAGAGAGGGAGGGAGGGAGGGAGAGAGATATTATCTTGAGTTGATGCTCCTTTATCCCTTGGATTGCATTAACGATCTAAGATTTAGCACCGTTGGGGATTGGTTCAAAATAATCTCTTTCCTTGGATTCTATTCCTTTTTGAGGTATGTGGTTATGTGATGAATTTAGGGTTACTTTCCTTGGTTCACATTTCTCTCAACATAGAAGGATAACTTGAGAGAGTCACTAAGAAAGAAGAAGAAAGTAATGAAGAAAATTACCAAGGGTCAAGAACTCATTGAAAAGATGGAAGGTAAAAGAAAATTAGAGGAGTTAGATGAAGACATAACTAATATAATGACTAACAATAAGAAGATGAAGGAAACCATAATGATGATGAAGAAAGGAATGGAAGAATCAGTCAAAGGAATGGCAAAGGAACAAGAGTGTTAGTACACATACGGTCCTAGATTTTAACCTTTCAATTTCAAGTTTTGAACTTCTTTGAACTACTTCAAACTTGGTTCAAAGCGGTTTGAAGCAGTTCAATAGTTCAAAATAGTTCAAAGTGATTCAGTGGCTTGGTTTTAGTGATTCATTCCCAGTTTAGAGATGCAAATTTGTTGGTTTAAAAAGTTCAAAATCTAGCCTTAGTTCATAACTCAAGGTCAACACATAAGTTCAGAGGTCATATTTTGGAGATGCACCTCAGTCGAAGAATAAATTACCATTATGATCAAAGGGTTGGAGTAAAGGCCCAATGTAGTCCCAGTGTCTCATTTGTTCGAAGGGATGAAATTGGTCTAGATTCAAAATGCCTAATCCCTCTAAAGATCTTCAGTTATAAAGTTTCATTTTGCATCAAAGACCTCTAAGGCTCAAAGTGTTAATACAGAATTTCAATATTATGGATAATTGAGCCAAGTTTAGTTGAATTTTCTCTGATCTATATTTTAAAACTTCAGAAGGTTTAATTAATTTTCATATAATCTCCACGCAAAGAATGATGTTCAAATCCTCAGTATACAAGGTATTTGTTTTGGAGGGATCTTGATGATCAAATGAGTTAGGGAATCTAGTAAGGAGTGTCTCAAGTTCATCTGAATAGCATATATGAGAACCTAAAGTTTTGGAAAAAGTTAGTTTGGGAGATTGAACAACAACAATCAGACTTCATAGAGGTCCGAGGGTACTCATGCAATATCAGATACACATTCGAAGATTGAAAGGATATTCTTTTGAAAAGAAAGACTACAAGAGTATATATAATTGCCATGAATTCCTCCAAATATTCCTATGAACATGGGATATCGACCAGTAGACATATAAATTGTTTTATAAAACTTATCCATCGTCATAGTAATCACTGTGCATGACTGGCAGGTTGTATTGAAACATTTTGAATTACAAACCGAGGCAGCTATGGATGCATGCATCGAGTTCATGACCAGGAGGCTCACTATTAATTTCTGATGTTCATGAAGCCATGACCTTTCTCTTACAATAGAAATTATTTATCAAAATATATCGAGATACAAACCTATATTAGGAGGCAATTGTTGTTGGAATATTAATTGTAGATGGTCGTTTCTCCCTGGAGCCAAATGCCCACCTACCGCCCCTGACGAATTGCACAATAGCCAAAAAATTTATTATAGGTAGGTGAGTTTTCAAATTTTCAAATGAGGGGGAAATTTTTTTTGACAGAAGACAAAAATGATTGTTCACTTTCATTCGAGTAGAGAGAGTAGACAGAGAGATAGAGTGAGAAGAAGAGCTCAAAAGTTGTAGAGAGCAGAGAAAGTGATCAATAGATCTAGTTTTTTGTAGGGATAGAGGAAGTTCATTTCGTGCCTGTAGTTGCACATGTTTCTTCTTTGATCATTCTATAAGTTGAATGTTTTATTGTTTCATTTGTCTTGTTGAAGCAGTGATTGCTCCAGGCATTGTAGTATGCAGCCATTAGAGCTGCAAGTTTGAAGTTTAAAGTTTTATCAGTTTAAAGTTTAAGGTTATTTTAGGGGTTTTTGGTTGAAGCCAAATGCTCCCAGATCTTGTAATAGTTTGAATCTAAGTTGAATAGTAAAGCAAGTAGGCATACATGATTCCATTACTTCTCATTCATTGCATTTGTGAAATTTATTGTTGACTATTTCAAGCTTTGGGTCTCTAGTTTTAATGGTGGAAATATTCACGTCATAAGTCTGCACTTGGTATTGTATTTGGTAGAAGTCATCTACAGTGGCTACCAAGTTCACTCAGTTCCTTCTTCTACCTTGCACCACTCTCTAGTGGCTACCGAGCTCACTTGGTAATCACATTGTCTACCGAGTTCACTCGGTAATCACACCCTGCAGTGTCTACCAAGTTCTTCATTTAACGAGTTGATTATTCATCTACCGACCTCACTCGGTATCTAGTGTTTACTGAGTTGCCCTTCACTTACCGAGCTCACTCGGTAAACACTCCTGCCACTTAGTTTCTTAATGTTTACCGAGCAAAACTGCCACTCGGTAATAGTATTTGTTGAGTAGATTTTTTAGGTTTAGGGTTGTGAGTTTTTTGATGTTGTATTAATATTTCTTACATGGTATCAGAGCTTTGAGGCCCCACATCTATAGTGAGTTAGGAAATTTTGTTATTCTTGGGATATTTGACATGGCAGATGCAGGAAAGATATGGCAGCAACCACCACCATTCAATGGGAAAAATTATGATACATGGGCAAAGAAAATGAAGACCATTATGGTTGCAAATGATTTGTGGGAGTTTGTAGTTAATGGGTTCAATGATGTGACAGACCTAGTTCAGTATGCTGCCCTCAAAAATGCACAAAAGACTCATTTGAAAGAGTCAAGGAGGAAAGATGCAAAGGCATTAAGTCTTATTGAAGTAGCAATGATAGAGATTGTATTCCCAAAGATTGCAGTAGCAAATTATGCAAAGGAAGCTTGGGATATCCTTGAGACAAAATTCAAGGGGATTGATAAAGTTCACACAGTAAAGCTACAGAATATAAGGAGGGAGTTTGAGAACCTTCAGATGAAGGAAAATGAATCAGTTGTAGATTTCAGTTCAAGGACCTCCAATGTGATTAATCAACTGAAGTCAAATGGAGAAGACTATCAAGAGTAGAGGATAGTGGAGAAGATATTGAGGAGTTTACCTCATAAATATGACAATTTGGTCATGACCATAAAAGAGGAAAAAGACCTCACTTTTTTGACAATGGATGAGTTGATGGGTACACTTCAAACCCATGAGCATATGATCAACAGATCTACTTCTTCTACTTCCCAAGAGCAAGCATTCAAGGCTCAGTCAAATTCAAGAGGAAGGGGGAGAGGAAGAAATGGCTCAGGAAGGAACTCCAGAGGTAGAGGCCGAGGTAATGGAGGACAAAGAAATGCTGCAACAGAAAGCTCAGGAAGAGCAGATGGAGCAAGTAGCTCTCAAAATACCTCAAGAGGAGGTAAAAAAAACTACAACTCAAATAAGAGTAATGTAGAATGCTACTACTGTCATAAATATGGGCATTCTGCAAATGAATGCTGGAAGAAGTAGAATGATCAGTTAGGACAAGAAAATGTGGTTGATGTGAACATGGGAAGTGGACCCAATGCTGCTGCTTTCATCATGTGTAATGTTGGTGAAGAAGGAAGCCCTGAGGTTTGGTACCTTGACAGTGGATGTAGCAACCACATGAGTGGAAATGAAACTTTGTTTTCATTCATTGACAAGAGTTTCAAATCTGAAATTAAAATGGGTAACAATGGAACCCTACCAGTTGTGGGAAAATGATCTATTATGGTCCGCACCAAGAAAGGTGAGAAAAGGGAAATACAAAATGTGTATTTTGCCCCTAGTATGAAGCACAATTTGATGAGCATTGGTCAGCTCATTCAAAATGGATACAAAGTGCTGATGGAGAATGACACGTGTGTCATTCATGAAAAGGATGGGAGCAAGAATTTACTTGTAGTAGTTCAAATGACCAAGAATAGAATGTTTCCCTTGAGGATTGAGACATGTATCTCATCTCAAGTTTGGGCTGCACCTCACACACAATCAGCTCTAAAGAGTGTGATTAAAGACCCCTCATGACTATGGCACCTCAGGTATGGTCATCTTGGCTATGCTGGATTAAATTTGTTGTTAAATAAAAGAATAGTAGATGGTTTGCCACGTGTAGAAAATTCTTATGACAAGTGTGAGGCTTGTATTTTGGGAAAGCAACATAGTCTTCCCTTTAATTTTGAAAATTTTAGGAGGGCTAGATATCCATTAGAGTTAGTGCATACTGACCTAGTCGGTCCTATACAAGTTACTTCCATTGAGGGGAGTACTTATTTCATGACATTCATTGATGATTTCAGTCATAGGACATTGGTGTATTTCTTAAAGAATAAATTTGAAGCATTTGATAAATTTGTAGAATTTAAAGCCTAGGCTGAAAGACAATGTGGACACTATATCAAGGTCCTAAGATCAGATAGAGGAGGGGAGTATACCTCCAATTCTTTTGTAAATTTTTGTAGGAAATATGGCATAAAGAAAGAGCTCACAACCAGGTATACACCACAACAGAATGGAGTGGCTGAATGAAAGAACATAACCATTGTTGAAATGGCAAAGAGCATGATGAAAGAGAAAGGTCTCCCAACTGAATTTTGGGGAGAGGCTATGGCAACAACAGTTTACCTAATTAATAGGTGTCCTAAAAAGGTAGTCCATGACAGAATTCCAATGGAAGCATGGTCACAAAGAAGATGGACAGTTGAACACTTAAGGGTGTTTGGATGCATTGCATATGCACATGTGCCTAAAGAGAAAAGGCAGAAATTGGATGACAAAGGTGTGAAATGTATTTTCACAGGGTACAGCCTAGAATCTAAGGCATATAGATTTTATGACCCATTGAACAACAAGATGATGCTTTCAAGAGATGTGAAATTTTTAAAAAATCAGTCTTGGTATGGTCCAACTGATGAGTCACCGAGCACTTCAAGGAAAGTGCCAATTATAAGTGAAGAGGATGCCGATGAACAGCAAGAAGAAGGAGTAGATAGAAGAAGAGGCAAGCAACCTCAGTCATTATCGAGCTCCTCTAGGCATGACCGAGTGTCAGTGCCAAGCAGCAGCAGCGAAGATTCTAATCCCACACTCTCCTCCCTGTTACCAAGAAAGACCAAGAGTCGTAGGGAGATATACCAAGATGAAAGGTATGAAGATTATGATGAGAGTGTTAATTTTGCATTATTTTCTCATAGTGATCCAATTTATTTTGAAGAAGCTATTAAGGAGAAGAAATGGTGTAAGGCCATGGATGAGGAGATAGACGCTATAGAAAGAAATTAGACATGGGAGCTAACTGAATTGCCTCCCAAGAAGCAAGTGATTGGAGTGAAATGGGTCTATAAGACCAAATGCAATGTTGAAGGTAAAATTGATAGGCATAAGGCAAGGCTGGTAGTCAAAGGCTACAAACAACAATATGGAAGAGATTATGATGAGACATATGCCCCAGTTGCAAGAATGGCAACCGTGCCTGCTGTCATAACAATTGCAACTCAGCACAAATGGAAGGTATATCAAATGGATGTGAAGTCCGCTTTCCTAAATGGTGTATTGAAAGAAGAAGTATATGTGGAGCAGCCACCTAGTTATGAAGTTGCAGGTGAAGAGAAGAAAGTATATAGATTGAAGAGAGCTCTTTATGGGCTCAAGCAAGCTCCAAGGGCATGGTATAGTAGGATTGACTCATATTTGATGAGCAATGACTTTTGCAAAAGGAATGGTGAGCCTACTCTCTACATCAAGGCAGCAAATGAAAATGTTTTGATTGTTGTCTTGCATATAGATGATTTGATTTTTACTGGTAATGACAAGGATTTAATTGGTGAGTTCAAAGAGACCATGAAAAATGAATTTGAGATGACAGATCTAGGTCTCTTGAAATATTTTCTAGGCATAGAAGTAAAACAAATGCATGATGGCATCTTCATCTCTCAAGAAAAGTTTGCAAGGCAGATCTTGGAGAGATTTAAAATGCAGAACAGTAAGGCAGCCCCCACACCAACAGCAGTAGGTCTAAAGTTGAGCAAGGAAGACTCTAGCAAGAGAGTGGATCCAACATTGTACAAGAGTATGGTTGGAAGTCTAATGTATTTGACTGCAACTCAGCCAAACCTAATGCATGCAGTAAGTCTAATTTCCAGATTTATGGAAACACCAAAGGATTCCCATTGGCAAGTGGAAAAAAGGATCCTAAGGTATGTGAAAGGTACCAAGGGATTTGAAATTTTGTATACTGCAAATGATGATTTCAAGTTGGTTGGTTACACTGATAGTGATTGGGATGGAAGTTTAGATGATAGGAAGAGCACTTTCGGATACATGTTTCATATGGGATCAGGTGCAATTTCATGGGCATCCAAGAAATAACCTATTGTTGCTCAATCTACAGCAGAGGCTGAGTACATAGTAGCAAATACAGCAACATGTCAAGCAATTTGGCTAAGGAGGATCTTGACAGATTTAAATGGAAGGCAAGATGATGGAACCACAATTTATTGTGACAACATCTCATCTATTGCATTGTCCAAGAATCTAGTCTTCCATGGGAGAAGCAAACACATAGAGATCAGATATCACTTTATTAGAGAGTTGGTGGAGAATGGAGATATCAAGATGGAATTTTGTAAGTTTGAGCAGTAGCTAGCAGACATTTTTACCAAGCCATTATGCATTGGAACTTTTGTACACCTAAGAGAGTGTCTTGGTGTAGTTGATTTGGATCAGTAGTGATCCTTGTTTGTTTGGCTCGGGACAAAGGGGGAGTGTTGGAATATTAAATGTAGATGGTCATTTCTCCTTGGAGCCAAATGCCCACCTACCACCCTTGACGAATCACACAATAGCCAAAAAAATTATTACAAGTAGGTGAGTTTTCAAATTTGCAAATGAAGGGGAAAACTTTTTTGACAGAAGACAAAAATGATTATTCACTTTCATTCGAGCAGAGAGAGTAGACAGAGAGACAGAGTGAGAAGAAGAGCTCAGAAGTTGCAGAGAGCAGAGAAAGTGATTAGCAGATCCAGTTTGTTGCAGGGATAGAGGAAGTTCATTTCATGCCTGTAGTTGCACGTGCTTCTTCTCTGATCATTCTATAAGTTGAATGTTTTATTGTTTCATTCGTCCTGTTGAAGCAGTGATTGCTCCAGGCATTGTAGTATGAAACCATTAGAGCTGCAAGTTTGAAGTTTAAAATTTTGAAGTTTTATCAGTTTAAAGTTTAGGGTTATTTTAGAGTTTTCTGGTTGAAGCCAAATGCTCCCAGATCTTGTAATAGTTTGAATCTAAGTTGAATAGTAAAGCAAGAAGGCATACGTGATTCTATTGCTTCTCGTTCATTGCATTTGTGAAATTTATTGTTGACTATTTCAAGCTTTGGGTCTCTGGTTTTAATGATGGAAATATTCACGTCATAAGTTTGCACTCAGTATTGTCTTTGGTAGAAGTCATCTACAGTGGCTACCGAGTTCACTCGGTGCCTTCTTCTACCTTGCACCACTCTCCAGTGGCTATCGAGTTCACTTGGTAATCGCATTGTCTACCAAGTTCACTCGATAATCACACCCTGCATTGTCTACCAAGTTCTTCATTTACTGAGTTGATTATTCATCTACCGACCTCACTCGATATCTAGTGTTTACCGAGTTGCCCTTCATTTACCGAGCTCACTCGGTAAACACTCCTGCCACTCGGTTTCTTAATGTTTACCGAGCAAAACTACCACTCGGTAATAGTATTTGCTGAGTAGATTTTTTAGGTTTAGGGTTGTGGGTTTTTTGATGTTGTATTAATATTTCTTACAATTGTCACGGAAGGTAGTGAAATAGGCTATTTTATATCTGCACTTCTTTACTCAAACAACCAACGGAGATAGTGGAACTTGCAAGCCAAATACATGAAGACTCCGAGCCTGCATGGAGAAGAGATGGACAAAGTGGCCCCTGTTCAAAGCTTCTGGCACCTAAGTATTTCACGAAGTGAAAAGCTAATTGAGCGGTGGACAGAAATGAGAAGGGAGAAAGAAGATAGGTATTTCGTGGTGCTAACGGCCCCCTTTGGTAGGAAACACAACGAGGACAGAATACTGTGTTGTTGAATGTAATGGTATCAGAAATATTTGATGAAGAAGGCCTTTTGATTGACAATAACATCCATGGATGCCCAGGTCAAGAGTGTATGGAGATGCCTTCAAAATGTTGGGCAAAATGTCTACAGTAGTTTTTGGAAATTATAATTGTCGACACCTTCAATTGTGCACATTATTGCAAACTGAGGACAAAGCCTGAAGACGCCGCAACTCTTCCTAATGTCTAAAGCATGAATTCAAAAACATGGAGGAATCACGTAAGGCTTAAGATATATTCGATGTGATATTGAAGTTGTCAGAATAGTAAAGAAGCAATGATAAAGGGAGCCCACAAGCTTAGTAATAAAGCTGTGTGTTAATTGTTAAGAGATCCTATGAGTTGAAAATAAGGGGGGTTATATAGTTAAAAGAAAAAGCAGAGAAATGATGGCATCATCACCATAGCCGCGGGCCCAAAAAATTCAGTCAGACTTGATCAAATGACATTGAAAAGGAAATCATATATTCGATACCACCATAGAACAACATCGGGTATGTTGAAGAGAAAAACCCAATCCCTCCTCTTATCGGCTCTACCATGGTTAATGGATGCATTGAAATAAATGGCACAATCAAGGAGGATGGTGAAACCCATAGGTCAATCTCGTGGAGATTTCAATTTTAGTATAAAATCATGGATCGCATGTGTTTGCAGGATCGAGATTTATCACCTGAGCATCAATGAAAATAGTTAAGGAAATAGGTCGGGATACACCTCTCAGAGAGGCACGTGTACACATATTATATGATTCCGCAAGATGAATCTGTGGATTAAGAGATTTATATTAATAGAGGCAATCTTTTTAAAAGAAGACAAATTGTATAAGCTTGCTTGCAAACTTGTTCAATTCAAATTAAGAATAGTGAGTTATATTTATGAAGACCAAGACACCAGTGGTCTCGAGTTAGATGGAATCGATGACGTCTCTTAAAAGCCAAAGTAACATCAAAGGAAAGGAGTCAATAGCTTCCCAATCTACCTGTGACATCAGCTACTCAACACCATGCATTCCTGGCTCTTGATATCAAAGGCGAGATGTTTGCAAAGAAGCGTTATGCAGAGAAAGCTTTGATGAAGAAAACAATTGCCATATATGAATAAAAGACCACCAGTGCAAAACAGAAGCTATGGAAACCCAAAAAATATGGTGAAGGAAAGATGTGATGCTGATAAACAATGACACAAGGAGGTTAATATGCAAAGTGCAGAGATCCCTTTAAATAGTTGTTATCGCTCATTTCTTAACCGAGTACAAATTCAAAGCTGATTATCCATTTCACATAAAAGAAGCCAATACAATGCTAAAGGTGATTTGTAATAAAGTGTTTAATTTAAATTAAACCTTATGCACATATAAAATTATAAGAGGAAAGGAAGAGATGGTTTTCTTCCAAGAATTAGTTACCCAAAATAGAATAGGAACCGACAACAGAAAAGATAAAAGAGCCAATGAAATATAAAGGAAGGGTTCCATTTTTCCTTTCCAAGCAGGAGATTTTATGCTATTGCAGGGAGAGGGTTTTAGTTTTCCATAGAGAGATTTTCTAGTTCTCTGGGGAAAAGACGATAGACTTTGGAGTTGTAGCAGAATAGAGCTTTACTTTGCTAGACTTTGTATTAGTTAAAGGGAAATTTTGATTTTGAAATCTAGTGTATGGGAGAGGGTTTTCATTTTCTTCTAAATGGTAAATCTAATGCAGCGTGTAATAAGATTTGTATAACTTTTTTACATCTTAAAGAAGGGAGATTTGAAAGATAATTACAAACTAGAATTTTGAGTTTAGATAGTTTACTTTCCACTGATGGTTATCTTTCGTAACTTTCCATTTTCTTTAAGTGCATTTGATGTTGCTATTTTCTAAATACATTTTTGATAATCAAGATCTCTTGAAGCTTTGATTCTTCATTTTCTCAAGAGGATGAAAATGATTTCTTTTATCTTTGTTCTTTTGTAATGTAGAATACATCAAATTAACTTTGTGTAATAAGCTATTCTTTGCTTTTCTTTCTTTTCAGTTATTAAGTTTACACACCTACTCTGTGCTTACGGATAGATGTTCGAAATCTTTTTGTGCTTTCTGGTTAAAAGCATCCATAAATTATTCATTGTATATCTTACAAAGGGAGCTATACTTGATAAAATTTAGAGGAAGGTTATCAATCCAATGATAACTTGTCCAATTGTTGGTGTTGATTAGTCCTCTCACTTGGGCATTTAGGGTTATATTTGCACACATTTTCTTGAAGGACAATCTGTTCACTAATAGATTTTTGGCAACTCTACTAGGGAGAGTCCCTTTTTGAAGAGAACCTGGTCTTTGCAAAGCTATGAATAATGATGGTTCTCCCTCATAATGAGGTTTTTCCTATATTACAAACTAATCTCAGATTTGAGGATACCTAGGAAGATATAATTTCAAACTTGAGTTCAACTGCCTGGGCATTACGTCGAAGTAACCAACAATATCAACAAGTATTGATTATTTTAGAAAGAGAAGAATAAAGGGAAAAATTGTTAAGAGGGGTGCTAGAAGTTCAAGAAGAAGTGGTCATTAATAGACTTGCTCGAGCACTTGCAAAACCTTGAACATAAAACTAAGAAACAGAGCTGGCTACTCATAGATAGACAAGGGGGGAAAGAGTAAAGGGAATCCTCGATGAGAACTTTGAGCCACTGAAGAATTTGAATTTTTTGCCAGATTTTAACAACCCTAAAAAGAAGAAGATCAAATCTCAAAGTAGACCTAGTTCACCACCAAAACAATCACCTTTTTTGCCATTAGTACAGTCTTTGCTTCCATTAAATACTCTTGTTCCAGCTTATATAACCATCCAAACTTTGCAAGTTGTACCACCTAACATGGCTACCAATCAACCTTGGGGGAAAAATATAGAGCCTTTGAATCTAGGAGTCAACCCTGCAACATCACCCAAAGGAGCTACCGAAATCCTACCTAAGTTCAGTGGAGATGGTAAAGTTTCAACAGATGATCATTTAAGTGCCTTTCATTTAGCTTGTGTTTTCATAAGCATTCCTACCCAAGAAGTCACTGTGAGATTGTTTGTTCGGACATTAACTGATGCCACAACTGATTGGTTCAATCACTCACCCCATTACTCTATCACCAACTGGGATGATATGAAAAAATCTTTCGAAGGTAGATTCAAGACTCCCAAAAATTAATGTTCTCTATTTTCTCAACTTAGTCAGTTGAAAAAGGATATGCATGAACCTATGAGAGAGTTCATTACCAAATTTAATAGGATGATTCAAAGAATTCCCACAGTGCATCTAAACCTAGTGTAGAAAACCAAAAATCATTCTTTATTAATGCTGTTCCCTCAGATATAAGTTTCCATCTCATTAAAGATGCCTGTGTTGATTTGGCTACTACTTAGAGGTTAGCTATTCAATTAGAAGATGCATTTATCAATCCTAGTAAATGGAAAAGAGAAGTACAAAAACCTAGAACCGCTTCATCTTCTACCTCTACAGACTCTATTTTGTAGAAATTGATGAAGAATGTAGCAATGATGAAGAGGTAGAAAAATAAAATTCATGGCCCTTATCAGACTCCCTAACAGGACATTCACAGATGACAATAGCCTCAAAATTTTGGTAAAGCTCCCCTATTGATTGCTCCTCAAACAATACTACAAATTGAAGAAGCTCCTAAGGAAGCAATGTGTTCTTTTCATATGACTTCAGACCATGATGAATGAGAATGTCCTGATTGGCTCAATTGTGCTCAATTAGTGAACACAATTGAGCCAAACAGGACATTCAGCAGAGTAAATACCTGAAAATGAGAATGTAGAAGGTGGAGATTTAGGTACTTATTTTTTTGAGTACGAATCTGATTTAGAAAGAGGGGGTAACATTTTTATGACACTTCAAGACCCCGCTTGCATAGTGATGACTAGAGGTCAAAGAAATCAAAAACCTTATCCAATAGCTAGCCCAAATACGTCAACTTCTAAAGGTAAGGAACATATACATGCTAACCCAAAAAAAACTATAGAGCCAAAAATTTTGGTTGGAAAGGAATCAATGGCTAGTACATCAGCATTTGATATTGTGGAATTTTGTAAATCCTATTCTATATCAATTTCTCCAGCTGAGTATCTGAGACATAATCCTAAGGAGTTAGACAAGTTAGTTCAATATGTAAAGGGAGATTCTACCACTAATGCACATTTTGTTGATGATGTTTTTGAGAACTCAAAGGCTGTTAATGAACTTGCTTTTGTGTCTGAAAGGTGCACAAACAACACCTCTTACCATGAGGTGGCTGCTAGCTCTGTTTAGAAGGAAACATAAGAGAAAAAGCCCAATCCATTTTATATATCATTGCTATTAAATGGCTAGAAACTCAGTAATTGCATCATTGATTCTAGAGCATCAGATAATATTATGCCCCAGCTTGTTGCAAAAGCCCTTGGTCTGGAGCTCACAAAAACCTTTGGATGTTGCTATTCTATGGATAGGAAACAAGTGCCCCTAGTTGGTCAAGTGAAAGATGTACAAGCCATCCTTTATGCTTGTCCAGAAAAAAAGATTGAAGCTCACCATTCTTGTAGCTGATATACCAGCCAGCTATGGAATGCTTCTCAGTAGAACTTTCTGTAAGGATATGGGTGGGGAAATTAAAATGGATTGGTTGGAAGCCTATATTCCAATAGAAAAGAAGAAAATAAAGTTGAAGCCTGAGCCAAAGAATAAATATATAGTAGTGCCTTCAGAAAATTCCAAAGCACAAATATTGTATGAAGAATGTCAGTTTGGAAATTATATTATACTGCCTAAAAAACCATGTAAAGAAGAAGAGATAGTAAGTTCTGAAGAAGCCCTATGGACTCTAGAATTCGATGGAAGCTATTCAAATTCAGGCTCAGGCACAAACGTTGTTCTCATTTCACTTTCTAGGGATATTTTTCCTTTCTCTTTTAAATTAGACTTTCATAATACCAATAACATTGCGAAATATGAAGCACTGCTTCTAGGTTTGCAAGAAGCCAAAGAAAAAGGAGTGAAGCAACTAAAAGTGAAGGGTGATGCTGAACTTATTGTGAAATAGTAAGAAAGAATTTTTTTGTTAAAAATGATAGACTGAAGCATTATAGAAACTTGGTTTGGGATGAAATTGAGTCCTTTGAAGCTTTTTCTATTGAATTCATACCTCGCTCCCAAAACACTAAAGCTAATTCTTTAGTTGTTTTAGCATCATTTTTGTTACCACATCCAGAATTTAAAAATGATACCTACAGGACTGAGATGATTTATAGGCCTAGGGTTCCAGACAATGTTAATCATTGGCAAGTTTTTAATGATGATACACAATTGAGAGAATTTATTGAATATGCTGGTAATTTTGCTGATACCTTCTTTGAAGGATTTGATCATGAGGATAAATTAATTGGAGATGAATCCACTGAGTCTGGGAAATTTATTCAACTCAAGTCAGATTCCCAAGGGATTGATCTCTTTGGAACACTTGTTTCAAAGAAAGGATCACGGTGCCCTAAAAAGGAATGTTGATTCTGATAAAAATGTAGAAGAACATGGTAAATTAATATCAGAACTGAGAAAGATCCTAGATGGATTTCTATTGGTAAGACCTATTCCAAGAGGGAGAAAGGTAGGCTGACTAAGCTTCTTACTTAGTATCAAGATGTTTTTACTTGGGGGTATGAAGACTTAAAGAATTTTATAAATGGTGAGTTTGTCCATCATATACCTTTGAAACCAAAAGCAACCACTTTTAGAAAAAAGCTTAGAAATTATAATCCTAAAATATCTGAATCTATTTTTAGATAGGTGGAGAAAATGTTAAAGGCTCACATAATATACCCAATTCATCATTCAATATGGATAGCAAACATTGTTCCCATGAGAAAGAAAAATAATGAAATAAGGATTTTCGTAGATTTTGGGAATCTGAACCAAGCGAGCCTCAAAGACAACTATGCACTTCCCATTATGGATCATATTTTGTAGACGGTTGCTAGATCCGAGGTGATGTCAATTAATATCAGAACTGAGAGGTGATCCATCTTTTGATGATACTGGAAAAACACCTACTATTTTATTGGTCAGCCTTACAGACCCTTGGTTCTCCAACATCACACATCTTCTAACATATGGTGAATGTCCTCTGAATATGAGTTACAAAGAAAGGTGAAACCTTAGATTGAAGGCTACTAAATATGTGATTTTGAATGGTATTCTATATAAAAGGGGAATTGATGGAACCTTTCTAAGGTGTGTAGATGTGGAACAACAAGAGAGGTTGTTAAAGGCATATCATTCAGATGTTTGTGGGGGACACTTCTCATCTACAATAACCACTTTCAAAATTCTTAGGAACTACTTCTATTGGCTTAGTATGTTCAAAGATGCTTACAACTTTGTTAAGAATTGTGAGAAATGTCAGCTTTTCATTGGTCATCCTTAGTTAGCAGCGTTACCTCTTAGGCCAGTAGTCATTGATGAACCTTTCCTCCAGTGGGGTATTGATTTTATTGGACCCTTAAATCCTCCATCAAGTGCTAGACATATGTATATATTAAAGGCTAGTGATTACTTCACCAAATGGGTGGAAGCTATCCCAACCAAAAAGGCCAATTCTCAGGTGGTCTGTGATTTCTTAATGGAACATATATTTGTCAAGTTTAGAATTCCCCAAAAGATAGTCTCAAACAATGCAACTTACTTTTCATTTGAGGAAATCTCTCTTTTTTGCTATGAACATGGCATGTCACTAGCTCATTCCTCATATTATTTCCCACAAGGGAATGGACAAGCAGAGTCGAACAATAAGAATTTGGTAGCTCTTATTAAAAATTTGGTGTCTGATAATTCCTGAGACTAGCATAAGAAACTATATGAAGCATTATGGGCTGACCAAATTACCCCTAAGAGAGCTATAGGTATGGCTCCATTTGAATTGGTGTACAAAATTGGAGCTCAAGCGTCATTTCCTTTAGAACTATCTACTGCTAAATTACAATCAGTAATTGAAGATCGATTCTTTAAAGATTCTTTGGAGAAGAGGATAATGTACCTACACAAACTAGAAGATGAAAGGAACAAGCTGGTTAATCACATCACTAAGCATCAGGTGAGGGTAAAGCAAATCTTTGATAGGAAAGCCAGACCATGTAGTTTACTTAAAAATGATGAAGTGCTTCTTTGGGACAAAAGGAGAGAACCAAAGGGTGCACATGGAAAATTTGAGTCTATTTGGAATGGTCTATTTATCATTTCAAAATTCATTGGCCCAAATACCTTTCGCTTGAGTTATCTTGATGGAACGGTTCTGCCTTTTACCTACAATGGGTAGGACTTGAAGTTAATCAAGTTCTAATTTTTGTGAAGTCCCTAGTCCTGTACATATCTTTTGGTTTTATTTTCATTTCTTGTCTTTCCTTTCTTTTTTTTTTTCTTTGTGTTAGGTTAGTTCTTGTTTTAGGTTTTCTAAGTTCTCTGTGTACTCCACGTACTCAATCCCCAGTCAGAGCCCCTGTTAGTTGTCCATGAGTCACCATATTTAAAAAATTTTTCCTTGGATTTTTGAAGTCTTTCCTTTCATCACTCCACGTATTCATCATCATCTGAAGTGTTGTGCAAATCCTAAGAGGTTTCCTCCTATCGCAATCCCTTCTTTTGAGCCACTTTGAACCACCTTTAACCTTGGTTCAAACTAGTTCAAAGTAGTTCAACCAGAGGTTTTACACTAATGAGTTTTCTTGTAGAAAGTGTGCACCCATCGGGTAGAGTGTTCTTTTGAATCACTTTGAACCACTTTGAATCTTGGTTCAAAGTAGTTCAAAGTCATTCAACAATAGAGTCGTCTTCATGAAATTGGATTATGGTGTACAATGCACCATCATTTTGCAAGGCATTGATGGTTATGTCAGAGAGTGATGATTTAAAGGACATTTTTATTCCCAATGCAAAATCATCATTATGAGAAAAAGTGGAAAATCTACGACTGAAAAAGAGATTAGATGTTGGAATAAAGCTAATCATTATTGGTACAACCAAAAAATGGAATTATTAAATGAGATGGTCATATCACGAGGCTTTCGAATTTGCGATCTTTAACAAGGAGTGATTTATCATTAATGCCCTATAATGAGCCTATACTTCTACACGTAAGTGCTTTTCCTTCTTAAAATGAGCTTGGCTTTCTTTTTTTGTTTATCATGCGAAGACTTGGAAGTTTGGAGAAAAAACTGTTAAGGAAGGAAGGGAAAATCATTTTTTTTATAGAAAATTACAGGTGAGAAACATAGAAATCCTTATTTTTGTTTTGCAATCTTTGTGTTTTTCAAGAAAATCAGTTTGAAGCCTTGCTATATTGATTAAGGATGAAGTCTATTTTACATTTATTTGGAAATGTCTCAAGTATGGAATGTAGAAAGCCTGTCATAAGTGATACAAATTTAGAGGGTTTTAATGTAGAGAATTTGCAAGAAAATTTCCTTGAGTATGCTGATAAATCAAAACGGTGCATGGAGGTTCCAACCAGTGGATTACTTGAAGTTGTGACTTTTCCCCCATCTCTTTTGAGTCTTGAGTTGCTCCAAATGTGTATTAATCACTATGATGTTAGGAGCAAATGTATTGTAAGAAAATATGGTGAAATGGTAATCTCAATTTTGAGAGACACTATTACTTCTATATTGCATCTGCCTGAGGGTACTTTTGCCACATTCTCCCTTGTTCAAGCCTAGGTAGAATATCAAGAAACTCCAAACTAATTTCACAATAGCTTGGCTAGGAAATTGACTGAGACTATGTATGGCAGAGGTTCTAGGCTACCCAAAGTTATCACTAAAGATCACCTTGAACCTCATATTCACAACCTTGTGGTATTATTACATAGAGTCAAAGGTTTTATTGATGTTATCCTCTTTGAGGAATGGATGTAAAGATATATAGAAATTATTTTGAAGGGAGAACAATGGATGTAATAAGATGAGATTATTGCTAGTTCACTAAGGACATAGCTTAAACATGCCAAAGAGTCTAGGGAAAATTTCTATATGGTTTCCTACTTGACTTATTGTATTGCCTGTGTTTGTGACCTTACCCCTCTTCCTCATAGAATTTGGGGTGAAGAAATAATGATGTACCAATATTGCCCTTTTCTGCAAAAAGATAAAGCACTGGAGAACTTTAGGAAGGTTCATGATGTGTTAATTGAAAATGTGCATATGACTTTGAAGAAAACACCCATGCCTAGGTTGTCTCCTGAAGCTCAAAGGTTGGTTCAACAATACGGAAGTTATTATATATAGTTTCCAAGGTTCACTTACTTGAGACTAGGTGGATTCAAAGAGGAACCTATAAAACTTTCATGCTATGCTTTAGATTTCTTTTTTTTATCTGAGATTTGCTTGAAACCATTCTCTATTGTTAAGGATAATTTTTCATAGGAGGATTGGGAGACAACTTTTTTGATTAAGTTGGATTCTCTGGTCTATAATAATATGACTAGCACCTCTATTATTGGAAGCAATTTACTTGGATTCAATTTTGGTTCCTATCATAGTAGAAGAAACTTTGATAGTAAGGGATATGCATTTTACATTCTTGGGCTTGTAGGCCACTCATTAGCAACTCCATAGTTAGAAGATCTTTGGCAAGATTGTAAAGATGAAGAGGAGGTTTTGAGGAGACATCATTCAAGGTTAACATTATAGAAAATTGGTTCCCTGAGGTTGAAGTTCAAAAAAAAGGGGGTGATTGAGGATGGTTATGATATGATTGAACTAGGTTGGGATGAATCTCATGAATTGAAGTCACTGGTAGTAGATTGGAACTAGGATGAGGAACAAGATATAAATCAAAGAGATAGATTTATATTTACTTACATTGATGTCTAGCTAAAGAAGCAGAACAAGAAAGATGTCAATGAACCCTCTTTAGGGGTGGTTTGTTTTTTTGAGCCATCATCTTCTGACATCCCACTTTCCTCTCCTATTGCAAGTAGTGAGTTGGTTCAAGTTAAACAGAGGAGGATGCCTATCCATACACAAAACATGACTCCTAGGACCAAGTCTTAGGCTAAATTTGAGGCCCTTAAGAAACTCATGGTTCAAATAGAGAAGATGTCAACTCAAGGGCTGGATACAATCGATAGTCTCAATTTCTTAGATGGTGTTGATGGTGATGTACAATTCATTGAGGCTCCAAAGGTGGATCAACCAAAGTTTATGACTCCTACTAGAGATCCCCAGGAAATTTTTGTAAGCCCTGCTATCCCTTCTTGGTTATCCAACACAATCCACAAGAAAAGAAGCTTGGAACTAGTTACATCACCTATGAAGGACATTGTAACTAAATATGCTGCATGGGGTTCAAAGGTTAAGAAGTTGAAGAAGGATGCCCACCTGACCAAGGTCCCAATGACTAAGAAGATAACTACTAAAATAGCCACATACAAACAAAAATTAGAGTATGGAGATATTGATGATGAAGGTTTCAAACTTACCTCAGTTGAATTGGGGACCATTAATAGAAGCACAAGTAATCACTTCTTCAAATTCTCTATGAACCATATGCTAACTCAATTCGAGAAGGATAGTGAAGAGAAAAAAGAAATTAAGGGCATGGTGATGACTATGGCCAGGTATATCGACTCTTTGATGAATCTTGGTGCATTGCCAGTGGTTTAAGCCCCACAAGCTTTTGACCCAAATTCTGCAGGAAGTCAACAACTAATGAAGCAAATGCAAAGAGGAAAGTTTCTAGCATATGCCATGAAGGATTGGGTGGAAGCCATCATTAAAGAAGGTAATAAGTTTATTTTGGAATTCATAAATATATACATTGAAGGGGAATCACTTCTAGGAGAGATCCAAACTTTGATCCCCAAGTGGGAAGTAGAGAAAAGCTGGTATAAGGCAATTATTTTTTAAGTAACTGAAGTCACAAGGTTTGGGATGAATCCAATGAAAAATGTAGATCCTTGCATGTTGTTTATCATGAAAAACAACATGAGTTGGAAGGAGTCAGTTTATAAGGAGGCAATTAAAGAAGTGTATGGCATCAAGAACAAAGTCACTAGAATGCACAAAGAACTCCTTAAAGATACGAAAGTAGTAAATCCTATGGTAATTCTATAGTTCGATGACGGGAATATGGAGTTTGAGACACTAACTAAGAGCTTTAATGAAGTTGTCAAACAAATTAGGGATAATGAATCACCAAGCACTGATGACTTCACCTTGTTGGCAAACATTGAGTTGATATTACATCTCAACAAGGACCTCATGTTGCATCCGAGCTTGAAGATAAAGGAGTTTAAATGGTAGAAGGATGCGTGTAGGGCTAGGTTGCTGAGCCTGAGAAACCCACATTCCCACTCCCTATAGGAGTTCATGAACACTTTTAGAAGCTGGAAGCTGGTGCATCAGGCCATGGGTGAGGAAGAGAAGACTGGCAATGATGCTTGAATGAGATAGTTGATTGCTGTTCTTACTGTAAGTTCATTTCAATTAAGGTGTTTGAATGATTGATATCAATTTATGGTGTTATTCATTCCTTTGAAGTAGATATTTTGTGGAAGTACGGTTTGATGAATGTTTATTTTTGTTGTTTGTATTGATTCTTACCTCACTACTGAAGAGTAAGTGAGAGATCCTTACACGCTTTCTGGTAAAAGTGCAAAGTTAATTTTGAATTCATTGCAAATTTCATAAGGGAGCTGTACCTTTAAAATTCAAAGAGAAGATCGAATAACATGAGATTTTCTCAATTGTTGTGGATATTTTGTAATTTTTGCACCTTGGGCATAGAGTGAATTTGCTAAATATTTGAAAGGACAATCTGTTCACCAACAAAGAGGAAAAAGACAATGCCATTTTGGCCAAAGTAGAAGTTGAGGAAACGCTAAGAATAAATGAAGAAGCTAAACATATAGTTGAGGAAGTAGAAAGAATAAACTATGAATAGATAGTGCAGATTAGAGAAGAGAACAATCATTGTGACAAGGATCAGTCCACATAAGTGACAAAATAAGTTCTCAAACTAACTAAGGAGCTAAAGAGAATAAATGGGGGGAATAAAAATATGAGGAAGTTCAATGAGATCTTAGATAAAATAGATGAAAAGCTATGGGCTTAGAGGAGACACAAAAGTAACACTAATATTGGTTATAGAGGTAAAAAAAGACTAAAGTTAGTGAGTCCTCTAGAGGAGAAGACCAGAACCTCAAAAAGAAAAGAAGGATATTTCCTGAAGATAAGGAACCTAGAAAACCTACTTGCTATTAATTTGGTAAGATAGGTCATACTTAAAATATATGTTGGTTCAAATATCCATCACTTGGTAATTAGTGCACCTTTAATGGGTACTTTCATAATTGGCACTGGTATGGTCATACAACACAAGAGTCAAGATATCATGTTAATGAGAAAATAATAGATGGATTTTGTTACTACTATAATAAGTATGGGCATAAGGCTAAGGATTTCAAATCTAGAGAATGATCAAACTAGTCTTCCCCAAAGTCAAAAAGTCCCATTGGGAGGGACATGTTTTCCAAACCAATGCATTCTATTTATGGAAATCAAGGAAACCTTGCATCCTACTGGAAGATGAGAAAAGGTTAGAGAAGTAACATGGGACCTTTGAGAGGTATCAAAATAACATGATAAAATTATCGTGAAAAATTGGACATCTTACCAGAGACTACAAAAGTAGAGGTAGTCCAAACAATAAGTCTCCTAATAAGAAAAGGGAAAGAAAGGTTGTAGACAAAGAAAAAGTCAAGGAATTTTCAAAGATTTGGAATAAGAAGAGTGAGGAAGTAGAGTTAGTTACACTAACTAAGGTTATAATATAATTGGTCAGTAGTGTAATCACATTGGTCAGTGGCGAGACATCTAAAATGGACTAAGCTAACATATAGCTTAAGGGATTACATAAGATAAGACAAATCTTATGTACTGGTGCCCTAGTCTAAACCAGTAAGTCATGATATGTTATGACCAAGGATATTAAATGATTGGACACACCTAAGAACATGCACCACCTATAGCTCATGAGAAGAATTGTGAAAATTGGTCATTTCTCAATGGACTTAAAGCATTAAATCACTCAAGTCAAGTGGCATGTATAGAATTTTCTTACCATTATAACCCTAATATTATAGTTCTAGGCTATATAGAAATTCACCATGATCTATTCACCACTTTGCAGGATCAAAATCTCACAAGTTTTCTAAATTGAAAAACTCTAGACTTCCAAATGAATATTTGTCAATATTTGAGCACTATGTCAAGAAAATAGAGAGAGGTATGTAAAGTGGATTGTTGCACAAGAAAAAATGATGAATTGTGTAAAGTTATACAAGTCAAAACAACAGATCAAATGGACAATGAAGTTAATGAAGTGATACTGATCGATGAGAGAAATAGTGAACTTCCTAAACATGAGGTAATTCTATTAAAGAGAGATGAAATCAAAGCCGAAGGAGCGTTGCCATCACTCCCATTTGATGTTCTTCTTACAAAAGATGTAGGAAAGTATCTCGAAGTTAGAATACGAGAAATTGGTGACGAGAAAATTTGTGAATTTTATGAAACCTTTTTCACAAAAAGGGTTTTGAAGGAAGAACACAAGAAGTTGGAGAAGTATACCCTATACTAAGCTATAGACATTCTAAACTTCTTTCACAAGGAATGGGTGAGAATTTTGATGAGTAGGGTTCATGATCAATACATGTGGTTAGAAAAACCATAAAAATTCACAAAAGAATTAATACAAAGAGTAACTAGATTTAGTGCTATTGGAGAAAAGTTAACATCAAACATAGTCTCGATAAGGAAAGTTGAAAATCTCACATTAGGACATCTGTCTCATGATGGAAGGGCATGAAAAGTGAATGACATCTCGAATCTTGAAGTAATATTTGTAGCTATCATGATAGGATACATGTTATATCGTTGAAGATAAAAAAAATATCACCAATGGTGCATCATACATAGCCCATCATATCATACATGATCAAACTATGGTTGAACTAAGAGGGTGGTCTTATGGGAAAATAATGAAAAGTATAGGCAAGATCAAGATAGACCACAACAATTAGATTATTAAGTTTGATTCAATATTAGTATGCATATTAGTCTATGTTAGAGAATAATTCCCAGGGTTCCTACCATTTAAGTAGTTCAACGAGTGACCAATAATGACAGACATCAACAAAATGTACATAAAAACAAAGGGCAAAGGTAATACTATTAAGTGGGAATATTTTAGAATATTTCAACAAGAAATGCACAAGATGGAACAATTTCTTGCAAGTTTGGTGAAGAAATAAAAAAGTGATATATAATTTATATAGAAAACACAAACAAGAGTATTGTGCAAGTTGTTTAATAAGGGGTTGACTAATTGAAACCATTTTAGTACAAGGTGCACAAAGAAGTGTGTAGACAAGATTCTGTGACATGTAATCTATCTTTATTCCACAATATCTCTTCATCCTATCCCCTCTCTCTTCCTATAACCCCCCACTCTCTCTCCCTCTTCATATATCCATCCTATACTCTCTCTCTCTCTCTCTATACACACACACACACACACACACATCTCATTATGCTATTTATTTTATACCTCTCTCTTCCTATCTCCTTCTCTCCCTCCCTCCATCACTTCCTCTCTCTAGCCTCTAAGAATTACTTAACTAGCATGTACACTCAATACTGTACTCATCCTATAGTTCATTCACACAACATTTTATATAGTGCGCATTTGTAATAGTATGATTGCACTATAGGAATACACACATCATATTGCATTAAAATTCACCAAGCCTAAGGCTTAGATTTTCCTTGTAGATCCAACCCAAAGGTTTAGTAGTCTCAAATAGGCTTGAGATGTGTTTTCCAACAAGCATACCCATAGTTCTTGATTTTTCTTATGTTCTCTCCTTTAGGTTACATGATATTGTAGATCTCTCTGTTAGCTATATAACCATATAATTTATTTTTTAATTTAGACTATTTTAGGCCTTTCAACTATAATTTATTTTGAATGCATGTCCATATTCTCTCAAAAACCAATGTTTAATATTTGAGGGTTACATTTTAGCTTGTACATTAGATTTTGCAATAATTCTATTTTTTAGAAACTAGACTCCCTTCTACATACTTAAAAAAAAAAAGTTCTGATTTTTGATTAGTTTTCAATGCCTTCTAGGAGGAACACATAAATTTTTGGGATGTCTCCACTTACAAAATTCATTAAAAAAATATAAATTAAAAAATTACCCAAAAAAAATGGGATAAACTACATAGTGTTAGGTAATTTTTAACCAGAGAAATTGAAGAATTCAAAAGTTATAATTTTAGGGGGAGCGCACTTGATACTACATTATGTTTTTACTAGAAAAATAATACCACTTTGTGTGGCCCACTTTTTTGAGGGCCTTACAATTCATAATATTAAAAAAAATGACTAGTTTAGAAACTAGATTTAGAGGACTATGACTTTTGTTTTTGTCATATCTTGAAATTTTGAGTTAGAAAATTGCAGATTTTAGAAAAAAGTTGCATCTTATACCCCCCTTTTGGTATGAAAACTTTGTGCACTTACCCATGAGTAGTCCAAGAATCATATGAATATATGATGCAACATAATCACAAAATCCACATAATTCAATCAATTCACTATTTCCCAATTTATGAAATACAACATAAATATTTCAATGTTGAACAATAACCACATAACAAGAATCTAATTTCCATTTCTAGAATAATCCCCTACAGAACATATTCATAAAAAATATCCTTCCAAGCTAATCAATCAAAATGAAATCTCCAAAATATTCAATTATTATCATGAGATTAAGCATGATAGGATAAGGTACAAAATTCACAATGTCACTTAAGACAACTAATCAAGATGAATGCCTAACGATGTCAACATAAGTTTTCTAATCAACCATCAAGTAAAATAATTACATCCTAATATTGTCACTATTATATAAATCATAAAACATCAACATAGTAATTTAACATCACACAAGGAATATTCCTAACATTGCTAGCACAATGATTCACTTGATAGATTTAACATCATTAATCTTACTATGTAAGCACTTCTTAACCAAACTAAAAATTTCATCTACAATTTCCTAATGACTCTCATGAAGGTGAATGCTACATTATTCTACCATAATAACCATCAAAATTAATCATTCCTAATCAATAATGAAATATCATGGAGATATCGACATAGGTTCTACCCTACTAGAATGACATATCAAGCCTTGTTCAATAAAGTTTAATCAAATCAACATAATATAACCAAATAGGATATCTAATCATGGAAATAAGTGAAAAGATATATTGTTCATGAAATAAAGTAAATTAATAAGCATCATATTTAAAAGGTTATGATATAACCTAAGTTTAATTTCCATGATAAGAAAATGATAATAGGGACAATAAATAATGAATAAAAATATTATTAAATTGAATTAATATAATTTATTATCAATACATTATTTGTTAACTAATTAAAATTATGATATAAATAATTAATGTTAAAAATATAGTTAGGTATTATCAACTAAATATAAGTAATGAATAATTTATATCATCATAGTTAAAGGAAGGATTAAGTAGGTAAGAAGGTAGGGTTTATTTCTAAGGTAAGATGGGTGTCTATTCTTGGGTTTAGAATAATTGAGCCATGAGATCCCACTATAAGTTTAATGACACTCTAGTATGGTAAAACATATAGGTACGACGAGGGAAGAAAAGAATCCATTGAAGTTACATCTAGGGAAACCATGGATAATGGGCCAAGGTTCTACCTTAAGGCTTAATAAGATATCCTTGGCCAACCCTAGATGACATGGCCTATATGTACATATTAGTTTTATGATAAATGAATATAAAAATAAAATTAAACAATGGAAAAAATAATCAATACTGATTTTGATCTTCATAACCATACATACATGATTTATATAAGTACCATAGGTGGCGACATTACAATGAGATATTGGGTAGGTATTGGAGGTGGGTGATAGAAAAGGAGTTGAGGTAATTTATTTGAAAATATGGGCATTCCTTATTATTACATGAACACACATGATATAACTCAAACTCACTAAGTTAATCCCCTATCCATGAACCCTAGGCTGATACCTAACTCTCAAATTTAATTTTTTCTATTATGAGGAGCCTAATCAAACCAAGAGGTTAGTTTTTCCCACTTTATTTGGTGTGGTTTCTCTCATATTTCTTTTATGAGGATTTGTGGACAACACCTTGATGATAGGGGTTAAGGGGCAATACCACTTGTGAGGTCAAGGGGGAGAGCCCCTTATGGGGTCTATGAGAAACACCTAAGATAGGGTCTTGGGGTTGTGCCCCATATATTCTCTCTATCAAGATACATGAAAAGATTGAGGGGTAGTACCCTTGAGACCAAAAATAAATTTAATATTATAAAATGCATCATAGTTTATTTTTTCTATTGGATGACTCACTCTAGCCCTAAGTTTGTAATTGACATAAGTCTTGTATATAATTTCTTAGGGTTAAGGATATTTTATTTATGATGTATGATGTAGTAGCTTCTTGCACCAGTATTAAGTTATAAGGATTATAGATTATAGTCTAGTTAAAATCATTGGATGATAATATTAGGCTTTCTATTTGGTGAACATAGCCTAGGTATTGGATGAACTACATTGAATCTTTGTTTCTTCTATTCATTTATGTGTGCTTTATTCCTTTTATGATATTGGTTATATTTTCATGTAATTATTTTTCTAGTCTCTCGATTCCTAACAATTGGTATAAGTGAGAGGTTTTATCGGTTATCCTTTTCAGGAAAGTCTTGCACTTGAGTGGGATAAATGGTAGACAAGGTTAAACTAAAGGTTGAGAAGTTTAAAGGGAAGAACTTTGAGTTATGAAAAATAAAAAATGGGGGACTATCTTTATCAAAAGGATATCTAGTAGCCACTGGGAGGAAAATCTAAGAAAGAAGAAAAATATGTTAGATGAGGTCTAAGATATTTTGGATAGAAAAAAACTTAGAAGTATTTAATTATGTCTATCACATTTGGTGGCATTTAATATTACAAAATAAAATATGACTGGAGTGTTGATGAAAATCCTAGCAAAGTTGTATGAAAAGCCTTCTGCTTCGAACCAGATATTTCTCATGAAGTATTTATTTAATAGAAAATGATAGAAGGTGGGTCTATTGCTGTTCATTTAAATGAGTGTAATATTATTACCAATCAATTATATAGAAGAAAAATTTGATGAAGAAATTAGGGTTCTCTTAATTCCATGTTCTTTACTTGAAAGATGAAATGACTTGGTAATGGTTATCGATAACTTTGTTTCTAGTTCCAATACACTAACATTTGATGATGTTATTTGTATTATTCTAAGTGAGGATATTCATTAGAAAATATCACATGGATTGAAATCATGAAGTGTTTTGAACACAAAAAGAAGAGGTAGAATGAATGAGAGAGAAAATAATTATGAAAATCATGGGAAATCAAGAGGAATATCAAAGGGAAAGAGATCTCAATTTAGAGGATGAAGAGATTGCTGGTACTATGGGAAACCAAGTCATAAGAAGAAAGATTATTGTTTTTGGAAGAATGATGAAGGAGACAAAAAAGAAAGAAATAAGGATGAAAACAACATGTGGTAATTAATATATCTTAAGATGATACTTTTCTTCTTTCCTTATAAAATGTTGATGATTCATGGGTGAAAGATTCAAGGGCTTCATTTCATACTACAGACCATAGAAGTTATTTCCTTGATTATGTCCAAGGGAATTTTGGACTAGTTTATTTGGGAGATAATGAACAATGTCAAATTGTTGGAAATGGAAGAATTAAGATTAAGTTGCAGAATGTAAGACATGTTCCAAGGACGAGTAAAAATTTAATTTTAGCAAGGCACCTAGGTAATGATGGTTGCATAATTACTTTTAATGATAAAAATTAGAAGGTTTCAAAAGGCTCCTTAGTAGTAGAAAAAGGTGTTAAATTAGACACCTCGTATCTTTATACAGGTTATATTGCTCCTTTTACTTCAATTGTTTCAAAGAAAAATGAATGTTCAAGAATAATTGCTGCAATTGAGTAGGAAGAACATCAAATAGTTTATGTAGTTTTTGAAACAACACTATGACACAAAAAAATTGGACATATGAGTGAAAATGGTATGAGATTAACTCATTCAAATAAATTTTGAATAGGTATAAAATGTGTCAATATGAATTTCTATGAATTTTTTATAGAAAATAAAACATAGTGATTTTTGTTAAGAGTGGGAAGGAAAAACAAATTGAAAAATTAGATCTTCTACATACAGATGTATGGGGACCATACCAAGTATCTTCTCTTGGCGGATCTTTGAATTATAATATTACATTCATTAATGATACAACTAGGAAATTATGAAAATTTTTCTTGACATAAAAATTCAATTTATTTAGAATTTTTAGGAAATGTAAAAGGTTGGTTGAGAATGAGATTGATAAAGGAATACAATATCCCAGATTTGATAATGGTGGTGAGTATTTCAGATAAGAGTTGGAAGAATATTGTTACTCTAATGGTATTTGTAGGAAGAAAATATTTCCAAGGACTCCACAAAAAAATAGTGGTTGAATGCATGAATACGATACTAATGGCGCGTGCAAGGAATATGAAGTTAGAAGCTCAACTACTATTGAATATGTGTGTTTAGGACATTAATACTATTGTATATTTAATCAATAGAGTCCCCTCTACTTCTTTAAGTTGTGGTATTCTAGAGGAAGCATGTGCATGTAAGAAGGCGAGTTATCATTTTCTCATAACCTTATGTTTTCAAGCATTTGCAAATATAGATTCGAAAAATAGAACCAAGATGGAACTTAAATCAAAGAAATTTATATTTGTTGGATATAGAATTGATGAATTTGACTATAGACTTTGGGATTTTGAAAATCATAATATTATAAGAAGAAAGGATGTCATACTCAATAAGAAAGTATTGTACAAATTAAGATCTATTGCACCAAAGAGAGAAGAAACAAAATGATTATGTAGTATTAGACGATACTCCAAAAGATCATTTTCTAGTAGTTCCTCATGCTCTGCAATGACAATAACACATACCACAACCCTCCATCATTTTAGATGATCAACAAGGTTAACTTGACCTCTAGAAATATTTTCTTCCTCTTTGTACGCTATTTTATTAATAGATGTTGGTGAACTAGAAGGATATGATGAAGCTATCTATGTGGGCACAAAGACTCATTGAGAGTTTGTAATAACAAAAGAAATGGACTCATGGCTAAAAACATGGACGTGGGAATTATGTAAGTTATCTATAGGTGAAAGGGATTTGCAAAATAAATGGGTTTATAGGCTAAAATAAGAGGATGGAGGTGAGAAAATATTTAAAGCCAAGTAAGTGGGAAAAGGATTTGCATAGAAAATGACATTAATTTTGATGAGATCTTTTCTCTAGTTGTTAAAAGAACTTCTATTCACATTGTTTTAAGTATTTTGGGTATTGAATATTTTCATTTGGAATTACAAAATTATGTTAAAAAATCTTTTGCTCATGGTGATTTGGATGAAAGAATATATATGGAATAACCACATAAATTTGAGGTCAAAGGTATAGAGAATCTAGTGCCCAGATAAAAGAAAAGTTTATATGGCTTGAAGCAAGCACCTCGACAATAATATCTTAAATTTGGTAATTTTATGATTGAGAAAGGATACACTCAATGTCAGTCAAATATTGTGTTTATTTATTAGGTTAGATGATGAAAAATATATTATTTAATGTTTACATGTTGATGATTGTTGAAAATAATTAATCGATTGTATATTGTCTTTGATGTTACACAAAATGTCATATCATTACCAGTCAGTGTTTGCTAGCTCACTTGGGAAATGAAGACAATTTCCAATGTCTTCTGAGAATTCTAGAGTAAACCAAGTTCAAAGATAGTATGTGCCGAGTTCACGCAGACACCAAAGAAAGTTTGCAGTCCAAGACAATGTTTATCGAGTTTACTTAGGAAACATAGGAAGGTTGACATGAAACCAGTATTAACCAAGATCACTTGGTTACCAAAGGAATTCTATTTAGGATTCAGTATTAACCAAGTTCACATGGTTAACAAAGGAAGTCTAAAGAAATTCTTTTTTGAGTTAGTGTCAACCAAGCTAGGTTAGCTAATGAAGGATTTTCTTAAATCAGAATATTTGGTTTAATGCATGTATTTTTTAAGTCTAGTTGACTTAAGGGATGAATATTGAACATTTGTAAGTGTATTCAAGCTAACTTCACAAGGAAAAACATATAAGTATAAAGTCAAGTTGTGGGATTGAATATGAGAAGAATGGGATTGAAAAGATAAACCAAGGAAGCAAATTGGAAGGATAGCAAAGTATCCTGAGTTGACCAAGTTGCAAAGTTTTATCTAATCAAGGAGGATCAAGTATTCAAGCTAGAACGTAGATCTAAAATCAACAATTCAATTGCATCAGCAATCAGGTCATGTCATTGTTACTCTCTAATAATTGTAGTAGTGTATCAAATCTCTTAACAAATTTAGCTTAATAGTTATTTTCCAAATCCTCCAACAAGGTGGCATTTCTACATTGAAGTGTCTAAAGACCTCTAACAAGTCCACTCATAATAGGGTGATCAAATAATTTAATAAGGCCACACCTAATAGTGTGTTTTGTAACCTTTAACAGTATTGGCTCCTAACATGACTCACTTTAGAAGAGTGAAAAATAGTAACTAGTTGCAATTAGTGATTTTTTCCAAATTGGGTTTCTATGTTAAATTCTGGTGTCACTTGTGTTCATGCTATTTATTTTATGTAAGAAAACTTGCAACAAAGAATATAATTTTTTCCACACAACCCATAATAGATTTGAAATAAATATGCAATTGAAATTCAGATGCAAGAGAATAGACAACATACCCACAAAAATTGTGACACAAGATATACCTTGGGAAACCATCATTGCTCAAGGGAAAAACTCAGCCTCCAAAAGCATCCATCACTATGTATTATTCAACAAAAAATACCATTGTAATACAATTATGGAAGCTTTCAAAGCCATAGCCACAACCAATCAATCCATGTGAACAAGCATGAATCCACACATTCCATGCCATGCTTCAAACTTTCACAAATGCTCCCTTAGCTAACCTATCAAGCCTTGTCCTGCTCGACTCTTTTCTTTTTTGCCTTCTATGTTCTCTCTACAACTACCCTTGTGGCTGCTTATATAGTAGCAAGTCCCACAAAACCACCAAGTGGTATTACATAAACCATGTGCTACCTAACCCATTGACCCCACATTTAATATTGAAAATTTAATTCTTTTCTCTAATATTAAATAATTACATGAAATATTATCAAAATGTTACAATACAACTCAAGTATACCCATGGGAATCTTTACATGTGCAACATTACATAATAAAATAAAATAATACAATATAACAATATTATGCAATGTGTACAATACCCATTATCTCAACAATCTCCCACTTGTTGTATACATTGCATAAGGTCAATCCATAGCCACATAAATGAACAAGGGAACAATCTCTCCTAGCACATCCACCATCATGGATCAAAGTACACCATGTGCTCCATCCTAGTATCTACGAAAAAATCAAAGTATCCAGCATCTCAAACATAAATGATCTCACATCCTATTATGCCACTACCACAAGACATATATAGATGCCATACAAAGGGAAAACCACCTAACATGTCACATTAGAAGATCATAAAATCTTGTACCAAGTAAAATGTGAAGCACAAAATTCTGATCCAAAGGTAATCACATGTATCCATAGTTGTCAAAATATCCATAGCTGAAATAGCACCCACAACAAGTGCCAAACCCATCCAACTATCCATACCTCAAAAGACATACCAAGTGAATCTCACATCATCAACATATCCAATCTGTAACCTACAGAGAAATAGCTACCACATCTATATTAAGAAGCTCTCACTACAAAAGATAATGTCAAATCTATAACCAATCCACTCACAACATCTCAAAGAAGTGAATCCATGTAGTATCAAAGACATCCACAATACATAAACCAATAGCCTACAAGAAAAAATCTCATAACAAGTCTCCAATAGTCTGCCAAGCTCTCCACAACCAATAGAGGAAAGAGATAAAGGAATAATCATGTCATCTCTCACATGACATACATGAGTACAAACTAGTGATCACAATCTCTAACCAATCTCAAATCCAATATAAGAAAAAATAAACATCTAGGGAGATAACCAAGAATGAAGAGAAACCATGCAAATCATAACTTGTATCATGTCCTTCTACACACACCTCTAGATGTAAACTGTGCAAGTATGATATCCTTCATAAAACTCCAATGAAAAAACCTCAACAAAACCCATACCATACTATATAATTAATCATGGATGTAAGCCTCTCACAAGAAGATCAAACTCATAAACCATTCCTAAATCAAGGAATAATAATTCCTAATCCAAGGAATATGCCCAGTATAAAATCATCTCCCAAATTTAAGTAGCATAAAAACATATGAAAATGTAGATAACCAATGCTAAACCATCTCTAGAATGAACTCTCCAGAACTAATTCATGTACATAGCTCAAGGTTCATATCCATGAAAGAAAAGCATAAACATAATGCACCTAAGAGAAACAATAGGCTATACCTCTCAAGTAGCAAAAACTACTGAGTAGACCAAGAGTGGGGAACAAGAATTCTCATCAAGATATCCAAGTCTCCAACCAAGACTCAACTAAGAACAATATCCTCACAAGTCCATATTAGGTGAATGCCTCTCAGAATTCCTGCTGAAGAAAAAACAACTGTCACAAAAAATACTTCTGTAATCCAAGAGAAATCAACATCGCTACGGTCTCTAAGCATCCATGGGTACCTATAACCAATCAATCCATGTCAACTCAAAATGCAACATAGCAATATCATGAAGTATCCAGCTTATGATCAATGTACTCAATACCAAGAAACTAAACTAAGATCAATGTCAAAATTCCAACCATGGCCTCAAGAACATAAACATGACAAAATGATCTAACCATCTCAACCAAAGAGATAACAGGCTTTGTATGAACATACTATAACATGTCAAAACTCTGAACGTGTATCAAGAATATCCCATGACATAAAAATGAACCCATCCTAACTCCAAGGATAACATGCCAAATGAAAACATAAACCACACACCTTTACCAAGAACCCCATGAGTGCTGAAGATCTAACCATCTTCAGAGACCATGAAGAAAACCATCTCCATATACCATGAAGAACCATCTCCACACACCATGAAGATAACCAAGAACCCCATGAGTCCTCAGAGATCTAACCATCTTCACACACCATGAAGAAAACCATCTCCACATACCATGAAGAACCATCTCCACACACTATGAAGATAACCAAGAAGATATACCACCATAACCAAATTAGGAATCCAAACCAATGAAAATCAAGGATGTACCTATATATCCAATCATGTCATACCAAAACCTATGACACCATGATCATATCCATAAACTGAGCATCTGACTCTCAAATTTTTTAACTTGTCAGCATAAAATAGTCAACCACAATCCTCCACCATGACTATTCCTAGTAACAACATCTAATTCCTTCTACATGAAGAATAAACTAACAAATCATGTGACTTAGGGTATAGACAACCCAAATCCAAGCCACCAATCTGAATATGCATCAATAATGAAAGATCAATGGGCAAAGAAAACCCACAACCAAGCTATAAATGCAACTTGTAAGTATAGACTACTTACAAAAATGCACAACTTGTAGACCCAACAAGTCATCATACATGATATCCAAACCAAACATTGATAACCATATCATCATGAGACCAATCTAAAATATGAGTTGAGTATACAATGACATCAAATCTTAAATCTCCAAAATATACAATGCCATAAAATCACAATGCTACCATAGTCAATATATAACATAAACTATTTAGATCGATATATCACCAAATAAATCATGCCAAACCTATATCAAATTTGAATAAATGTGTAAAGCTCTCCAAGAGTTTTTTGTTGACTACTCAAAGTCCAAAATTTAACTCTGTATGCCCAAGTTATGCTCTAATCTACGCTCAAAATAAATAATATCTCACTTTCAGGCTTTTAAAAACTAACAAAATGCTGAAATCATAGAACCAAACCTACACCAAGTTGCAGTGCTTTGAATAAGCTTTCCAATGCCTATAAGAAGTCTAAAATCTGATATCTTGAGAGAAAGCTATGGTTGTTTTACTAAGATAGTCTTTTTTTCATTTTCACTGCATTTTTTTTTGTGTGACAAAAACTCTGACAGGATTAAATTTGATGGCTATCATGGGCTGAAACTAAAAAACTCTTTCATTTCTTCTAAACATGGCTAAACTAGAGCATATTATATATCAAAATCTATGGAAAAATCGATCCGGATCTAATGGTGAAGTTTGTTTTTACCTAGAAGGTCATTTCTGCAAACTCCTCCCTAAAACCCTCATTTAAATGAAACATCCAAAAAGTCCATTTGCCTAACTATTTCACATGCCCAAAATCTACTAGTATCCCATCATAACAACAAATCTAAAACCCTCAGATCTATAATAAACAACTTATATATCTTGCCCTTTCTTTTATCCTGTCATGCATTCCCATGGATTCAATCTAGGGTTACAACAATAAAACCATAGCTCTGATACCACTTGTAACAAAACTTGCAACAAAGAATATAATTATTTTCACATAACCCATAATATATTTGAAATAAAAATGTAATTGAAATCCACATGCAAGGTAATATACAACATACCCACAAAAATTGTGACACAAGATATACCTTAGCAAACCCTCGTTGATGGAAAAATCTAGCCTCCAAAAGCATCCATCACCATGTATTATTCAACAAAAAACACCATTGAAATACAACTATGAAATCTTTCAAAGCTATAGCCACAACCAAGCAATCTATGTGAACAAGCATGAATCCACACATCCCATGCCATGCTTTCAACCTTCACAAATGCTTCCTTGGCTAACTTGTCAAGCCTTGTCCTGCTTGACTCTTTCCCTTTTCACCTTCTAGCTTCTCTCTACAACTACCCTTGTGGTTGGTTATATAGTGACAAGTCTCACAAAACCACCAAGTGGTATTACATGATAAACCATGTGCTACCTAACCCATTGACCCCACATGTAATATTGGAAATTTAATTCTTTTCCCCAATATTAAATACTTACATGAAATATTATCATAATGTTACACTAAAACTCATCAAGTATATGCCATGGGAATCTTTACATGTTGTACATTCATCCAGGTGCAACATTACATAATAAAATAAAATAATACAATATAACAATATTATGCAATGTGTGCAACACCCATTATCTCAACATTTTATGTGTATGCAACTAAGTTAATTAAGGTTAATCACACTTAATATCTTAAGTTCTGCATGTTCAATATTATCGAGTTACAGTTGATATTATAGTGCCAATTGAGGAGTTTTGGGTATGATGGGAAGGTCTTCCAATTGAGGAGCCACCTGGGAAGGCAAGAAAATTCTCTCATCCAAGTCTATAATAGCTTTAGGGAAAGCAATTTTCAAGATAGGATGACTGTGATTTCCTTGATATTATTAGAATATATTAGTACAATAAACCTTTTATGTTGGCAAAAATTAATATATTCATCCCTTAGGGCCACTCATTCTTTTATTTCTTTTATTATGTCAGCATGTTAATATATATTTTGTAATCCTTCTGGAAGTGTCCCTAAATCTCTTTATGTGGATAGCTTGTAGGTTTTTGTAGGCATGCAGTTTAGATAATGTTATTACTTAACTATGAAATCCTATGGAAGTTCAGAGTTTGTTTGCCATTTTAGAAGTGGAAGAGCTCCTCTAATTGATCATTTTGGTCTTAGTGAGATTCAAACCCTCATTCTATTCCATACTCTATATTACCTTGCTTGGATTTGGAACATTTGGAGTGCCATCTTTTTCTACAAATATATCTAATTTTGGGACAAGTACAACTCATTATTTTCAACACACATTTTGTGTATTATGGTGGATTTTCTATGTATATGTGTGATTGATAGATATTTTCATTTCACATCATTTTGAAATGTTTGTACATTTTCATAGATTTCTGAGTACAACTCTATCCACAACTTATACAACTCTATCAAGCCTTGGTATGAAAAGTCACCAAATGATGTGCCAAACCTTCAACACTATTGTATGACATACTTAATTTTCCCAAAAGTACGCCCACATACCCCTCTCACTATATAGTCATCCCATATCTTTCCATCATACATAAAAAAATCCCCTCCACTGTTTTACTTCATATCCTCTCTTAGTCCATTGTATAGATTGATTTTCTTATCATACAAACTATCCATAAATGGTTTTGGGCAGAGAAAATAGCTAGCTTAGTTAGAAACACTATAGTATAGGCATTGATACTCTTCTTCTTTTCTAGGTCAAGAAGTGAGAGGCTTGAAAAGTGGGAAGTCCTAATGAACTTGAAAAATCCCAATGCAATTTATTAAGTTGGTAAATAGATAATAGAAATGGAATTGATTTTTTTGGTTGTATGGATATATATTTGTATAAATTATGAATACGATAGTCATTGTATATTGTAGCTTCAAATATTTTGAGAACATCAGGTTGACCAAGTAGAAGGAAAACATTTGCATTATGAAAAAGTTCACTAAGACATTAAGTTTCCTCAAATCCATTAAGAGTGTGAAAAAAGAACCAATGAAGTAGGCCAATTAGAACCCTCTAATTTTTTATCATCTTTCAAAATAAAGGATTTCATTCTTTTTTTTCTCCTATATAAAATTTCCATCTTAGATAGGTTCTTTGACAATGATAGGAAACATGATTATAGGTATTATAATTCATGACAAAGAATTTTAATCCATGGTCAAAGTAGTTTTTTCCACCTCCATAGTACACTTCAATACCCTCTTCATCAACTTCCTCTATTTTCTTATTCCCTTAGTAATAATGGATTACTTTGACATCATAAAAAAAAATAAAAATCCCTAACTAATAAACAAAAAGTTTTAAAGTCAAGAGGCCACGATGTTGAAGGGGAAATTGTAACTCTTCTTCTCAAAAAACTCATAAAACTAATAAAAATAAGGAAGTCCAAATGGACCTAGGACATCCTAGCTGATTGTATAAGTTGCTAAGATGAATAACTACAATAGAATTAATTCCCTTGATTATAAGACTATTTATAGTTTCACAGACATTGAACTTGGCAATCATTGACTTATGTAGTTATAAATATTATGAGAATATTAGTTGAACCAAGTAGAAATAAAATAGTTTCATTACAAAGGATTTCCCAAAAATTCACTACTAGAGTAGGCCTATTGGAACTCTCTATTTCTAAGAAAGATTTCGTTATTAAGGTTTTCACTCTTTTATTACTCCATGCAAATTTTCTATCTTAAAGAAGTGTATTTTGAGGATTGTAAGAAAAATGATTGCAGGTATCAACATGAGGTAAACAACACTTAAAACATCTTTTCAAAGGATAGATCATAACAATAATATGTAAGAATTTAGTGAAATATTTTCCAAATCCACATGCCCTTTTAAAGAAAAATTAGGAGTATGTGCAAGTCCATTTGTGTTCTTTTTCTTTGGAAGATGGTGCATCACCTATTTGTGATAGTCCTTTCATGTAATTTTGTACCTTTCATGCCTACCCAAATGATACTATTTGTGTTTACCCAAGACTAGATTAGATGATTGCATTTTATTATCTATATATGGAATTTGTGTTGCCCTACTATGTTTAGATGATGATATATAGTTAGACTATTCTTAGATGACATGTTCATAATTAATAGCTTTATGATAGTTTATACTTGATCTTAAATTATATTTGGTTGATTATATTGTAATAATTATGTTTACATGACTTCCTTATCAACGATGATGAATTATTTTTAGTCACTATATTTATACTAATATGATTATTTATGGGATAATATTAATAACCAATCACGTTTTGAATGGAATCTTCATGATTTATGTGTACCATGAGGGGAGGAAATCCCATTGACTCATGTGGGACATCTACATGATATCATACTCCCCCTTTATCTTATTTTTGTTTCAATGTAATAATTGCACCCACACTTTCTATTAGAGGTGGTGAGTAAGTTAGTTTTTTTTTAATAGTAGATTTTTAGTATAAATAAGAAGCCAAAATACTCTTTGAAGGTTAGCTAAGGATTAGAGAATAAATCAATTTGTACTATATTGATATTCATTACTTTTTTTCAATAATGTAGTGATCAAATTTTTAAGGTTCCATGTGTATATAAAGTCCAATCATATGGATAGAGAGATGATAATTCTAAGCATATAGTGTATTAAGTAATTGGATTCACTCACCCAAGGGGACCATTTAGTGAGGATTCTTTTTATTTGATTTAGTATTTTCATAATTTTTATTTACTCCTTTGTTTGTTTGTGCAACCATACAAAAATAGTTCTTGTGTCTATTTGTAGCCAGAACAAGTAGAGTAGTTCTTGTTTGATAACCCCTAAACATAGTTTTTATAATTGATTTATGACTTGGTAAATAAGAGAGATATAGATTTTCTTTCCCAATCTTAATTCCTTATAATTTTCTTCTGCAGATAATACATAGACTTGGAAGCCCCATTTCAAGCTTACATCTCTAGGTTGGCATACTAAATGAATTTTACCATAGGATAAATTGTTACTCAATCTGTCAATATGGGAGTCATGCCTAGTTTTTAAACCATTTAGAAGAGTCTACAAAAAATACATTAATAATTTTGTAAGGTCACCCCTATTCCATCTTTAATTAGTTTTATTTAAAAAATGCATGAAAATTGAAGGAAAGTGGAAATGGGATATCAAAATGATATACTCATGTACTATGTAGTATACATGAATATAAAGATACCATTAGGTGACATTCTTGCAGTTAATATAATAGGATATGAACATAATAACTTGTATAATAGTACAAAGTAAGATACCCTTAATATTGTATCCATTTAGGATCATACTTAGTTTGAAAATAAAAAGGAATTTGATAAGTATAAATGATGTGAGATATTATCATTATTATAAATTTAAAAAAATGAAAAACATGATCTTATAATATACAACTAGGGTTAGTGTAAGCTTGAATAAATACAAAAGAATAGATTTGAAGCATGATGGTGATACCTATACAATACATCTATGATAATCACATAATAGGATTGTGTCAATGAAAGATACAATAAATAATACTAATCATTGTAGTTAGAAACATAAAAGGCAAAGAGCAATGATCCTTTAGTCATAATATCTTTCTAGTAGTATTTTAATCAAAATCTATTGTTATTTGAATTTGTAAGGGCCCATTTGGTTGATGGAATAGGAATAAGAAATTAGGATTATGTTTTCTATTTTTTGTTTGGTGTGTTAATTGGAATAGGGTGCTGAAGGGCCACACCACCCTACCAACTCATAACCAAGAATGCAACAATATGGAGACAAGAGATGAAAACATAGTTCCCAAGAAATTTTATTATACTTGAAAATCCAATAGTAATTACAATAACTTTTCTGCAAGATCTCTCAAGATCCAATCCAAACCCAAGCTAGTCTAGATCCACACTCTGGCAGAAACTTCCAAGATCTCAACTTGTGCTCACAAGCCACCAAGCAACCTCCTTGTTTCTAAACCATAGCTAC
Source organism: Cupressus sempervirens (assembly GCA_028749045.1). Classification (NCBI taxonomy): domain Eukaryota; kingdom Viridiplantae; phylum Streptophyta; class Pinopsida; order Cupressales; family Cupressaceae; genus Cupressus; species Cupressus sempervirens. Next base: position 662,491,018 of record CM053790.1, on the reverse strand, counting down.
TAGTTCTTCTCCAACTTTATTCAAGATTTAAGTGTAAACTACCTCACATTCGGTGCTCTGTCCACACACTCACAACCCCACCACAATCCTACTGTAAACTGCCTCACATTCGGTACTTTATCCACAGTCTTGGGAAATATTACTCCTCACTTCCTCCTCTCCAAGCTTCTACTAAGAAGAGATCACACCTTGAAGCTTTCACACCTTGAAGCCTTCACACCTTGAAGCTTGACCTTCCAAAACTTGATTAGAAATGCTCATATGCCTTGCTTAAATAGGCACTTACCACCCAACAAATATTAAATGCATGATTTATCCACAACCTTCTAGAATTCCACCTACACAATATCCACAACTGTTTAGAATTCCACCTACACAATATCCACAATCTTCTAAAATTCCACCTACACAATATCCACAACCTTCTACAATTTCCACCTACACACCTTGATAAATGGATTGACAACCATTTTTATTTTATTTTTCTATTACGCCATCTATGCACCTCAAAAATAGAAATTTCTTTTTTTTTTTTTCTCCTTTTTTCCCTTTTTTTATTTTTTAATATTTTTCCTCTAATTTTGGTCACTTTCTCTCTCCTCCAGCTTTTTTAAAATTAAAAAAAAAAAAAAAAATTTTTCCCATGCAAGATAATCTTACATCAGACTCCCCCAGTAGATTAAAAAGTGTGTCCCCACACTTTGATGCCAAAAAGAAAGATCTACAACCATCTTCATCTTCACCAAAGGTTTCCACCTCAACAGGGACAAGAAAACCACCATGCAAATCCTCCACATCTGCATTACTGTATCAAACACTAGAATCTCAACCATCCAATCAACATGCTCACCCCCAGGAAAAAACTGAACATAATGCTTCAATAGCAACCCCTCATCCACATCAGCAACTAGTGAATCCACACCAGCAACAACAAACTCCATATCAAAAACAATATGTAACTCCTCAACAACATATGCCAAACTCACAACACTAATGGTCTCATTGCTCACAACAAGATGTTTTGCAACATAAAAGTCACCACCAATAGCAACTAGATCATCCACGACTGAGTGCTCCACAACCTCCATGTTAGACTCAACCAAATGATCATGAAAACCAATCTCCATCCCAACATCAACAAAGTTAGGAATATCTTCAGCAAAAACCTCTAGTTGCTTTCCAAGTTCTGTATCAGGCTCCACAAACTAATCAAAAAAACCAACCTCTTCCACCTTGACCTTGGGATGCCATCTTCTCTCTCGAACAAGTCTCTTAACTAGCCAAACAACTCTCTTCTAGATCGATAGACTCCAGCTCCACAAACGTTTATGAAATTCCTTCCTCACCTCATTCTTAACTCTATCAGCCAAGCTAGCTTCAAGCCGAGCAGTCATCTTAGAAAACCTCCTCTCCACCACATCAAAGAGATTCATAATCATCTCAAGGCCCAATCCGCTCAGAGCCATCTTCCAAGATCTTCATAAACCCTCTGCAACAAATCCTTCCCACACTCCTTGTGACAACCTTGAATTGTTTGCAAGTTAGATCGCAACCTACCACCTCGCATGAACAATCAAGAACCACATCACAAGTCTAGGACCACGAATTTTTAATTTGCAAACTCTCTACAATCATGCCTCAAAAAGATCAGTCTTTCATCTTTGCAGCCATCAATCAATCTGCATGTCCTCCCAAGGTCTTGGTGCAAACTACCTCATATTCAACAATCTGTCCGTAAGCTCAAGAACTCCCTCTTTGATACCACTTGATGAAGGGCCACACTGCCCTACCAAATCATAACCAAGAATGCAACAATATGGAGACAAGAGATGACAACATGCTTCCCAAACAATTTTATTATACTTGAAAATCCAATAGTAATTACAATAAATTTTCTGCAAGATTTCTCAAGATCCAATCCAAACCCAAGCTAGTCCAGATCCACACTTTGGTAGAAATCTCCAAGATCTCAACTTGTGCTCTCAAGCCACCAAACAACCTCCTTATTTATAAACCACAACCACTAGCTCTTCTCCAACTTTATCCAAGATCCAAGTGTAAACTGCCTCACATTCAGTGCTTTGTCCACACACTCACAACTCCACCACAATCTTGCTGTAAACTGCCTCACCTTCGATGCTTTGTGCACAGACTTAGGAAAATTCATTCCTCACTTTCTCCTTCTCTCCAAACTTCTACTAAGAAGAGATCACACCTTGAAGCTTTCACACCTTGAAGCCTTCACACCTTGAAGCTTGACCTTCCAAAGCTTCATTAGAAATGCTCATATGCCTTTCTTAAATAGGTACTTACCACCCAACAAATATTAAATGCATATTTATCCACAACCTTCTAGAATTCCACCTACACAATATCTACAACTGTCTAGAATTCCACCTACACAATATCTACAACCTTCTAAAATTTCCACCTGCACACCTCGATAAATGGAATGACAACCATTTTTATTTTATTTTTCTATTACACCACCTATACACCTCAAAAATAGAAATTCTTTTTTTTCTTTTCTCCTTTTTTCCTTTTTAAAAAAAAAAAAATTCTCCTCTAATTTTAGTCACTTTCTCTGTCCTCCATTTTAAAATTAAAAAAAAAAAATTAATTAATTAATTATTTTTTTCCCTTGCAAGATGCTCTTGCATCATAGGGAATAGGAATACACATTCCTATTTTGCCTCTAATTATGTCCATTCCAAAAAAAAGTTGTTATTGAAATAGTCATTCCTATTCCCAATATGCATTCCTATTCTTAATTCCTATGCCTGCAACTATACTTATCCTTATGTTAAAACTTATCTTTTAAGAACAATAATAAGTAAATTCATTATATTAATAACAAGGTATATCATTTCACTCTAAAAGTGTTCAAGGAAGAGATAATATAAGGTTTCCACCAATTAAAAATTAAATTTTTCCTCTTAGTTTTTTATTACATCTTATTTTGTTAGATTCCCTTAAAAAATCATATCTCCAGTCTTAAAATCATGCCCCATCAAATTTTTGTTATACGTTTTTTTCATCATAAAATTATATTGAATGATTTATTTTTGTTACATGTTCCTTTTAATTATCTCTGAGACTTGAAATTGTCTTATAAAAGTAATTCAAACATGGATCTATTATATAATCTATTCCATCCACTTCAGTTGCATTGGACAAATTGTTTCTCACCAGGAATCTGAATTATCTTTAATACCAAATATTTTATCTTTGAAATTATTTTATCCGATAGTTTGGCAACATTTAAATTTACAAATCCTAGTAATAGACAGATTAGTTCAACGAACAATATTTTTGTTTCTAAACTGATCCTCTATAAAAGGATTTAAATTTTTTTTTTTTTCCCTCCATGCCAAAAGATACACTCTCAAAATGGATTGATGGTATAGCTAATTTGCCACAGATTCCCAGTATTTGATATTACAGAATTCAGTCTTAAAAAACTGTAAAATCAATCAGCTTAACTATTGACCATCTACTTGATGATATCTTGTGTCAACCTACTGAATTTGTAGCTGTAGTCAAATATTTGGAGGGTTGATGTCCTTTTCACAACAGTGGGTGTTCTAGATGCATTTGCCAAATATTTTTGTAAGTGGAATATTTTCTCATCGAAAGAAGATTTCTAGGGGATGTTCTCATTTTCAACATTCTCGTCCACCTGCAGATCAAATTTGAAAGGGTCAGTCAGAATGTAACAAAATTTTATGTCCCTTAGGCTCTACAGTTTCTAGAGCTTTTCAAATAATTTATGTAACATGCACACGCTTACCTTCAGTGACCGATTTGTGTTAGGCTCAACCATTCCTCCCCATATCTTGATACGATTCTCAGCTTGAGCAGCCTGCATTACAAAAGAAAAATTACTCACCGCAGTAATCTGATAATGATCCCAACAGCTTCTACTGATATATGATGATTTACCTCTCGATTCCAGTTGGTAAAATATGTGATTAACAATAAAATAAGAGTTTGGAGGGCTGTTCCACAAATCATGCCTGTCCAAATGCCCTGTTTCAACATGCAAAGATAAAATTCAGATAATCTTTATACTTATTGGTCATGGAGAGATAACAAAGAACAAATGAGAATATGCATAAGAAGCTAAGTCTACCTTAACTCCAAGGTCGAACTTGTATCCCAATAAAAGGCCAAGGGGTAACCCAAAAACATAGTAGGACCCTACGTTTACATAGGCTATCAGACCTTGCCAACCACCGCCTACAGCCACACCTGAGCTTTTTCCCACCCAAAAAAAAGTCTTCAGAAATTATCATACAAAGTATGAACCCATAAAAAAAGGTGTCATCAATTTTGTCGCATCAAGTGGAAAGCTACTGATATGACAGCCATGTAAAGCAAGATTTGCGAATGGGCATTTACACTCTACCTGATAGAACTGGTTGTACACTGTTTAAAACCATTGTAACTCCAAGTAACATTGCCATGTTTGAGACTGTTTTCTTGACCACATTACTAGTTGTGAATAGTACTGCAATATCATTTTTGGTTGCGAGAATGATGGCCATACATATAAGTCCAACTGACAATGATGTTATAACCACGACAATGACAGCAAATTTGGCAGCTTTAGGGCGACCAGCTCCAAGTTCATTCGATACTCTGACACTGCAAAGATTGAATGTAGATTAAGAAATGCTTGCAAGTTACCAAAAATATGATGTAGTAACCACATAAAGAAACACTTTATTTGTTCAAGTAATCTCTCTATATTTGGCTATAGGGTCTAGTATTGGGCTAATAAGAGCACAAAAACTAATATGAAACGTGATATCAATAACTAAATAATTCATACCTAATGCCAGCGTTGAAACCGATGAAGATCATGGCTTCCCATACATTCAAATTCATGCTGTAAAAGAATCAGATAAAAAACTGTCAAAAGGGGTATATTTAACTATTAATAACAACAATCTACAAGTTCAAACGACTATATACGCCATTACTAGATTACTAATTTGTGTAAAGATTCTTTTGACTTTGAAGTGAAGGCATTAGACCTAAATGTACGAGTTCACTACTATATCCAATAGGAAGGCCACCCTTAAACATCACACACTAAGGAAAGAATTAAGCTTGGAAAAAAAAAGTCAACTTTGATTATTACCATGCTTACAAGTTACACATAAGGAAAAAAAGTTGGATTTTTTAAAGAAATTTGTAGAGATGCTTCTTACCAGATAGACAGTGCATCGACTTCAATTGTTGCATTTTTCAAGTTACCCGTCATAACAATCAGCGAGGTCATATACCAGATCTCCAAACTGAAATTGCCAAAAACCCAACAGATTGACTCACATAGTTAGTGATATTGTATTGTCATCTCCTATTAGGGTTTTTCGTAGGGAAATTGAACTTTATTGTAATCTCCTAATTAGGGCTTTTCGCTTTAAAAAAATTGAACTAGGAAGAGAAAACAAAAACAACCACTGCACTACTAACCATAGCATAATACCCGAGGCCACTGAAAGTCGAATGAAGGGCCACAGATCACGAAAAGCAAGCCAGGAGAATCCTTTCCAAGCATCTTGGCAAAAGTAAACAATGTACAAAAACTGAAAAGTATCGATAATAAACCATGATAGATTTCCTGTGATAGCTGCTCCAGCCAACCCTAATCCCAGTTCGAAGATTAAAAACCAACACATAAATGCATGAATTAGCAATGCAACTAAGGCAATCAAAGCCATGGCTATGACTTTGGTTTGTGCCTGAAGAAACTTTTGCATTGGGAAATTTAATGAAAAGAGAAACAGCTGTGGTAGCATCCAACGTCCATATTTTCCCGCCAGATCAGCTACATCATCTTCTTGTCCCAAAAGCTTAAGAATTGGGGTGGCAAAGATGTAAATAGGACTCAAAATAACAGCTGTACCCATCAATATCAACCATGAACGCTGCAAATAAACTCCAAGCATTTGGCGTTTTCTTGCTCCAAAAGCCTGACCACAGAGGGTTTCTAATGCACTGCCCATTCCCAACTGCATATAAACCAGTTGCATCTTATGGATTAAAAATCATAAAACATCATATATCGAGGGTTGATTCCTAGGCTAAGATTAGTATTGTATAATTAAAATGAACTTACTTTTGATTCCTAGGCTAGAATTAGTATTGTATAATTAAAATGAACTTACGTTTTTCAAACCATGCTCACATATACACAAATAATCAAACAGATTTTGCACATATTTGAACTTCTTACAACTGCCTTCCAATATTCTTCACCAATCAAATCTACTTCTTTTAGTCTTATATCAAGAATTATAAAACACCCAACATTAGTTTAAAACATAATGTTTTTTCTCCTATGTTAGGAAAAGGAATGCAGGCCTTATTTGAGTAAAAAAGAGGAAATGAAAGATTGTACTGACCATGAGTCCAAAAACCAGGCCTGCAATAACAGAGCCTTGAATTGTCACAGCTGCCAACTCAACATTGCCCAAATGGCCCGCACATATGTTTGTGATTAATATTATTGAATATGAACACACTCTTGTAAAAATAGCAGGCCCTGCAATTTTCCACATTTTCTTTGACTCTATACAACTTTCTTTTATCAGCTGTTGAAAACTGACAATACTATCCAAGTCTGTTAACCTTATATTCTCTCTGCCACTAACTTCATGGTTACTAATATCATTGTTTTGCTCCTCATCTTCCTTCAACAATGGTGAGCTAAGAACATCAGCCATGTTTACAACCAGAGAGAATTATGTAATCTTCATGCACGTTTTTATGCTTCAGCAAAAAACATAGAGATTGAATTTTATCTTCGACGCATATCCACTTACTGATCTCAGTCTTGACAATTGAGTAGGTTTTTTTCGTTGAAAGGTAGGTATACGTCCATCTAGATGCATGTGATAGTTACATTCCATGTGGCTGATGTAACATAATAGAATACTTCCACTTTGAACAGCGGACCATAAATTTCCAAGTACATAACTCCTGAGAACTGAGTCAAAACATTTTGTCTAATTCTAAATACGTGTTCAATTTGCCTTCTGCGTTAAGATTCTCTCCAAGTTGTTACGTTAAGCTCAGCACCCATTATAATTGTGATGGGAACGGAATTTCTTCGGAATAAAGTTTTCGCTTGACTGTTAGGAATGGGATTCAAATATCCCTGATAATGAAATTTGTACAGAAATCCATGGCCATATCCATGTGGTTTCGGGGACAATTCTGAAGGAACGTTTTAACACAATTATAAAATGGCAATTGGCACACTTTCAAGTTATTTATAAATTAATTTGTTTTGTTTATTTGATTATGTATGGGATTCTATGTTTTCTCTGTTTATTTGATTAGGTAGGTTTTTGAATGTTTTTCCTGTTTAGTATATTTTATGAATTTATCATTTGTAGATTTGTAGTATTTATATTGTCATAGTTGCTTTCTAGTTTCAAGTCAATTATATTATGTCTTTAGCTGATTTGAGATAATAAAAATTGGTTTTAAATAATTAACTTTAAAAATGTAAAATTTGGTTTTCTTGGTCTTTTTATTAGTTATGGTGATCCAATTTGGTATATGTTTTGCAATTTACCATCATTTCTTTATATTTTTATTGGAGAAATAAATGAAAAAATATTAATTAAGGAATTATAGAAGATTACACAAAAACTTTTGTAAGAATTTCAATCTTGCAATCTAAGATTTAGAGGCCAATAAACATTGAAAAAAGGAGAATAAGATGGACAACAAAAAATAATATTCTCATGAAGATGCAATATAGTTGAACTTGAACTACAAGGTATATGTGCCTGGTTATATAAGCAAGGAAACATAAGAAGATAACACACCATGATGACATATGTCTTAATGAGATGTAAGGATAGGTAGGATAAAAAAGGTGGGTCACCCATTAAGGTAGAATTTCTTCAACAACCATATTCCCTAGCTATGCAACTGCCTTAATGTCTCTTATGTAAATTATATATGTGTTATCTAAAGTTAAATAATGTGCAATTGATTACACTAACATCCTACCCACCAATCCAAGTGCAACTTAGGGGAATGTAGACTCAAACTAACATTGGAAGATGGGTCTAAACTACTAGACCATGCTAGGTACCAATGCACTATATGTAAATCAAATATCTCACAAAAAGAGTAAAGAAGAAAATGGTAGTGGAACAAAACTCCATCCCCAAAAAGAGACATGAAGATATAAACTAACTCTCAAAAAAGAATAAGAAAGAAACAAATCTCATGTGAGGAAAAAGTCACACCCATAAGAGAGAAAAAGAAAGAAAAAGTATCCCCCTTTAATGCAGAATAACACTAATAGTGGATGCTCTAAGATGGATATAAAATATGCTCCATGATTGTTGGGAAATATTCCTCTCTTTAGGAAGAAACAAAACCAAAGATGTATGAATCGAGTATCCTTGATCCTAGAAAAGTATATAGAAATAAAACTCAAGATGTATGTACATTCTCTAAAAAATATTCAAGTCTCCCCATGTTGATGTTGAAACTTATCTCCTCAATATTAGGTGTACTAGGTCACACTACTAAAAAAGATATGACTGCAAGGATGAATGTGGAACATGATCCAACAAACCAAATGTCTCCTTTAAAGATAGAGTCACCTCTTCTAGATGTTGTCAAGACTATCAACATAATCATGCCAAACTATCTTCACTTCAACATGAAAAATACTTGATATCACCACATAAAACCCTCATTAAACATTCATCTTATATCAATGCAACCATTCACATCAACATAATATTAGATCTACCTTCTAACTTCATTAATGTAAACTCATAAAAACATAACACATTAACACATAGATTTGGTAATGCAGAAATCCTCCAAGGTGAAGGTAAAATTTTGGTGGGGACGACACCCACAAAATTTTCACCACTTTAACAATAAAGTTGTGCCTACTCAGGCTACAATTATTTGATCACTTCTAATGATTTACCTTGTTAGGAGTCTTTCCTATTAAAAGCTAAAAACACTGCTAGGTTCTACCTTGGTTAAAGGATTTTTACATCACAATGAAGTGAGTACTCTATTAGGAGATTTATATAAGTCCGTCAAAGCTACTATGTTAAGAGACTAAAACTTGGAAACACCTGTTAAAATGTTCAGTATCTAATTCTTTGGTTAACACTTAAATGCTTGATAATAGATCTCCTCTATGCAATATAATATCACCTAACTATGATAGATCTCCTCTATCTTTGCTCAAACTTGTTACTGCACTACTCAATCTCTACACTCTGATTCACCTCTAAAACTTCACATGCAAATTGAATCTTCACACACATGCACCCATACACTCATACATTATGAATTAGGTCATATACCTTCCTTTAATAGATAATTGGGTGAACCTTCTAGATCCAAATCAATGATCTAGAATCAATCCTTCTGCCATTTAACCCTTGCATTTTCCTGATTGATGGATTCCCTTACCTAGGGATCAATGATCTTCCTTTGAATGTGTAATCACCTTCCTGATTACCTCCTCGATTTTCAAAACATGCTTCTAGCTCAATAAAATAGTTAACATAGAACTTAGTAACATTCTAGAAAAATATGTTAAACTATGTTACTCTGGCCTTAATTGTGCTTAGCATCAATTGAATAAATTGCCTTCTATAAAAGTCAACTTCTACTATTAAGTATAACTAACTAAGAAATCATTATTATCTATGATAATCTCAAGAATCATTGGAGTACGTGGCAATCATTAGCTCATTTGACACTAACTATTGTTTGGAATATGACTTAGAATATTTATAACTCTTCACTCCTTGGATTGGCCTATAGAGAATGAATCAGTTGCAATGATGGTTGAATGATCTTGCCTCATGAATGGATAAGTTTTTAACACTAATAGACAACATGACTTAGGGATTAACAATCACCCCATTTGACATTAGTAGTAAAAATTCTTCATCATGAACTTTCAAAATTGTTCACTATAAAATTAAAACACAAGTACTCCCCCTTGGAATATGACCCATACCTTTGCTCAACATACACTGCACATATTCTAACTCTACACTCGATATATATATGCAAAAATTAAAATTTTCAAAATTGTTCTATTATTTTCTCAGTTACCCATTTATTCTTCACATTTCTTTGCCACTTGATCACTCTTATTTCCCCTTGTTTTTGTTACTTATGGATGTTAGGGAGGGGATGCCAAACTAAACTTATCCAAAAATGGTTTGTGAAGTTAAAAAATACCACTCAAAGTATTATCCCAATTAGTTCAAATGGATTCAATAGACTGAATCTCTAGCTCCAATTTTATAGAAACATCTACCAGAAAGTCAACAAATGACAAATTTGGATCAACATGGACTAATTCCTTTGTATTCTTCAAATGCAACTACATAACCTCAAGGTGAGGTGTCATCATGGCTTGTATTGAGATCAACATGGCTCTCATTTTGCTATACTCACTAGTCAATATAGTAAGCCTTTCTTGTTGAAAATTGATCTTGGATAAATGTGCATCACTTGAACTTGCACCTGAGGTTAGTATATTTACACTATACTGCAATTCAACTTCTAGATAATCCATCATTTCTCTAATATCCTGTGTATAGGTAGAGCTATCACATTATTTTATAAATATGATATTTACATTATTTGAAACTTGTTCCAAATTGGTCACAAGTTTAGATAATTCAACTTGTCTTACAGTAATTTTAGTTGCAACCATTTCCATTACTTTCTTTTCAAATTTCTTCTTAGACCATTGCATTAGTTTTTCATTAGCATCTATATTAGGTTCATTTATTTTATCTACTATTTTAATCAATTTCTCAACAATAGGAGCATTCTCATCCAAATTCTCAATAATGAAAGAATCAACAAATATATCTTTTATATCGTATAACATGTATTTGTGCACTTATTTTTATTAGTTCTCTCTTCACAACTCAACTTATTTTTTCTTGTGTGCAAACAAATCACTCAAACTTTTCATTTTCTCTAATGTGGTCTTGTCCCAATTTGGTATGATAATATCTTCATCAAGCATAATAGGCTTAGCTTGAAATGAACTAGGAGACTGGACTTTCTTCCTTTTAATCCTTTTGCTTGGAGTGCTAGAGCTCAATAGAGATACTTGCATAGTTTGTGTTTTGATCTCTAGACTCAATCTCTAAACAATTTCTTATGTTCTCTTGGCACCTTGATTATGTCCCTCGGTCATTGTGAGTTCACCAATGGAGCTCAGTTGTACTATGTCCTTTGTTCCCTAATTTAGAGGTCCTGAGACATTTGGCCTCTCACTCCTAGTATTAGATTTCTCTACATGATCCTTTTGACTCTCTTTCTCATTTTTGTCTTTCTCCTCATGTGTTGGCCCACTTTGCTTCTTAGCAACATCAACATCAACTTTTTCTTCATCTAACATTTGAACATTAGTTTCAACAGTAACTTTAGATTTATCAATTAGACTTACTGTTACCTATTGAGATTATTTCTGTTCACCAATATTTGGATAGCCCTTGATTTGTAAAATCACTAGATTGGTTTCCATTGATGTATCTTAAATATATTTAGGAGCTTACTCCTTCTCTGTCTCGATAAACACAATCTCCTCTAGTTCTTGATCACTTTTAGTCACATAAGACAACATAGTGTCTGGACTTTCATACTTGATAGTGACTACCTTAGTCTACTCTAAACTCTCTTGTTCCATCTTATGAGTAGTCTCAATGAGTTTCTTGGCATCTTTATATAATATCTATTTTATTATCTAGATCAACTCCTCCTGCATCCTTCTCTTCCTTATCTTCTTGCTCTTCATCTGTAGGAATCAATTCAAATGCTTTCTTCCATATTATTTTTCTTTCTTACACAACCTCTTTAATTTTATTTTTCAAAATTTTATAGTCTCTTCTCTTTGGCACAAATTTTGTTGCATAGTCTTTCATGGCTATTGACATACAATGTTTTCCTAGATCAGGCATAAATTGGACTAGGATAGCCTCTCTCATTTTTCTTTCAATAGTCAAAGCCCATTTCTATTTTGCATCTAACTTATTATACAGTTCTTCTAGTCATTCTTTACTTGACTTAATTGGTGTATATTTAAAAGTCGCCATTATATCTATAACTGCTTGTTCTACTTTTTTTTTTATCTACCTTTTCTAGAGTTTCATACTTAATATACTTAAAACTAACTAATCCTGCTAAACTCCTCAAATTCTCACATACCTTATCAATGTTTTAAGGCTCTTTCCTTAGTACGATTAAAAATTGACTCAAGTCATCTACCTCAATCCTCTTAGCCTCGTCATCTTCATCATCATCTAGTTTGACAACCATCTTTCTCCTTGACTTCTATTGGGCTTTCTCAACCTGTAGCATCTAATGCTCTCTTCCTAAAACTTTTTCCTTTAACAAGCTTTGTGATCTTAAGAATGCCTTTCTCTAGTAGCTTGATAGCTACACAACTTACTACCTTGGATCTCTTCATTGTGATTTTCTATTGTGCATTAGTGGGCTAGGTTACCACTTTCTTCAAGAACTTCTTCACCATAATAACTTTTCCTTTAGCTACCTTAGGCTTGACAAAAACTATTTCTTTTCCTTATCTTTCATCTCCTTCATCACTCCTGAGATATTCTCCTTTACCTTTAATAATCTGAAGTGGTGTTTCTCCAAGCTTACCTTCCATGTCTTGGATCATCTTCTTTCTTTTCCTATCCATCTTAGGGACCTTGGTTTGCATCATCATCTTGGTTTTTGTAGTCTCATATATAAAGTACTGAGTTTTCTGGATTAGATTGTGTTTGTTTATTTCATCTAAAGTACTCAGTACTTTACAAATGGATTGTGGAAATCTGTTACTGTTAGTCTCATATATGTTTTGAATGGTTCAACATTCTTCATGTTAATCTCCTCGGCTAACAAAGTTGTAATGGAAGCTAAAATTTTATCAATGTTTACCTCATAATGCATAGGTCTTGACCATTCCATCCTAGGTATAATAGCCTATACATATGTATAATATGTATGAACAAGAAAATATATGTGATCATAATAGTAATCAACAATCAACTTAGGTATTCCGAACCTATTCTTCATCTTCCTCTCAAAGTCTTAAAAATAACCATCCATTATGGTCTCAAAATTCTCTTTGTCTAGGTACTAGTCTAGTCTTATCCCAAAGAAAATCTCCAACAATAGTAAATAAATTCCACACATAGAAAAATATACATAAGATAAGAGAACCAAAATTACAAGATGTATTCTTTCCTTTTATTATCACTCCAAGGTTCTCTACAAGCTATATCAAATGCAACTCAGCCAAATCATAGTTGTTGTCCTTCTTGACCAATTTATAGCCCATGTCAATAGTTACCATTACACATTATTTAGTTAGCTCAATAGATAAAACTTATGAGTAATTACCCAAACTAGAAATGTGATCATAGGATCCTCAATTGTATTGATTGACATACCTCAACCATTCCACTTTGCATTCATGAGGTTTTTAATTACATAAATTCCTTGGCATTGAATGGTCTTTATTCTATCCAATTTAGGGTAACTTGTTACGTGATGAATGATGAACCTTTTAATCTTGACTGGTTCATTGTACGACCATAATTTCATGTCATGTATCTTTCTCAAGATGATCTTTATCCATCCAAGTTTGAGCACTTTTAGAAATGCTAGGGCATGAGTTAGGCCTTTCTTGGCCACGATCTTATTTTCATCTTCCAATATTCCATTATTACACAACTTGTCATAGGCATTTCTCAGCTCAAAGTTGCCTATCTCTCCAATCTTACACATATAACACAATCTGACATTGTATACCATAATCACTCTAGGAGGAATCTCAGATAATGCTCCTAAAATATCTCCTATCAACACAATGTTAGGATATAAACTAAACTTAGGTGGAGGGAATACATAATTACAAACAATTTTCACGTTGCTATCCCTTAATGCCTCCTTCAAGTACTTATAGATGCAGATGATTCAATTTTTCATGATATAGGGTTTCAAATTCAAATAACTTCACACAAATTACTAGATAAAATTTGTAAATCTCTTTAATTCTTCGCTCCATAAACTTGATAACTTGGTGAGTTGAAATGAACTTCAAAATTAATTATATATCTTCAAACAATCAAATTGAATTTTTATTAAATGCTTCGTATGGTTATTAGGCGAGCACTGGGTACCTTACAGTTGTCCTGGCTTACTTAATAAAACTTAGTGCACGTGCACAACCTTCAACTTCACTCAGTTAGTATCAAGACTTGGCTCATATTGACATACAAAACTAGCACTCAGTCTCTACCAAATTTTCAACCCAGTACCACAATTCATCTTCAACTCTTCAAAATTAACATATGTCCTTATGCATCTTCTTTTCATGCAGATTTGGACTTACATTCATAGGGTATTAGGAACTAATGTATGATATATAAATCTTAAACATAGTTCCATACATACCTTATTATTTAGTTTGAGGTGGGGGAGTCACCTAATCTATTGGATTCGGTGATCACAATTTCTCCATTTTCACTATTGCCTTCATTTGACTTCTTTCTCCATGTTTGATTCATTTCACTCATTGCTTCTTCAGTATTGACCTTTGTCTTTTTATTTTTTTACCTCATTATTTGGTGTTGATACTTAGTTCATATAGTTATTTCTTAGATGACCTACCTTCTGACAATTGAAACATACTAGTCAAAAATTCCTCCAGTTACTAGATCTTCCTATGAGATGTATCCTAGAAACCTTTTCTGCAATGTGTCCATACTTTCCACAATAAATTGACAATTTACCCAAGTATTATAATCCCAGTTTATGGTATTACCTTGCTTTGGTTCTTTTCCTTGACCTTTAGGTGTCCAATTATTCTTTGCCTTAGATCTAAAATCTTGTGACTTATGACCATACTTTTGACATGTATAATAGTAGCCTTAAAATCTATAAGTAGTTGGTGACTTATTAACCTTTGATATACACTCATGTTCTTGTTTTTGACGAGGTTGTTTATTTCATGGTCTCCACTTTTTTTTCACACCATCTTGGTGCATATGCCCTATAAGAATATTCAATACATATTATGATTTTGTCTTGGTTATCTTCTTGGATGTTCAATTTTACTTAAATTGGATTTGGGATTGGTTGGAGCTTGTGATCACTAGTTTGTGTTCATTTATGTCATGTGAGAGATGACATGATTATTCCTTTAACTCTTTTCTTTTTTTGGTTGTGGAGATCTTAGGGGAATGTTGGAGACTTATTATGATTGTTATTATTGTAGATTATTGGTTTATGTATTGTGGATTTCCTTGGTACTACATGGATTCATTCTATGAGATGTTGTGAGTGAATTGGTTATATATTTGAAATTATCTTTTATAGTGGGAGATTCTTTGTGTGTATATGGAATGCTTTTGAGGCTTGTGATTATAGGTTATAGATTGGATATGTTGATGACAAGAGATTCACTTGGAGTATATTTGGAGGCATAAATAGTTAGATTGGTCAACACTCATTGTGGGTTCTATTTCATCTATGATTTCTTTGATAGCTATGGATACATGTGTTATAATTCTTTAGAATAACTGAGAGGGGGGTGAATCAGTTATTCAAGGTCCAATGCCACTTCTTTTTCACTATCCTCAATAGCACATAACTAAAATTATTATGCATGTAATTTGAACATTTAAACAACTATGAAAAGTAAACATGCATCACACCATAACACTGAGAATTTGATAACCCAGAAACCCTCTAGGAATAAGAAGGTAAAATTGGGGTGGGGATGATACCCACAAAATAACTGTGCAATTGATTTCAACCACTTCTGATGGTCTGCCCTGTTAAAGGCTACACCACATTGTTAAATATGACCTTGTTAGAGGATTTCACCATTCTGTTAGGAATGGGCCTGGTTAAAGGACTTTGGAACATTCACTTGGAATGTCACCCTATTAAAGGATTTATAACATGGCTATTAAACCAACCTAAGTTCATAGGATTTATCTTAACTGTTACAATTGCTAGAGAGTAACAACAATGGCTTTTGATCTGATACAACTTACAACATATCTTGTAGATTACAGATCACACTTCAGTTCAATCCTTTGCTTGGCTTTAATCACTTCAGATCTATTAGCTTGTCATCTCAAGCTTTGTCACCTTGAGTCTTCTTACTCATCATACCAATGCAATCATATCTATGGTCACCTATCGAAGCAGAGTATCTGTACTCTCTTAGCACCTTCTTTAGCACTTCATGCTAGACCATCTCTCCCTCTTTTCTTTGTGACCTTATGACTCCTTAAATAGAAATATGGAATCTCTTTTCAGCTTGATTCTCCCTCTCCAATTTTAGGGTTTCAATAGATTAGGTAAGATACAATGTATCTATCCCATATTTTGCTTTCATCTAGAAACTTTGTCTAGAATCCAATTTTTATTGTCAGAAATGATTTACATAGTGTTCTGTGCCACCACCTCATCATTCTTATCTCCTATCTGATTCAAAGAATTCTACATAACAACCATGTCAACTCAAATCTGGTGAATCTTCAATTTTCAAAATAATGCAGCAACTCGACATTATTGATTTACTGATGCTCGACACCCTCTGTATTACTTGGCTCTTGTATTCTACTCGGCATCTGATCTTCACTCGACACTTGATATTTACTCGGCACTTGAAGATTACTCGACACTTGAAAATCACTTGGCACTTGAAGATCACTCAACACTTGAAGATCACTTGGCACACTCTAAAAGGTGAACTTGCTCGGCTTCAACTAAGAATCTATTTGGCACTAAATAGCTTGCTCGGCACTCTCTTATGAACTTAGTTAGGCTATACAAATGACTTAGCTAAAACCTTACATATTTGACATGTCTTGGTGTGTCTATCCTCTGTGTCATAGAGTATGTCATCAATACACTAGCTGATCCTTATACTTCATTACTACATCATAACTTCAACCTTTTCCTAGGTACTCTAGTTACGTCTTATTGATTGCCACCTCCTTGTCAATCAACCATCTTGTAGTATTTGAATTACTAAAGCAATTGTCATTCCTACAAGTAGCAAGTTTGTCATCAATGACAAAACAATGATTGAAGACATTCTTTACCAATTCTATTATTCTTCAATCATGAGCTTTTCAATCATTTCCAACAACATGCAATTACCTTTGGATCAAGCATTTGTGCTTGGAATTTGTAGTTGGTATATGATTCTATGATTCTTATGTGATAGGTTGGGTGACTTCTATGTATGTTTGGTGGTAGTGGCATAATAGGAGGTGTTTCCATTCATGTTCAAGATGCTAGAACTTGGATTTTGTTATATAGGTACTTAGATGGAGTACATGCTATATTTTGATTCATGATGGTGGATAATCTAGGAGGGATTATTTCCTCATTCATTTATGTGGCTACTAAATGACTCTATGCAATGTATACAACAAGTGAGAGATTTTTGGGACTATGTATATTGTACAAATTGTAGAATATTATTTATATCGTATTATTTTATTTTATTATGTAATAGTACACCTAGAAATACCTAGATGGATGTGCAACATGTAAAGATTCCCATGCAATATGTTTGATGATTTGTATTTAAATATTGTGATAATATTTGATGTAATTATTTAATATTGGGGAAAAATAATTAAATGCCCAATATTAAATGTGGGTAAATGAGGGTTAAGTAGGACATGGTTTTAGTACATGGTTTACACAATACCACTTGGTGGTTCTATGGGAGCTTGTTGCTATAAAAGTAACCATAAGAGTAGTTGTAGAAGCAAGATAAAATCTAGACAAGATAAAGACAAGGTGAGATGGGTTAGCCAAGGGAGCATTTGTGGATATAGGAAACATCACATGGGATGTCTGAATTCATACTTGTTCAAATAGGTTTCTTGATTATTGGCTATGGATTTGAAGAGTTCCATGGTTGTATTGCAATGGTATTTTTTCTAAATAATACATGGTCATGAATGCTTTTGGAGGTTGGTTTTATTTTCCCTTCAATGAGGGTTTCCAAGGGCATATTGCATGTCACATTTTTGTTAGTATGTTGTCTATTTTATTGTATGTGGATTCTAAGTGCTTATTTATTTTAGATCTATTATGGGTTATGTTGAAACAATGATATTTTTGGTTGCAAGTTTCCTTACAAGACCCACATTTACCACACATAGAAATACTCTATAATTTATTTTAAAAATGCATCCCTTTTCTATTGAAAATGAATGCAGAGTTAATATTTAGGCCAATGATGTGTATGGTGCATGTCATGTTTGTTTTGGATGTGAGGTTTTTCATTTTGTTGATCAATGGTTTTGTATTGTGTGGTACTTAGTTGACAAGCCTACACTTGTCATGTGGCATGTATTTGTGGATAAAAAAGGTTATTGGTGACTTAGACATGGTGGTAGGTGAGTTAGGGACAATGATGTTAGCTAGTTACAAGATGTAGATCAAGGTGCAAGGCATGGGTCACCCTTGAGATTAATGCTGCCCTCTAATAAGATGCAAGGAACAAGTGTGGGGAGTTTACAAACCCCACATAATTTTTTGATACTATCAATAAAAATATGATGTAGAAAATAAATTAAATCTATAAAAAAAAAATACCATTGTTTTGTTAGAGTGGGGTTGTCATTGCACCAAAAGATCGATCTATCAATGCTCGATACAACCACTCAACTTATAGTACACAAGAGATAGTTAAGCCCTTGTCACAAATCCTAAGGGGAGTGCTAAACAAATTTTCAACAATCTCCCCTTCAGTGTTACCCGAGGGTTTGAGAATTTAAACCTATGACCAAGCTCTAGTATCAATTGTTAGAAATAGGAATTACTAAGAGGGGGGGAGGGGGGTGGGGGGTGAATCAATAATTTACAAACTTTAGTCACCAACTAAATATTATTTATTACTTTGAACCATACATAACAAAGTAAACAAATAATTCTGAATAGTAATAGTAACCATGCATAAAGATAACTCATAAAACCATACATTGTTAACTAGGGAAACCCTGGCCAAGGGAAAACCCCAGTGGGGATGATACTCACTAGATAATATATTGATATATATGTTCCTTGTTAGATGATGGACCTAGTGAGGACTCAATGAGTTAATTTAGAATAGAGAGTCCCTATTAGGAGAATTTTAATCCCTATTAGGAGTTGTAGTATAGTAGATGCAAGATGAGGCCACTACCCAAACATGCACTTTCAATTACAAGAAGAGCTCACTGCCCAAACAAGTAATTAGTCCTCTGGTATATAGGTGTTGTAAATTCTTTCTTGAGTGATCTTTGATCTTCAGCTCTATCTCAGATCACAAAAATATCTTCTCAAAACTTCACATATATCACTTCACAAAAGTTCACATACCATTGTTCAATACAGCATAACTTGCACACTTGATATACTTACACATTTTAATTGGCAAGATGTCCTTTTCATAAATATCATGCCTTTTCACAAATTGCTGCTAGGTCAGCTAATACCATAATATAATTTTACAACTTAGAGTAAACTACTAGGATGTTAGCCCTAATTGGTCAAGTAATTAGTTTTCTAAATAAAATAATTCCTTTACCTTTAATTTTGCTGTTCTATTTCACCAGTAAAACACAAATATCTCTTTTCCGTATAGTCTATTCTAACTTATAAGGTTATACACATTAGATCATAAACATGTATACAATCTCCATCTAACTTTTCTAATCATAATATGATGTTAGTAACAAGTTACAAACAAAACAATACACTATGGTAAACCAATTTCATACTTAGATAATTTTTTGAGAACCAAAAGCTAAATACTTTATTTTTGAGGTTTCCTATAAGAATGTACATCATGTATTGCCATAAATGAAAACAATTTTATATCTTCATTAGCCAATTTTTAACAATCTCCTCCTTTGGAATTGATGGAAATAAAATAGGGAAAATTGGCTAAGTATCAAAAAGTTGTCCAAAACATTACAGTAACACATTAATCATCTTTTACAACTTATCTATCTTACATATGCTCCCCCTTTCAATATGATTACATAACTTACCTTATTATCTTCTCCCCTTTACCTTTATATACAATTTTCTTATGCATCTTCTCCCCCTTTGACATCAATGACAAATGAATGTCAAAAATAAAAATAAAAATGTCCATCTGCTTTAAATTGATAATATCTTTATATAGTTGTCAAAACTTTCCTTAAGATTGTTTAAACCTTTTGACCATGTATCCTTGGCTATTTTAGAAGAGGTGAGCACATAGGGCATATGATGCAATCTCAACTGCATTAAGATTGGAGTATAAATTTTTTGAATAGGTGTCCTTGGCTTTGACACACTCCTCTAAATATCTCTCAATAGTAGTTATCCTCAGAGAAATAGACTCTCTAAATTCTAATAATCTCTTCAAAATTTGTTCTTTATGAAGTTCTAGTCTCCTAATATCATTATGAACTTTAGCCACTTGTCTTTCAAAGTCATCAACTTTGTTAGAAGGTTGCTATATTTGGTTTGATAGAGCTTCTAGTTCACTCAAATTTCCTTCAATTTTACTGTCAAAATCCTTGGTCAACTTATGAGATAAGGTATGCTTAATGTATAGTACCTTTCCATCTTGCTAAAATTTTTGAAGTTCCTTGATACAAGTATCAAAACTTAGCAAATCATTCTTGATGTTTTGACAAATGGTGCTAAACAAATTAACATCATGTGAAATCTATGCCTTTGACTCTACAACATTCAACACATTTGTAAATTCTTCATCAAAAGATTTTAACACTGCCTATGCCCCCAGTTTAGGATCTACCTCTGTATGTTTGATTTCTAGAGTATTGTGTAATCTGTTAGTAACCTCCATTAAGGTTCTTTGTAGGCTCTTCACTTTTCTATTTTCTCAATAAGTTTTGTCATAGATGAGATCAAGTTTGATCATCATCATCACATGTTAGGCTAGCAAGCGATAGTAGATTAGATGAACTAGAAGGTTTAGATTCATCTTCCCTTTGATTCTTTTCTGCTACCTCTTTAACTCTTCTCTCTCTTCTCTCTCTCTCTCTCTCTCTCTCTCTCTCTCTCTCTCTTCTTCCTACTCTATTCTCTTCTTCCTCTCTTCCTCTATTTTATTTTTCTCTTCTTCCTCAACTCTTCCTTTTTATTTCTTCTTCAACCAATTTCTACTTGGCTTCTTCTATTTTTCTCTTTTCTTCTTCTAATAGCCTCTTCTCCTCTTCAATTTGTTTCAGTTGATCTTCAATAACATCAGCATGAGATTTAGGCTATTCAAAACTCTCAAAAGGGTTAGTACCATCAATGTTAATAGTAACATTAGTCTATTCAATTTGCATTGTCTCACCACTTACTGACACTTTCAAAATTCTAGGTTTTGGTGAAGGTGCTTCCTTATATTTTGTCACCATTTGATTTATAGCTACCACTGTTTCACTTCTTATCTTGTCCTTCTCACCCAGCATAAATAGAAATGGTCTCACCTTTTTTCTTAAGTAAAGTGTTAGATTGCTCAACAAATTCCCGAGTTCTTCTTCATCATCAATCTTGCATATTATCCTTATCATAGACTTCTAAAGTTCTTTGTCTTCTTCTTGAGCTGGTGCCTTCTTCTCTATGAGTCTGCCATAGACCTTCTAATTTACTGCACCTTCAATATCCTTAATTTTTAGATTATTAGATATTATATATCTCACAGTAGAGATATCAATCTGATCTTTCTCAATATTATTATACAATTCATAAAACTTGACCATGTGAACAAAGTTTCCTTTATTAGTAATGGCTAAATTTATCTTTTCAATCTTTGGCTTCCAAGGTTGTCTTACTTTACTTGCCGTCTGTTTAGAAGTAGTTACTTTCTCTCATTGTTTAGCTTCTTGTTCTTCTTTACTAGATTCAACAACTTTCAACAATGTCTTTTGTCTCTTGCCTAGTCTAGTAGCCTATTGCTTGACTCTTTTTGTCTTTGGAGTCATAGCTTCCACTAATCTCTTTGATTTCCTCTTCGACTCACTTGGCTGCACATTTATCACTTCAACATACATAATGCTCTATTCTAAAGATGTCTCTACAATAGACACTAATAAAGGTTTCACATATATTATTTCTTGTTTCATGGTCTGCCTGACTACTTATGACTCACTTTCTGTTATACAGGCCTTTGTTAAAGCTTTCTTCATTATTGTCTCTATCTTCTTATGAGATGCTTTCTCTAAAGATGCTTGATGGGTTGATTGGGTAATCTCTTCATAAGTCCCAAATCTATACTCAGCTTGGTCCTTCTCAGAGTTCAACAATAGATTTATATATCCAATTGCCACTTCATCAATTAATTCACAACCTAAGGGATCAAGGAATGTTTCCCAAGGTTCTACTACTTGAATTTGAGTTGAATCTGTATCAACCATAACACATATATCATCTTTGAATCTTTCTACAATTTTAGGTGCAATTCTAAATCTTTGTCTCATCTCATTCTAAAATGTTTTCATTATCAAATTCCCATGATCCAAAATTTTATTTGCTAGATGTCTTCTTCATACATCTTTAATCTTCTCCATGGTACATCTCTCACTACTCATAATTTTAGTAACTAATAAGTATGGAAATCTCTTAAGTATAAGAAAGAATATATGATTGATCAATGATTGAAATCAAAACACACCATTCTTAGTCCTCTTTATTTTCTCTAAGTTTTCAAGAAGTTGAATTCTTATAATTTCACTGAGGTCAAATTTTTCCTTCTCAACACAAATTTTATAGGTTGCATAGATGAATCCTGCTGACAATTCATCAATCTTAGAACTTGCACAAATAGGGTAGGCAATGATTCTACTCAAGAATCTTACATCATCTTGTTTAATGGTGTTCATCACCATGGCCTTCCCATTATAAAATTATTCTATGTAGCTCTCAACCTTCTTCTTAACAAGTTTCTCACCTATAGGTACACTGCCTTGTTTGCTAAGACTAGTTACCTCATGAATAAAGTCACCTAAAATATCAACTACGTTATCTTCCATCCATAGTTTTCCATCATGAATTCTACTAAGTATAATCTATGTCCACTCATCAATGTCCAATGTTCAGTAGAAATGATATTTGAAAAGGTCTAGTTCTTTCAAAAGTTCAAACCTAAGCTTCATAGTCATATCATGGTTAAAGACTAATTCTATATCTTTGTTCAAATACTCACTCCCAATAGTTTCAAACTTGCTATTAAGATAACTTCCTACATCTTCCAAATACACTACATTGTTCAGAGTAATGGATAATCCTAAATTAGGGTTTCCTTCTATGGGATTCATGAAAACAACATTCAATTTTGGTCTCTCCTCATTTTCAACATTATGAACTATTGACATATCCATGATTCTATCAAATATAAACTTTATCAAATAAATTCTACAAATAAACGATAAAATAACTCTTTCTAAAAATAGGGTTTACTTCGAAATTGCCTTATCAAATCTTATGAGTGCTCTATGCTTCTAATGTAATCACAATAAAGTGGTAATAAAGTCTATACTCCATTTTATTCCTCTAATTCAAACTTACATTAATTGCATACTTTACAAACACGAAAAAGTTGTCAATTACATTCTTAAATCAAATATCTGTTCAATAATCTTGTTTGATCTTCAAATGCTACTCAAAGCTTACCATAGCTTCCTTCCATCATGAAAATTCTCCAAGAGTCTTCGCTCCATGAATTTCTTTGTAAAAACATAGTATTCATCTTTTTCTACAAAATTTACTTTCTCTATAATAATAGTAACTCTTAATTCCTTCGTAACAAGTTTTGATAAGCTCTAAATTTCAAGTGAGCTTAGATACCATCTAAACTTATCTCGATACACCTTTTCCAAACTTTTCTACCTTTAGTTTAATCTATAGATGGAGTTTTAAATTCTAGTGCTGTGAATAAGCTTAATGCAACTAAATTGAATCAAATTCGATTACTAAGTTTGATTTTCCCATCTCACCATCTTCTAACTTTTCTTTTGAGATGTCTAATCCTTTTAAAAATGCCTTATTGAGTTCTTCTCAAAGTTCACTGACTACATTTCTTTGTTCCTCATTGTCTTTCTTAGTTTTGGCATTCCTCTCATGGTTCCTTCTATCATCATCACTAGTTTAAGATTCAGTAGATTTAGGCTTGGATTTGAGATGTTATATCTTGTCCTTCAATTGTCCAATATATACTTTGGAGTCTTCATATCTATCCTTCAACTTATCTCTTTCTTCAGTAAGGAGATCAATTTGTTCAAGTGCCTCGTCAAGGTTCTTCATCAACTATTCCATATCCATAGGGATCTTACTCAAGCTGTTAAACCTCTTTTGAGTAATTGTACTTTGATACCAATTGTTAGAGTGAGGCTATCATTGCACTAAAAGATTGATTTGTCAATGCCCGATACAACCACTCAACTTATAGTACATAGGAAGCTATTAAGCCCTTGTCATGAATCTTGAGGGGAGCACTGAACATATTTCCAACATGTTTAAACAAGAAACATGACCATTTTATTCAAAATGGGAAAAATTATACTTAAAATTCACCAAAATAATCTTAAAGAATTAATGGTGAGATATGATTTGGTTTAGTCACTCAAGAAAATGGTTGGTCTTTAAATATTCTAATATACCTTCCATCAAATGCACTAAGATCTCTCCAAGAGAACTACTCAAAGACATTCCAATGCTTTGATAATGCTTTGTTATCAAAGAACATTCGATAACAAGCCCGTGAAACCAAAGTTAGAAATTATACTACAATTATATTTCTAGGTTATACTATTCCCTAAGTGGCATCTCTATAAATTAGCACGAAATTCATTATCCTAGGTTAACTAAAGTAAAGCATAATTATATAATAAATGAATTACACCAACATAAACCATGTTTAAAAATCAATGCTTGTTAAAATATTATTTCCCACTAAAAATAAATATTAATGGATAATTGATAGTGGTTGTTCAAACAATATGATTGGTGACAAATAAAAAGTTACTAGACTTGTATATTGTGAAGAAGGATTTGTTAGTTTAAGTGACAACATTTCTAGATAGATTAAAGACTGAAGAATCTTATTGTTAGATGATAGTATGCCTATTTATGATGATAACTATGTAGAAGGCCCCTTCAACACAACCTATTAAGAGTAAGATATGTGATGTTGGATGCAATATTTTGTTCAGCTCTCAAGGTTGTGAGGTAAAGACAATGTTAGGGGAGAATGTTGTTGTAAGTAAAATAACAAAAGGTAAGTTGTAAAGTATGAAAGATACCATAGATACAAAAGATACAAAAGATACTTGAGAATCTTAAATTTTATAGTTTAATCAAGTGAGAAAAAAACTAATTGTTAGAGGCATGCTGCTTCAATAGAACATTTATCCACTAGGCTATTGTAGCTAGCTCATGCATATTTGTGTGGTCCTACTAGGATAAGAGCTATTAGCGAAGATAAGTATTTCATGAAATTTATTGATTAATTTATAAGGATGACTTGGGTGACATTCTCGAAGCATACAGTAGAGTCTTTTGATAGATTTAAAGTGTGTATAAAAATGGTTAAATATGAGTTAGATTTAAGATAATGTGTTTGAGATTAAACAAGGATGAAGAATATACCTCAAAACAATTAAATATTATAGTAAACACCATGACATTAAAAGGAAATATGATTCTACAAGGATACCTTAACAAAATGGAAAGGTATAGAGGAAAAGTAGAATAGTGAAGCAGATGTCTAGAACCATGCTTGATGGAATCAAGTTACCTGACATATATCGTAAATAAGTTATTCATATAGCTATATATATACACTAAATAAAGTTTAGGTAAGGGTCAAATCTAATTACATACCTCGTTATTTGTGGTATACTAAGTTAACCTGTATTAAGTAATTTTATTTTTTTAGAAGTTCAACATCAAGAGGGATAAATTAAAATTGGGTAGCTTTGAGTCAAGGTGTGATTAGGATATTTTATTTGTCTCCTCAACTCACAATATGTGTTTAAAAAAAAAATTAAAAAAATTTGAATGAAAGCTAGTATTATTAAAGTTAATGAAAGGTTGTAGTATAATCAAAGCAAATTGAAAGTTGTTGAAGAAGAATCTAAAAAAATGGAATTTGATGTTGAAGCTCCAAATTTAGAAGTGACATCATGGAATTCATTGGATATTATTGTGAAAAAATTTCAAACAAGAACAACTCATCATAAGTTGAGAAAGCATCTTTATGTATACTATTAGAAGTAGAGCCCAAAAACTAGATTGAGGCAAAAAATGATGAATGTTGGATTAAGGCAATGGAGGATGAACTAAGTCAAATTGAAAAGAATAAGACTTGAGAACTAGTACCTTGACTTGAAGGTAAAAATACCATTGGAGAAAATTGGATTTATATACCTTTTTTAGATGAAGATGGTAAATTTGTAAGGAATAAATCTAGACTTATTTGTGAAGGATAATCTCAATTTGAAGGTACTGATATTGGTGAGACCTTTTTAGTTTTGGATATGATTGAAGCACTTAGAGAAAACTTAGCTATTTTAGAATTGTTAAATTAGGTGAAAAACTAATCTCCCAAGAACACCTGCATGCATAAACTTGTCACATGGAAAAATCAAAGAACAGAAGCAAGAAAAAATCATGGAGGCCAAAAGGCTAGAGACATCTTATGGACATGCAAAGAGCAATCTCTATTATGATCCAATAAGTGAATAAATCAAATACAAAGAGGTGAATCCTTATAAAAGGAATCACAAAACCCTAAAAGGGAAACCCTAAAGGAGAAAACCCTAAAGAATAATAAGATGCCTAAGTTTAACTTAAGTGTAGAGTATAATAGACTAATAATTAAATAAATTAATTATTAGCTATAATATGACAACTCTAACACCCCCCCTTAAGTGTAGCTTAGGGAGAAGCTAAACAACTGACTAAAAGATGCATGAAAACAAAAATGCATGAAAGAGCAATGGGTCCCTGCAACAAGGTATGATCAGGTACCCAAGTACAAGAAATCTCTGCAAAGTGGGGAAATAAAGAAAACTCAGTGGGAAAAACTCTACCCCAAAAAGAGATGAACTAGATGAAGGAAACAAAGCATCCAATCTAGGGAATATCCCAATGAAAGGAACAAGAAAGAGCATGAAGCATCTCTGAAGCATGAAGCTGCAAACACTGTCAAAAGAAACTGCTAGAACCCCCACTGAAATAGTGCATGACCGGGTAGAGAAGACAAAGTCTGAAGAGATAATCAATCGAAGAGGTGACCTCCAAAAGTAGGAATGAATGAGTGTCTATATAGTAGATGAACCATCTCACCGAAATGCATAGGTGCCTAGCCACTGCATCCACCTAGTACATAGGAACACAAATTGAATATGTAGATCACTCAACTAAACCAAGGAAGCAATAAAGCCAACATGTGAACCTCTCCCATACTGCTAAATAGGGAGAGGGGTGATAGGAACACTGAAATGCAATGCCAAAAACATCTACGAGAAGAAGAATTAGGAACACCAATAGTGCAATAGAAGTACAAGCACAGGATAAAGGGCGGTGTCACTGACACACAACATGGGCTAATGTCATAGAAGAAAAATTCACTTGAAAAAGGTGGATGCGCACAAAAGGCAAAACATCATGACTCCCCATGGCACTTTATAACTGAGTGCGACTACAAACAAACACAAGGTGTACAAGATCCCAGATATGCAAAAGTAGGCACTTTATCTTAGTGCTTTTATAGAAAAAAGAATGCAATAGACGAGAAGCATACAATGCTTAGAAGTTAGAAAGAAGAGTGAGCCAAAAGAACAGAAGAAGAGATCCTAGGACCTGTAGAATCCAAGTAATCTACTAGAGTGCGAAAGTACAAAACTTGGAGGAGAAAGAACCTGGAGTAGAATTTGGATAAATGAACTTTGCAAATGAATAACTCACAAAACCAACTTTCCAACAATATTTGGTGAGCCAATAAATGAGTTCGGATGAGCCAGATATGGCTCTTAGAAGGCAAAAAATAAATATCACTGTTGACAGAAAAAATGCTATAAAAAAGAAAAGCCAAAAACCTTAACCTCCATAATTAGAAAGAGCTCGGAAAGAGCTTTTTGACGATATAAAGAAGTCCAAAAAAGACCCCCATATGCTCCAGATAGAGCAAAAACAATACGGGAGGGTTAGAAAGGCTCCACAAGAAGAATTCAGAGCCCTTGGGGCTAAAAAAATTGAGCCCCTGGGCGCATGGTGTGTGTAAGAGGTTGGATCTGGGGCTCTCAGTCACCCATGTGACTACTGTAGGGCTTAAAAACTCGCCGAGCTGGCAGGGCATAGTGGAGCGGGGCCTGGTGGTGGCGCATAGTGCGACAGAGCTAGTGGAGGAGGCCAACAGGGTGGCGAACGCCAATGAAGGTCGGTGGTGGCTTTGTAGCAGAGTAGAGAAGGGGCGATGGTGGGTGGTAGCAAGTCCGTAGAAGAGCGGAGAAGGGGCCACGATGGGCGTAGCAGCGGCGGGTAGAGCACGAGCGCACTAGAGGCGCTACCGGTAGTGAAGGAGTGCCAGTGGTACCTTTCAAAATACATGGGCTATGTTAAAATAAATGCAAAAATCATTTTAAAAAATGATTTTTTAAAATATTTTTTTCTCAGTTTTCATGCTCATATGGCACTGAAAACCAATTTTTTGTGCCTCAGAGCCATGTTGTCCAAAATGGACAAGTTTTATATGGATTCTAGGGTTTTTGAGCGCTCTGAGCACAACAGTTATGTTCGTTTGAGCCCAAAGTGACCAAAAACAAAGGTCCCTCCTAAATCCACATAAAAAGCTTCTAAAACCCTTGAAAACCTCCTGCTTCTGAAGTACTTCAACAAAACACAAACATCGAGAAGCAAGATGGCTCTGATAGTGTGAGTACAACAAATCACAATGATGAAAAGGATCTCAAAACACAAGAGTGGCACTTTATCTCAGTGCGTTTGCATAAAGATTCTTACAATGAATATCAATAATGACCAAAAAAAGCATAAGATTGGTACAATAGGAAGTACAAGCCAAAACAAAGCATCTGAAGCAACAAATCAATCCTCGAACCTGAAACAACAGGATATCCACTTGAATGCAAAAATGCATAAGATTGAATAAAAAGTTCCTAGAGCAGAATCTGGAACAACAACTAGCATCATTGGAAAGAGCGCAGAAACAACTTTCTAGCAATATAAATAAGTCCAAAATTGGAGGTCAGATGCTCAAGATACGCCTCTCGGAGTGTAAATAGAACATTTAGCTTTGACTGCCAAAATAGGAAACCAAATTGCATCAAAACCCAAAAGCACCTATACCAGCACCTCCATCTCGGAACCAGCTTTCTGGCACATTTTTTTGGATAGAAAAAATATGTCCATATGCTCAAGAAATAATTAAAAAAATAAAAACTTCAAAAAATTGCACCACCACGATGAGCAATGACTGAGTAGTGCAGGGGTGGAGCTTCTGGTGGCCGCGGTGGTGGGTGGGAGGTGCCACCGACAGTGACACCATTGAGTGGCAATAGTCACGGGCAGTTGCTACGGTCAGTGGACCGCCGACGGTTATCGCTAACCGCTAGTGGTCGCAGTGACCGTAGGCAGTTTTTAAACCACTGTGGCAATAAAAATGTCATTAATTTTTTTAAAAAATTTTTTATATTTTGCACCTTGATCTACATGCCAGCGGTTGTACAGCCTTGTACGACAATTTTTTTTGCCTCCCAAATCAACATTGTCCAAATCAGATAAATTTTATATCAAAATGGGGGTTTTGACACCTTTTGAATCCATCAATGATGTCCATTTGGCCTCAAACTACTCTAAAAATTGGTGACCCCCCAATTTTCTCAGAAAAACTCAAAAAAACACCAGATCTGATCCACCAAACTCTTGTTGTCCTTTTTTCTTGAAACACCAAACAAGCTAAAGTAGATCTGGCTCTGACACCATGTAGGATTTGAGCAAAAGCACATAACAAATCCACAAAGCCCAAGAAAACCTGCATGTAGAAAACCTGTCACAGAGAAGAAAAAGACAAGAAGAGGCAAGGGTTTGATCTGAAAAACTCAGACGAAGAAGAAAAATATTATTCAACAGATTCAATAATTTACAAAGAGATCAATCCTTATAAAGGAGATCAAAACTCGAAAAGGGTAACCTAAAGCCTAAAAAAGCTAGGGTTGCACATTACAATTAATAAAATATTAATTATATGCAGCTACAAGATAGCTTAAGCAAACTAGAATAATAGGCAACTTAATTAATTAAATCAAAGTGATTTAATTAATAAGTGAAAACAACTAATTACTCTAACAAGAATATATGCAAACTTCAAAGTCTATCAAATGGATGTTAAGACACCTTTTCTAAATGCATACTTTAGAAAAGAAGTCTATATGGAGAACTCTAAAGGTTTCTTTTGTAAGGAAATATTTTATCATGTTTATAGATTAAAGGACTTATATAGATTTCATTTAGCTCCTAGAGATTTGAGCTCTTAGAGATTGGTAGTCTTGGTTGGATAAGAACCTATTGCTATAAGGGTTTTCTAGGGAAGGTATGGATAATAATCTATGTTTTAGATTGTAAGGGGAGATTGTACTCATTGTAGAGTTTAATGTAGATTAAATTGTCTTTGGTTTTAACAATGATGATATGTGTAAATCTTTCTCTAGCCTTATATAATCAAAATTTTCAAATGCATATGGTTGGAGAGTTATTTTTCTTTCTTGGGTTGCATATCTTTCAATTTGATATAGGTATATCTCTATCTCAAATAAACTAGGAAAAATAGATTGTTAAGTGACCTCTTATATTTAGATAGATACAACTTATGAGTACACCAATGATAACTAGTTGTAAGTTGAGAAATATTGATTATACACCTTATGCTTGTCAAACTAGATATAGATCCTAAAAGCCCAAGCTTGTTGTATCTCAAAATATCTAGGCCTACTATCATGCAGACAAATTTTTGTTGCAAGTTTTCAGACATCTCCCAAAGAGTCTCATGTAATTGATGTCAAAATGATCTTTAGACAAATCAAAGGAACATTGGACAATAGATTTTAGTATCCCAAAAATATATATTTTATTATAGTTTTTAATATTGATGCTATTTGAGAAGGATGTCTTAAGGAAAAGAAGAGTACTTATGGGGAAGGATTTTTTTTGGGCAATAGGCTTGCAATAGGGTATAGTGAATGAATCAATGTATCTATCAACATTCAAGGTAGAGTATATTGCTTCTACTTCACATTGTACTCAAATTAATTTGAATAAAGTACAAAGCTTTTTAGACATGCAAGTGGAAGTTCCTAAACTAGGTTAAATATTGTGTGATACCACTAGTGCTATTAACATTTCTGAGAATCTTATTATGAACTCAAGAACTAATCCCATTGACATTAGATATCATTTCATGAGAGAGAAAGTGTTGGTCAATACATTTACTTTGAATTATGTTTCTCTTAATGTAGCTAATATTTTTACTAAACACTTTTCAAAGGAGGTCTTTGAAAGGTTAAACTAATGGTTAGGTATTTTCTCCCTCTCCCATGTTCCATTATTCACTACCTTATTTTTTAGTTTCAAGGAGAGTATATATTTTTTCATCCTTCTTTTCTTGAAGCTTCATGTTAGGGGTTTACTTAGCACAAGGAATCAACCAAAAGGTTTCTATGAATTTGAGAACTTTGCAATCTTATTATTGTGTATTTTAACTTCAATATTATAATATCTGATCATTATTTATTTTAATTCAAAAATTATTGAAGGAGAACTTGGACATTTAATGGGAGAAGATTTTTTCATATAAGTTAAATATTATGTTCTAATAGCTTTTTACTATGTTGAAGATTTGGCTATTGACAAACATTGTTGAACACATTGAATGAAAGTGAAAGAGAATCTGACTTTTATATTGGTTTACAAATTATTATAAAATTTTAAAAGAGATATAAAAAACATATTTGACTATGTGTATGAATTTGATGGCCTCTTTTGGACATAAGGAGTTATTATTTTGTTTTTTGATAACTTACTTTTGTCTTCTAGTGATGTTATAGTCAAAGTTCATCACATAAGTCACTAGGATATTTATAAAGATGCTTGTAACTTCTAGATAGATGGCATGATGAATATGTTGAATGTAGACCTTTTGAATTTTAATTTGAATCTATTTTGTTGGAAAATATTAGGACATGTTACTTTGACTATAAATTGGAGCATAGAGTGTAAAGAAGACAAAATTATTTTTATAAGGTGTAGTAATAAGGTACTACAAAATTTAAATAGAGAAATTATATTGGTGTAAATCTTTTAGAAGATTATAAAGACTTTAGATCTTTTTGAATGTAGAATATTTTTTTAACACAAAAATTTCTCTACATATATTTCATGTTATTAGCATTTCATTTATAATTATTTTCTTTTCATTTATCACTTAAATACTTTACATTTGCAATATATTTAAATGTTTTGATCTGAAACATATTTTCAGTCAATGGATACTTGCTTTGTTGGTGAAATAGTTTGGTTCTTAATGAGTCCGCCAGAAACAAGTCATACTGAGTGCAAAAGTTCTGACACCATAAGAAATGAAACAAAAATCATGCCTCCAACAAATCAGACTTTTGAAAATGATCATCCAAATTGTTTAAAGAATGTGTTCATTTTCAACACTCTCTTCCCCCTGCAACTCAAATTTGACAGTCAGCAAAAATATGGCAAAAGTTTGATTAACTTGAGTTACTGAGTTCCTAGTTTTTTTTCAAACAATCTATTTAACATGCAGTTACTTACATTTACATTCAATGATCGATTTACTAGAGGCTCAGTTGAACCTCCCCATATCCTCATACGATCCTCAGCTTGAGCAGCCTGCTCTACAAAAAGAATAATTAGACACCACAATAAATCGGATAACGATTCCAACAGCCTCTGCTAAATATGAAGCTTTACCTCTCGATTCCAGTTAGTGAAATATGTTATCAACAATAGAATGAGAGTCTGGAGAGCTGTCCCACAAATCATGCCAGTCCAGATGCCCTGTTTCAACATACAAAGTTCAAATCCAAGATACCCCTTGATATTTCTTGGTAATGGAATTTCAATCAAATTAGGAAGAACTAATGCCCACCTTCGCTCCAAGGTCGAGCTTGTATCCCATAAGAAGACCAAGGGGTAAACCAAAAATATAGTAGGACCCTACGTTTACATAGGCTATCAGACCCTGCCAACCTCCGCCTACAGCCACACCTGAATTCTTTGCACCCAAAATCAGTCTTCAAAAATTATGAAACACTAGAATGAAGCAAAAATGAACATTATTTTGAAGCAAAAAAATAGAATTAGAATTTACATTCTACCTGATAGAACTGGTTGTACACTATTTAAAAGCATCGTCACTCCAAGTAACATTGCCATATTGGACACTGCTTCCATGACCTTTTTACTACTTGTGAATAGTACTGCAAAATCATTTTTGGTTGCAAGAATGATGGCCATACATATAAGCCCAATTGACAATGACGTTATAACTACAATGAGGACAGAAAATTTTGCAGCCTTTGGGTGACCAGCTCCCAGTTCATTTGATACTCTCACACTGCACAGATTGAATAAAAACTAAGTACTGATTGCAAGTAATATCTATATATATTTGGTTATAGTGTTTAGTATTGGGCTAGTAAGTTTCATCTCAAAAGAACCCAAATCAATATGAAAGATGATAGTACTAACTATGAAATTCATACCTAATAGCAGCATTGAAACCGATGAAGATCATGGCTTCCCATGCATTCAAATTCATGCTGTTAAAGGAACAGATCAAGAACTGTCAAAATGGATACATTCAAGTACTAATTACAAACAACAACATACATCATCAGTAGATGGGCAATTTGTGTGCAGGCCCTTTGTCCAATGAAATGTGAAGGTCTTATACTATGCACAAGTTCATTACACCTAGTAGAAAATCGAACTACTTTACTTGTAGAGGTGCTTACAGCTATGGTGGTAGAAAAATTGCATTTAAGGCAAAAGTTGGACTTTTAAAATAGACTTGTGGAGGTGCTTCTTACCAGATAGATAGTGCATCGATTTCAGTTGTTGCATTTTTCAAATTACCCGTTACTATAAGCAGTGACATCATGTACCAGATCTCCAAACTGAAAATGTCAAACAACCACACTGAATAACCAACACAGACTGATTCACTTCGTTAGAGATATTGTTTTGTCATCTTATGAGAAATATTTGAATTAAGAAGAGAAAAGAACCATAATCACTATGGTACTAACCATAACATAACACCCGAAGCAACTGAAAGTCGAATAAAAGGCCATAGATCATGAAAAGCAAGCCAGGAGAATCCTTTCCAAGCATGTGGGAAAAAGTAAACAATATACAAAAACTGACTAATATCGATAAGACTCCATGATATGTGTAATGAAACGGCTGCTCCAACCAACCCCAATCCCAGTTTGAATATTAATAGCCAACTCAGAAAGGCATGAATTATCAATGCGACCAAGGCAATCCAAGCCATGGCCATGAGTTTGCTTTGTGCCTGAAGAAACTTTTGCATTGGGAAATATAATGAATAGTAAAACAGCTGTGGTAGCATCCAAAGTGCATATTTTCCTGCTAAATCAGCTACATCATCCTCCTGTCCCATCAGCTTAAGTATTGGGGTGGCAAAGATGTAAATAGGACTCAAAATAACAGCTGTACCCAGTAATATTAACCATGAACGCTGCAAATAAACTCCAAGCATTTGAAGTTTGCCTGCTCCGGCAGCCTGACCACAGAGGGTTTCTAATGCACTACCCATTCCCAACTGCACACAAACGAATTAAAATTTTAATATGGTGGATTCTGTCAAAAAGATAATAAATTTTTGCATTGCTATAAGTTAAAAATAGATGCAATGTGTTGTCTCAGATTTGAGTAGAAATTTTGAAAGATAACTGACTTTAGGAGGATCAAAACCAAGAAAATTGCATTCTTTAAATCGTGAATCCAACCCTTTAAAAAATGTCCTGTTTTAGTTAATCATAGATCTTCCATCAAACACAGTTCTTCATGTTCTGTCCAACGTCTATTTGTGCCATCAAGCTAGGCAGTTAAGAGGTGAATTGGTACTTGTGCAAGGTAGAAACAAGTTTGAAAAAATGAAACTTTATATCTATATATCACAATTAGCCATCTTTATACATAACACAAAAACTAAGTTTGAAAAAATAAGTGAACTTTAACTATTTAACACTTTTAACTTAGGAATAAAGTCTTAATGTATGATCTTACAATTGATCCAATATTACAATGTGCATTATTTAAGTGAGATATTTAACGGTTTCAACTGTTCAACTCTGACATAAGAGAGGATGCCAGATGGCAAAGTTGTCCTGTGAACAGGGAATAGGTAGTGCAAATTTTATGTAAATTAGGAACTTTGGTTGGCTTGAATGGAAATCACTGATAGTGTTAGAGCTGTACTTTAAATAGATCAGCTAAGGTTTGGATTTAGGGCATTCTGTTTGTGACTCTACCAGCTAAGCTACTGGCTTCTAGATGATGAATGAGTATGGTTTATTTTTTTCAATGTCCACCTTAAAGTGGCACATTGCATGTGCTTGACGCTTCCAGCTTGGTTGTGATACATTTTATAGCTCATATGGGCCAGCTAGTGCTTGAATGTAGGACCTAATTGACTAATTAAGTGTTCTACCAGCCCCTGTATGACAAATCCATCCAAGATCTGAATATATGACTTATTTCCATTAGATAAGTCATAGAAATGTTTACAAATTTCAATAATTCGATGATATTCTCTCACAATATACAATACGGGAAAAGTTCACTCTTTCTAACTAGATCAAGTACTTGAATTGAGCAGAGCATGCATGACATCAAACCTTGGCAGACTCAAAAGAGTGCGCTCATCCTTTCAAGCTATTTGTAAACTAACACTACCGCAAAATAGTAATAATATAATTAGATGTTTGTTTAATTAAAGTTAAGCAATTTCTACACTATATTATGTTAGATTCTTATATTTCTGGATTAAACCGTGTACTATTTTCATCATTAACATTTCAGATCATATCGTCATCTATCATCAGACTAAAGCAATAGATAAAGAATTAAAAATTATACACCGTTTCAGATCATATCGTCATCTATCATCAGACTAAAACAATAGATAAAGAATTAAAAATTATACACCGTTTAATTAAAAAAGAGGAGAGAAATAATTCCCACCTATAATCTATATTGTGTGCCAGAGAATCACAGCTGCACAAAGCTGGAATTTCCTCCAAAAATTCTGTGGATATTCAGGAAATTCAAGGAAATTTGAAGGTA
Source organism: Cupressus sempervirens (assembly GCA_028749045.1). Classification (NCBI taxonomy): domain Eukaryota; kingdom Viridiplantae; phylum Streptophyta; class Pinopsida; order Cupressales; family Cupressaceae; genus Cupressus; species Cupressus sempervirens. Next base: position 662,454,532 of record CM053790.1, on the reverse strand, counting down.
GAAAAATACACTCCTATCAATTCTATTGCCACCAAAACCTCAATTAAAATCAATAGACCTAGATATCCTTTCGATGGAGTTCCTCTTCATATTAATGTGAAAATTTGTGGTTAATTCCACCACCCACATTTATTATTTTACAGTGTTAGTCAGTAACTACTCCCTGACTAAATCTGATCTATACTTTCTATTACATTAATTCTATACAGATCAACTGCCTTCCAACATTCTTCACCTATTCTAG